>LZPO01034768.1:711537-723233 GCA_001675575.1 Neotoma lepida
TTCAGGATGTAGCCGCATTCTCCATGGCTACAGCTATATGACAGCCAGCCTTCCTAAGCTCCAGTCCTGTAGCATGGAGGCTCAGGACCCTCCTGGAGCCAACGCTGCCAAGCAGAGTTAAGAGCAATGGGATCCCCTGGACACCAAGCATGCTCTGCTCTATCCACTCAGGGGTCCTGCAGCCAGCACCACCTTTGCTTATAGCCCCAACGGGACACTGGATCACTGAAGGGGAAAGTCTATCAGCGTCTTCTAAGGCCAATCCATGGCTCCCCTCTGCAAAGTTGCTGTGTTTGGGATCCTTGGTCTCTGCTCATATGTCACCTACCTGGACCCTAGGGACCACAAACATGGGTTGGGTGGCTACAGGGCCACACACGTGGCAATCCTCAGCAGACACGTGTGGTAAGGCTAAGTTGTGGCCTTCTGTAGCCTGCGTCCTCTCACCTTGGAGGGGGAAACTGGCTGCCTGCCCTGCACAGAGAAGGATACAGACATTAGGCTCAGACCCACCATCCCTAGACTGGTGATGCCCTCCCTGGACTCAGTGGTGACAGTATGCATCTAAGGGCTGTCACAGAGGAAAAGGCAGAGGCTAGGATTCCCAGCCCCGTTCCCACCTCTGGAAAAAGCAGGAGGCCCCAGCCTCCCCCCTCCTCTGATGTTTGCTGTTTTGTTGTTGTTGTTAATTCCTCACCAGGTGGAGTCAGCACTGTGGGGCTTAATTAAGCTCAGCCAGCTGTTGCTGAACACGGGAATGCAGTGCGTGGCAGAGTCAGCCTGGAGCTGTGGAGTCGGGAGGGCTGGGGCCGCAGAATCCCAAGCCAAGATGGAGTGTGGCCTGAGTTCGGGGAGTAGAAAGCTGGGGCTGCCAGGGGGACTCTGTGGGGAGGTCCAAGGATGTTCAACNGCTGCTTTCCCTGTTGTCCCCTCCCCCATGCATTGACCGATCTCAGCTCCCAAGAACCAAGACCCACCCACCCTCACAAAGGACAAAGGGAAACTTCAGAGATGAGAGTCCAGGGAAGGTCTTCAGGATATGCTGCTCAACACGGGGGCAGGAGTTCTGGAATGAGCATGAGAGAGAGTGAGGCAGGGGATAGGTGTGGTGGGGGGAGGGGTAATGTGTGGTATTGGGGGGTGTATAGCAGAGTGTGCATATACGTGTGTTAGAGGGGACAGATGTGTGTGGAGAGGATGTGTATGTGTATGCATGCATGCAGTGGTAGAGAGCATGTGAACACACACACAGGGATGTGTGGATGGGTGGATCAGGGTGGGTGTACAGAGGTTCTCTGTTCTCACTAGTGGTAGTTAGATGGGCTCTGCTTTCCCCTCTGGTGTTTCACAGAACTTTACTCACCATTTCCATGAGACATTAATAGATATTTCATAAACTGTTTAGTTGGGAGTGCAAAGCGCTGGGCCAAACAAACAGGAGCTCCCATGCTGCCACAGTCCTTCTCTACCCCTTGCAGCCCATCCTTGCAAGGGATGGGGGCACCCCAGGAACCTTGTATCTGAGGTGTCAGTAAGTTGAACACACACTAGAAAATGTCTGGTTAGGCGAGTCAGGTGCAGAAAGTGGAGGATGCTGGGAACTAACATGAGGGTTCATTCCTTTATCTCTGGAACAAGAAAATAAATGGACCACGCCCACACCTCGGACTCTGACTCCCTCATATCAAACTGTCAGCCACCCCAGACAGAAAAAGATTCTCTAGACAACAGAAGATATCCAAGTGGCCAGCAAAGGTACGCAACCCTGGGTGGGACACTGCCACATGTCTATCTGTTCATNTAACAATGACAACAACAAAACCATATATCCAGGACCAGCNAGGACTAAGAGTGACAGGCACACTTGCTCACAAGTCCCAGGGGCTGTGTCCTTCCATTCTAGAAAGCTGTTAGCTAGAGGAGTAACAGCGGGCCATGACATCCTCANTCTGCCTGTCTAACTAAGGACCTCTATGAAAGCATGGAGTGAGTTCACTTCTGTGGCTGGGTAGGAAGTGGAAGGGNAAANACAATATCNTTCTGGGGGTATACTCCAGTTTCATAAGTCTGTCAACAAAACTGCATCCTCTGGGGACAGAGGCAGGCAGCATTGGCCTCAGGAATGAGAGGCCAGAAAGGGGAATGAAGGCTTCAGATCCTGTGTGTTTGGACGTATGAAATTCCACGCAGTATCTCTGAAGAGCAGAGGCATGTGCCTGGGGCATGGTTAGCTAGCATTTTCCCAGGGTTGTGTACAGCAGTCACCTGACCCCACGTTTGCTCATTGTGTTTTTTATGACTGTCACGACCGGTGCCTAAGGTCTTCTTTGGGGCCAGATGAAGAGCAGGTGTCTCCAGAGCCCACACAGATGTCTTTGTTATAGCTAAGATCAGGAATTCCCCTGGGTTCCCAGCCCCATCTGAAGACCATCTGAACCCACTGTTCCCCAACTGCCTGTGGGGAAGAGAATGAGGGCAGGTGAGGGACCAGCCCCTCTCTCCTCCTGGCTCTCACAGCTTGGCTTCATCTGCTCTGGGCCTCACCTGAAACCACACTTGAGCAGGTGGCTCAGGCCCTGCCCACCAATGTTGATTGTCCCCCACCCCATATGACTTGTCCACTACCTCACTCCCAGTTGATGTACAAGCTCCTTAGGTGATTGACACACATCTCACCCAGTGAGATAGCAGGTCCATTTTGACTCCTGCCAAGGAAATGTACCTGAGACTGAAGTAGTTTAGGGGTGCACTGTATCAAGTTGGGGGTCCTTGGCTCCCTAGATTGGTCTGTGGGTGGATTGGTCTGATCTTGGGAACTTCGTGCTGGCCAGATGGGTAATGGGTAGATGGGTCCCCAAATGCCTTCCATATTTGCTTTCCTTTGTGTCTTGGGATTTTTTTTTAATGGGTCTNTACTGCTGGGATTGAATCCAGGGCCTTGTGCATGGTAGACAAGCAATCCAACTGAGCCATGGCCCAGCCCTTCCAGGTTTGCCCTTGTGGAGCTCACCTCATTTACGACGATGCCCAAATTGTGGTAATTTTTGCAGGGTGGCCCTGCAAGGAATAACATTTTTGGTGAGGTCAGAGTGCAGAAAGCTACCATTCTGCCAAAATGCTGTGATGCAGCCGCCAGGAGTTTCCACTCGAAGTTGACACCGGCTAAGAAAGAGCCAGAAGGCCAGGCCAGCCCCCATCTGCCAGCCCCAAAGGTGGGGCCTCAGATTCCCCTGCTCCTACCCAGCACCCNTGAGGCTGAAGTTCCCTTAAAGTTGCAGGCCAGGAGTTCTGAACATCCCAGGCAGGCCTCATGACAGCGTGTATGTGTCTGAGAAATTTTCATGTGGGGAGAGCAGGACTTAGTTTGCATAGATTGGGGATCCCCTGGTGGGCAGGAAAGGGTAGTCAGAGGCCCTTGTGGGTGGGTCCCAGGAGTGTAAAGCCACAGTGCTGGCCCTGCCCAAGCTCCAGGAAGAGACTTCCACTCAGAAACAGCCAAGGACTATGCAAAANTCCCCACCACAACTTGTTTATAATTTGATTGACCTATTTATTTAACTATTTTTCATTTCACTCTATTTCCAAAGCTCTCCTTTGGAGTTTCTTGATCTGGGTCTCNTCTCCTTTTGGGGCAGGAGGCCTGGCCACAGTGGCAACCAGATGGATCTGTCAAGGTCTGTGGTGACACCAGAATCCCCAGGAACACTCAAGGTAGTGGGATTCTGCATCTGGGGCAGCTGGGAGCCTGGGGATGCTCCACCAGCCCAGCCACACCTGTTCTACCCACTCATCGCCCCAAACCCTGCTCCAACCCAGGCCTACCCACCCCCAACAACATCTGACCACATCACTTTTCCAAGAGGTCATCCAGATCCCCACCTCCGCCTGGCCCTGGTTCTGACTCAAGAGGAGCTGATTTCTGACAAAAGGAGCTAGGGGTGCCTTTGCCCACTACCTATTTATCTGGCCTGGGCTACATTCCCCAGTTCCCTTCTCCATGGGTTTCAGGGTAGGGCCACATGGGAANGTCCTGTGGAACTGGAGGGACGTGGTCTCCTACAGTTCCTGCCTGCTGTGCAACTATTACACCTTTGTGCTATTTGGCTTCTCAGAGTCAGGTTACCACCCTCATGAGGCCACAGGCACAACTATGAGGTACCTTCCATCAGTGCTTTGGGGGCAGCCCTCAATTCATAGATGCCTGTCTCATTCTGGAAGCATCTCCAGCATGCACCACCAGAGCAGGACCTGGATACACAAGACCAAGTGGGAACAGTGCCTGTCACAAGCCCATGAGCAGTGTCACAGTTTGGATGTGACGTTTCCTCCAGAAGACTCCTGTGTGGTAGGCTTCCCTTTTAATCCAGCAGCATTCAGAGATGGAGCCTCTGGGAGGTGATGGGGTCACCAAGACTGTTGNATTAGCAGGAAGCTGTGGAAGGTAGGAGATAGGACCTGAATGGAGTAGGTAGGGAACTGGAGGCATGCCTTTGGAGGATATAGCTTTTCCTCAGCCGCTTCCCCTCTGTCTAAGTNCTGCTGCCTCTTGCATGCCATGAAGGGAGCAGCTTTGCTCTGCCACATGGTCCTGCCAGGGTACTCTGCCTCACCTCAGGCCCACAGGACTACAGCTGGCTGACCATGGACTGGAGCCTCAGAAATCAGGAGCCAAAATAAACCTTTTTAATTTTAAAATTCTTATCCATTTATTTATTGTGCGTGTTGTGTACCATGCATGCCCTGGCATGAATGTAGAGGTCAAAGAACAACTTTGGAAGTCATTTCTCTCCTGCCATGTAGGTCCTGGGGATTGAACTCAAGTCATTAGACTTGGCAGCAAGTGCCTTTAACTGCTGAGCCATCAGCCCCCAAGTAATTCTTTCAAAATAGCTTTTCTCAGGTATTGTCCTGAGAAAATAAAAAGTACACGTATCCATATCTATTTGTATACTCATATGTCCCCAATAATATAAATTGAATATGCTCAATTATATAAGTTGATGTATCCTAGTTATATACCCATATACCCCAATTATATATTTATATCATATATATACATATATATGATATATATATATCCATACACCACCAGGTATATCCTCAGATAGCATACATCTCCAATCACGTATCACATACCCCATGTATTTAAATGCGGTTCCACTTCTCTGAGTTTTAGTGGGTATTCATGCCATCCTCCGCACTAGTGACCTAAAAGGAGTCCTGGGAAACAGATAGTGGGAAATAATCAAAGGAAAAGTACACTCCCTAGAAACATGACTGTTGGGAAATGATGTCAAAACAAAAGTCCCCCTCCCTCTTCCTCCTTCCTTGTTTTTTCCTTCCCCTGTGTCTCTCCCTGTCTCCCCCCTTCTCTGGGCCCTCTCTGGTGACTCCCATTCCCCTCCTACATACCCAGGCCTCAGACCTTCCATGGGTTGTCATGGTGAAGACTGCAGGGTAGATGCCGTGATTCCCAGCCAATGAAAGGTCAGTGTCATGGGTAGAACAGCAGCCTCAGGCCCCACCTCAGACTTCTAACAACTGTATGGAGAGCCCTTGACACACTTTCCAGGACCCCTTGACATGTCCATTTATCCCAGGCATGGATAAACCTGGGACATCAGGTTTTATCCCTGTGTCTAGATAGAGAGTCTAGACACTCCTCTTTGTNCACTGCATAGGTCGTTCCTTTTAATTTCCTGGTGGCCTGAAGGTCCCACAGCCATAATGCACAGTGAGAACTCCAACCTGGCCACCAAACCCCCATTTGCTATGTCTTATTTGCAGAGCTGAGGTGCTGGGGCTGGTGGCCAGCTCTGGAGGCCAGTGTGCTCATCACCCTGTTTGCTGATTCCCGAAGTCATCTGTTGTGGGAACCACACCCTTTGAGGACTGTCCATCCTCCAGAGGCAGCAGTCCAGCCAGGGCACAGCCTCTGGCTTAGTTTTGTTTCTTGTTGATGTGCTAAAATATCATATTAAAAGCCATTTAGGGAAGAAAGGATTTATTTTAGCTCATAACTCCTGGTTATAGTCCGTCATAGCAGCGGAGACACAGAGACCGGTGCTTGAGAGAACTGTCACGTTAGTTACACTTGCAGTCAAGAGCTGAGAGCAATGGATTAGTGGATGTGTGCTGGCGCTCAGCTTGCTTTCCACATGCCCTGGAATGGTTCACCCGCAATGGACAGATCTTCCCATCTCAATTAATGTAATCAAAATAATCCCTACAGGCCATCCTAATCTTGGCAATCCCTCGCTGAGACTCCTTTCCCAGGTGATTCCAGACTGTGCCAAGTTGACAGTTAAAACTGACCCTCACAACATCAGAGACTTTGTTGTAGACATGTGGGCAGGCCACTGAGCCTCTGACATCTCCATAACCCACTCCCTAGAGAGACCCTCCTGTTTCCATTCCCAACCAGCTGTTAATTATTCTAATAAATGACAGCATGGCTGATATTTACCTGAGCCTTCTGGCCCTTGTTGTGCTGGCATTTGGTCACCAAAGAGCCAATACCAAAATATACTCATCCTGGGGAAGATAGGTGGTAGACTGGGGGTGGCCACTAGAATGTGGCTGCATTCAGGGGCAGGATCAGATCCCTCCAAAAACTGGGAGGATCCTGTCAATCAAAGCCACACCTCAAAGATGAGGACCTCAGCATACTCCTGGCCGTTATTCCTAAGCCATTTCTCACTGTGCTCAATACATTTTCCTAAGGTGCAAAAAGACCTGAAGCCGTGTGCTGTCTGCTCTCTGGGATTAAGAAGCAGCAAGGATAGCAGAGTGTGAAGCAAGAGGACAGAGCTGCATTCCATTTGCACCTTCAGTGTCTTTGTTGGGAGTGTCTGTGTCAAGCTCACTTACAGGTGACAAGACAGGTTCAGAGATGGGGTGACATGTCTGAAGCCATTCAAGCAGGGAGGGTAGAGCCAGTGTGTGACCCAACTTTGTTTATTCCAAGGTCCAACTAAGTTCAGACAAAGTAGCCCTCTGTGCCTCAGTTTCCCCAGCTATGGTGGGGTTGTGAGAAACAGGCATGCAGCTGTGCTCAGTGAGTTTGCATATGCTGTAGACTGATGAAGTTTGAGGCTTGTCTCCTGCACCTCTTCTTAAAGCCTTTTGTGACTGTGGTAGCTTGAAAGAAAGTGACCCCCCCCAAAGGGAGTGGCTCTATTAGGAGGTGTGGCCTTGTTGGAGTAGGTATGGCTTCATTTATTTATTTATTTATTTATTTTGGTTTTTCGAGACAGGGTTTCTCTGTGTAGCTTTGGTGCCTTTCCTGGAACTCACTCGGTAGCCCAGGCTGGCCTCGAACACCCAGAGATCCACCTGCCTCTGCCTCCCGAGTGCTAGGATTAAAGGCGTGCGCCACCACCGCCCTGCTCGGTATGGCTTTATTAAAGGAAGTGTGTCACTGTGGAGGCGGGCTTTGAGGTCTCATATATATATGCTCAAACCATGCCCAGTGAGACAGACCACTTCCTGCTGCCTGATGGTCAAGATGTAGAACTCTCAGCTACCTCTCCAACACCATGTCTGCCTACACGCTGCCGTGTCCCACCATGATGATAATGGACTGAACCTCTGAAACTGTAAGCCACCACAATTAAATGTTTTCCTTTATAAGAGTTGCCATGGTCATGGTGTCTCTTCACAGCAATGGAAACCCTAACTAGGACAGTGAGTAATGGTAGGGACCCTTCCTGGAGGGGAGGGAGAGGTCTGGGGCAAAGGTTTCTCTTCCCTGGAGCTACATCCTTGGTGGGCCTGTCTACTCATCCTGGAAATACTTAAATGTAGCTAGAAAATATTTGAAGCAGGAGTGTGAGACAGGAGCAGCAGGGGATTGAGAGGGTCATGGCTTCCAAGGGAGAGGTGAAGGCAGGGCTTTTCCAGAAGCCTTATCTGGGCCCTTGGAGCTAAGCACACGCCAGCTCCATGCTCTGCTGAGGACTGAACTCAGCCTGTGGATGAAATGCTACTACAGCTCTGCCTTGCCCAGCACAAGACCTTGTCTCTGGCCATCCTGGCATCTCTTCATCTGGCCCTTCAAGCCCCCTCATGAGTTTGCAGCAAACCAGAGAGAATCCAACATCTGCCAGCCCAAGAAAGCAGATATGGGNGCCCTGGAGAAATGGTTCAGCCAATGGTTAAGAGCTCTGGCTGCTTTTCCAGAGGACCCTGNCTCAATTCCCACCACTTCTATGTCGGCTCACAGCCGTCTGTAACTCCATTNCCAGGGGATCCTATGCCCTCTTCTGGCCTCCAAGCACCTTGCACACACATGGTACAAAGAAATACATGCAGGCAAAACACTCACACATATAAAATAAAAATAAAACAAATCCTGAGGTAAGGATAGGGATCATTCGGACAAGGATAGGGACACTGGAACTCCTTGTTCCACAAGTGGATCATGGGTGTATGTATGGCTTCTATATCTCATAGCTTCCAACATCTCACCTGGAGTGCAATCCAGCGTAAGCTCCCATTGGATCTGCTCCCTTGGCCCTTCACCTTCCTGTCATCCCCCTAAAGGGCCATTTGCCACCAGATCCTGCCTCCAGTTGTACAGCTAAGTAGCCCAACCAAGGTATCCAAGCATGAGCTGTGACCAGGATGATATGTTAGAGTGTTGTTCCCAGAGGCAGGGGACATGCTGACCAGGTCTCTCTTCTTTTCAGCCATTGCACTATCCAGTGCCTCTGCTTGGAGCATCTTTCCTTCCATGAGACACCTAACTGACCCTAGGCTCCTCCTGCCCATCCATCCTGTATCCCAAATCCCTCCCAGCATCTAAACCTTTCTCCTTCCTCTGCCAATGTGTCCAGGAGCTCCCCCACACCAGGCTCTGTTCTCAGCTCTGGGTCACAGACACAGATGACATGGTGTTTCCTGGTGTGTGGGATGAGGGCCTCAGAACGAACAGTGATAGGCTGAAGAAGGCCTCTCTAGGGAGGAGGTATCTAAACAGATGAGCTGATGAGCTGCCAGCTGCCTGGATACCTGGATTGTGCAAAGGCTACATACAAAAAGAGACTGGACCAAAGTCAAACAAATCACAGAAGACCAAGTCAGGAGGCCTACTGCACACCATGGCAGCCAGGAGCCTTAGGGTCTGAGCAGGAGAGCAGCCTTGGCTGGCCCAGTTTCAGCAGTAACCCTGCTGCTCGGGGCATGTCCCTGTTCTCCCTTCCTGTGATAAATGTACTTGTGTGGTCCAGCATCCAGCCAGGCTCTGGCAGGCTGACAGATTAAAGGAAGAGGTGAGTGGGATGCCAGCACACACTTCTCAAGGCGGGTGAGGTCTGCCTTGAGCATGTACTCAAGAGCTCAGGAGGACTCCGGGGACAGCTGTAACCCCCTGGCATCCCCTCCACCAGGTGTTTGAATCCTTCCCACCTGGTCCCTCCATCTGCATGCAAAAACCTCATCTCTAAGAGAAAGTTGAGACCCAGAGACAATGCAGAGGAGAGGAGCTGTAAGGAAAGCATTTGATGATGAGTCAAGCTATTGATGGTTGCGCTCAAAACCCTCGTATTTTCCACGGCCTTTAAATGCCTGCAAGCGGATTAATAAGGTCTTGGTAATAGCTGGCAGTCTATATTTATTCTATCTGTGATGCCAGTTGGTCAGGCCGTGTGAATATTGATGATGGCCGGGATTGAGGGCAGCGGCGCCTGGCTTTATCTTGCCCATGCAGGCTGCCAGAACCCTTATCAGCCAGGCCGGCTGCTGCAGCTGCGTCTCCCGCAGGCCCGCCCCCACTGCTGGCTTTATAATCAGAAGAGAAGTTGCTGCCTTGATATTTCCATTTTTATCTCTCCTATTTACTTCATTTAATGTCTTTCAGGGAATATTTTCTCTGCAAGAAAGCAAGTCTGTGGGTCGCCTACATCTTGCTGCCCCTACCCCCGCCCCTTGCCTAAGCCTGAGAAAAGGGGGAGAGGTGGAGCCCCACTCTAGCCTTTGGTTCCAGTCCCTGCCTGCGCTGGAGGCTATGTTCCCCTCTGGCTCCGCACTCATGGCCTCTTCTCTATGCTTTCTGCTCCCTGCAGGCCTGTCTTTGCTCCTCACATAGGGCTGTGGTTTCCACCCCAACTGTCCCCTGAGTGACCCATGGCTCCACATCCCCTTGGCAGTTAAGGCACCTGATCCACAAGCCCCTGAGACTGCACCCCGTGCTGGTTTGCCATGCAGGCAGGGCTCAGAGGGTCCCTGAAGGGGCCCATGCTGCTTGTCTGTGGTTCAGAGCTCCTGGCCTGTCTCCTTACACAGCCCCTGATTTCAGGAGACGTAGTTATCTTCTTTTCACAGACGAGGAAACCAAGGTTCTGGGAGGTTATCAGCTGTGGCCACTTGCTTTGGCTGGAAACTTGTGACAGAGAGGGAGGGACAGCAGGCAGGCTGGAACAGGCCATGTGTGCAGTCAGGCTTTGGAAGGAGCTGGTGCTGAGCCCAAGCCCTACTCACCTTTGGATTTTCTTACTTCTGCAGAGGGACAGTGCTGCCCTTAGTGCCCCCTTCAGGCAGNGCATAAGAGGTGCACCCTGTGTCTGCACTTGGGGAAAGTCTCCTGGCTTGGCTGCCCCACTGTCCTCTGTGTCACCACCCCCCACCCCAACAGATCCTTGGCCCTTGGACAGATCCTTGGACAGCTCTCCTGTCCCAGGCCAGTGTCTTAAACTTTGTAATGGCAAACATTGGCCTTATTTTTTTACAAAAGTCTTTGCAGGTGACATTAAGTGAAGAATCTTTGTGATGAGATTGCTTGATTTGGGGCAGTCCTAAATGTACTGACAGAATTCTTAGAAGAAAAAAATTCAGACACACATGGGCACCACCATATGAGGCGGGCACTTCAGGAGGGAGCCAGCCTGGCATCCAGATAGTGGTGGTGGGGGACTCTGTGTGTGTGTGTGTGTGTGTGTGTGTGTGTCCCAGAGGAAGATGTTGGGTGTCTTCCTTGATCACTCTCCATCTTATTTTTTGAGACAAGGTCTCTCACTGAACTTCAAACTCTCCATGTTGAGCCTCTTTCTCCACCCACCAATGCTGCAGTTACAGGCATACACTGTCATGCCTGGCATTTGTATGGGTGCTGGGGATTTGAACTAAGATCTTTTTTCTTTTACAGCAAATACTCTTACCCACTGAGCCATCTGTCCAACCTTGACTGCTGTGTTAAGCCCCTTGTATGGAATCTTCTGTCCCAGAAGTTCCAGGAAGCTCTCACTGGAGTGGCCACTATCTGTGAGCCCCTCTCAGCTCCAATGGAGGACCGAGTCCACTTTGAATCCTCAACAGTGAGCCAAGTGCCTCCTGCCTGAAGCTGCCCGAGGGATGTTTGTTGAACGAATGATTAACTTTACAGGGAGGAATTGGCTTGTTGGCAGGAGACTCTAGCACACCTGGAGTCAGCTAACAGGTTCAGGGGTGCCAAGCTCAGGAAACCTAGAACCACAGGGTAGTCATGGCTCTGGGTCTCCAAGCATGTACTCCCACTCTCTGGGCCTCACAGTTAGGTGCCCCTCCTTCTGGAGGTTCTGAGCCTGTGTTCAGAAATCTGAGCTGTGGCAATTCCCAAGTCATTCTTGGAGGAGCAAAGCTGTCCATTTCATCTAGATGTTCCTATGAGGACCTGGTGAGTCCCACTGAGACCTGCCCTGAAATCTTCTGCCCTGGAATTA
>LZPO01034768.1:723248-736860 GCA_001675575.1 Neotoma lepida
GCCCTGGAGCCTGGCAGAACTCCATGTAATCTTTGTCACTATGAAGATAAAAGCCAGGAGTTAGGGGGAGGAAGGTTCCTCTCACCCTCTCTCTTTGGAGATGGTGAAACTTTGGTCACACCCTAATAGCTCAGTAAGACACCTAGGGGTCAGTCATCTGCCCTATGGTCTCCCCAACACACACTGCTGGATCACATGGGAGGCACATAAGGGTCTAGCCATTCCCCCAGTAGCTTAGAGGAGAACATCCAGATGTTCAGGCCAGAAGAAACAGAGAAAAGGAGACTGGAAGAGGAAGGGAACACAGAGATAGCAAGGGATGGGTATTAGAGGGACATGCTGGATCCTGGGAAACTGCTCTGATGGTGGGGACATTGGAGATAGTGGGTCTGGTAAGATGGATACCTGATATGGTCAGAAGGAGAGTTTCTTCCCCAGGTGGCCCTGTTAAGGAGAAGGTGTTGGGGAATCCCCAGGGTGACTCCAGCCATAGGTCTGGGGAAGAGGCCAGAGGAAGCAGAGAAACCAGGTTTCTGTCCCATATGCAGGTGGCCTGGCACAGGTGGGAACTGGGTGTTGAGGGGAGCAGATGTCATAGGCAAGTTGAGCTAAGTAAGAGACCTGGAATGAAAGAGGACCTGAAAGAAACCAGAGACAATGATGAAGGTCAGCCAAGGTTACATAGGTGATGTTGTCAAGGGTCCATTCTTTCTGGCAATAAAAAGAATCACCAGTTATACACCCAAGAGGAATACATCTGCATCTGAGCAAGAAGAGCTGAAAAGCCCATGCTATGACTATTTTCATGGGGTCCTCAGCTGGCAAGTGAGGTGGGACAATGAGGAATCACATCTGAGTGACTTGGGGGTAGTGGATTCTGAGTAGGTAAAGTGCTGATAAGAGGGACAATGCATATGACAGGACCCTCCGTTTGTCCAAAGGGATGGAACTGTCAGCTTGTCATATGTTCCCTTTGCTGCATGTAAATTCTACTGGGTGACACTGATTGCAGTAAGTGACAGTGTATGGGGGGAAGGGTGACTCACAGACTACTGCTCAGTGTGTCTGTCAGCTGTGCCTCAGGAGCAAACATCCTGCCATGATGGCTCCCTGAACTTCCTGCACAGTTATTGGGGCAGCCTTGGATTGGCTGTGTCTGTTCTTCTCATGAGNGATACAGGATCAGCCCCTAGAGGCTATTTAGGAGCTGGTGGTGGGACCTCACCATCCATAGCTGCTGCTCCTCCGTGTAGATTGAAGATCCCACATTCCACAGGCCTGAGGCTTGGGAGGCAGCCTTGCAGGCCCTTCCCAGAGANATGGTGGGGGGANCCTCAGGTAAGGCAAGGAAGACTTGGGGTCCTGGTCAGGCTGGCACTGTCTGACACCTGGGAGGTACCACAGGGCTCCAGGTGAGGAAAGGGGGCTGAGGCAGTGGGTTAGAAGGACCCACAACAGAGCTCAGATGAACAGAACCCCCAGGTGGGCTGGAGCCATGGCGGGCACTGGCTACCTGGGGCCCTTGATGTGTTTTGACTCCCTTGATCCCTACATGGCCATTGTGGAAGAAAAAGAAGCATGGGTAGGTCCATAGCTCCCACAGGCATGCAGGAAGAAACGGGTCTCAAGTAAAGCAGCCCCGCTATGGGTTTTCTGCCCCCTCTGAGTATCTGGGACATGGACAGTGGAGGGCAGTCTAGGGCTACCTGGGACCTAGAGCCTCTGCTGCAAGACCACCTCATCCTCAGTTTGCAGCCTCCTTTGCAGAGGATGCGCCATTTGCTCTTCCTGCCAGCCGGGCGATCTGCCAGGCCGCACAGCTGTGTGCCAGATGCAGAAGGCCAGGGGGCAGCTGTCCATCTGCCTCTTCTCTCAGGCAGCGCCTATTTTTAGAGGCAAAGCCTTAAAGCTGGGATTCAGGCAATCCTGCCAGCTGTGGGTGGGCTAGAGAGCACTCGGCCAGGACCACTGAAGTGAGAGGCAAGCAGCCATGAGAGTATGTGGCCAAGGTCTCAGGCTGGGGGCCTGGGGCCCTGAGGCCTGGGCTGTATGCTCCTTCTCAGTCTTGCTTTTCCTCACTCCCTCCTCTCTGGGAACACCTATGCCTGCCTGGCCTCCGGGTTCCAGCTTTCCTGGAGCTTCCTCATCTCTTAACTATCACCCTCCAAAAGCGAGGCTCCACTTCNGCCTCTTTATTTTTCATTTCTATAGTGCTCTGTCCTTCAGAGCTCTAATATCACATTATGAGGTAGGGAACAACCATTGACCTCTGCCCCACCAACCTACTATCTAGGGGTTATTAGGGGCAACTCCAGTTGCTTCTCCCCCCAGGATCGTCTGGATCNGGCCCCCACCTGCCCGCAGANGCCTTGGGTTGCACCACCCATCCTAGAAGCCATCAGTTCTCACTCCCAGCCCCATAGCAGCTACCTTGGTCCTCTGGCACAGCCCAGTTTCTGATGATGACGTCACACATATAAGGCCTGCAANGCCAGTCATTTCTGATGGCANCACCTCTCTAGCCACACTGGTACTGAACANCAAGACCTCATTATGCTGGTGCCTTTTTGCCTCCCATGATCCACCTGGGTCCCTGGCTCCCTCCCTTCCAAGTCCTTGCTCCAATTTCCGCAGCTGAGGAATCCCTGGCCGACACCCAGGCTCCCTGACCACTCCTGGCTGTGGTATTCTTACTGGGTGGTCAGAAGTGTTTAGCTGTGTGCTCCAGGTTGGATGTGACCGTCACCATCTTGAAGAGTTGGCCTATTGACAGTCTCNGGTGGAGGTGGGGCTCATGAGGCTCATGGGACTCACCAGGCCCCTCCCCTGGGTTATATCAGAGATAGAAGGTTGACGGGGGTATCAAAGACAGAGAACTAGGGCGGGTGGCCTTGTCACATCCTCATTTAATTCATCTGGTCTAGGCCTTATGAAAGCCAGAGCATCGCTAGCAAGTGAGAATGACTGGCACCAAAATAACCAAATGCCCAAGCTGTAGGNGCTGTGCCAGTTGTGGGCTCCATGGTATCCAGCCCCAATATGAGATCCACATCTGCCATCTACTTTTCCCAGTTCCTTACCTATGGATGTCCCAGAAGGCCCNCACACATGGTCTATATAGCAATGACANCAATGGCCATGTCAATTCAGGACTAAGGCCTGTATGTTAACAGAGTGTCACACATTTACATGTTGTCATACCAGGTAAGCAGGCAGAGAAGGTATGCTGGAGTGGTAGAGGGGCATGCCATCATGGTGCTGCAGCTATCCAGAGAGTCAGTAGCCCACTAGAGTGAGGCTCCTGCCCTTCCTAGGCCCCTGGGACTCAGTCATACTTTGAACACAGCTGCGCCCATATTCAAGAAAACAGTGGGGTGCAGAGCAAAGGTGGACCTATGACTCTTGGTTATGAGTTAGGCACTGGGACAAAGAGGTATACAAGGCTGGAGTGAAAGCCACAGCTGCCTGGCTGTCTCATACNCATTGACTGACCATGTTCAAAGTTCCTAGACACTAAGGTAGGTNGGGGATGATCTGGTGGCATCCTGCTGAACCCTGATATGTCCCAAGCAGGCNCATCTAGGTCCCATGAAGGCTCAGACATCATCCCAGTATGGCAAGTGGCCTACATTGTAGCCTGAGCCAGTCCAGCTCCTGGTCCCTCATGGTATCAGATGAGGCAGAGGAAGCTTGTCTCTAAGTGGCCACATTGTTACAAAGCCCAGACCCTGCAGCATCAGCCTATGCTTGGGATCTCTCTGGGTCACTGCTGGCTCTGAAGGGCTTTGTTTTAGGGCCTTTGGATGTCAGTCCAGCAGTGGTCCCAAGCCACAGATGTATTATGACTCAGTCTCTAAGGCCCAGTTGAGAGTAACTCCAGGGTCTGTCTAAGCCATTTAAGTGAGACTAACAANAGACGCTCNGNTGCAAGGAGNAAATGTGTGTTCCTTTTTAGATAGTAGGGAAAGGCTCAAACCAGGGTAGGATGGGAAAGCAAGACAGGTTGGCTCCTTACAGAGGAGGCAGAGCTGCGTCTGGTCCTGGTCAAGGGAAGAGTAAGGCTTGTAGNAAGGGATACTCACAGAAGTGGAAAGTAGAGAGAAAGGCAGGAAATGGCCCTGGCAGGGGAGATGGTAGAGAAAGCTGATGNAGGCCTGGTCCCGANGGTGTGCACCTCACAGCTAAAAGACCAGGCCAGTACAAAGANAAATGAAAAAAGACTTATGATCACCTGTCCAGGTGTGAGGATAAGTGCAAGGGACAAGTGTAGACAAACTCTTTGTGGATGCATGTGCCAATCACACACATGCTGTCTTNAAAANCTACATGCCTGAGTGTCAGGCAGAAATATGGTTAATGACTCACCAGGGAGCTGGAGAACCCTCAGTAAAACACCTTGAAAATCACTTTTCTTCTGGCATGCATTTTACAGACGAGCAAACAGGCTTCTAAGGCTTGGAGACAACTAGGGTGCTGCAGTTGGAATGGGGATTCAGGCCCAGCCAGAGTTCTCCTGTAGTCCTTGCCACAGCCCTTTGTGGAGTGACAGGGAGCGGAGCATGGTTTGGAGATTGCTGGCTTAGGGGCCATGACTGCTTCTGGAATGCCACAGCTAGGGATCACATGATCAGGACTGACTGAGTCCATAGTGTAGCCATTTGAGGATTAGAGGACAGTGATGTCTGGCACTTGGCATGGTGCTAGGTTGGAACACTAGCTCTACCTTGTCCTGAGGAAACCCTGGGCTCTAGTACACTCATATAACTTGGGGAGGGTCTGTAGAAGAAAGTTTCCCAAAAGGAGATTGACCNACCCACCTACCCACCCACAGTCCCCAAGCCACAGTGCAAACCCAAGANAAGAGCTGAGGAAAGGAGGACAATGTTGGCTTCCTTGGGGGTCTCCACTGTTCTAGGTACACCCCTGACGAACTCACATGTGTGTCCAATAATCTTGTTCCCCAGCCTCAGGGACCTGGTTCCCTCTGGGCAGTCCCTGGCTCCCATCTAGACATCAAGACTTCAGCCACCCCTAGAACTGAATCACAATGACTACAGAGAAGCCATGCACACATCAGGCACCTGGCAGAGTAAGGGGGCAGCAGTGACAAAGCCCAGGGGGCCTAGGAAACATCATAGCCTCTGGGACATTGAGGTCACCTCCANGAAAATGTCGATTCCTTTTACTATGCCTGGCACCATCTTCAAAGCATATCATGACCTCCTTGTTGCTCTCCCTGCTTCTGCTATTGCCATCATGGGGGAAAATGCAGCCACTTTGTTTCCTTTCGCTTCTTGAGACAATACTAGAGAAGATGCTCTGTATGTGTGGACCTCTCTCCACATGAAACCCAAAGCAAAACACAGACCACCAGATCGGCTAAGCCCCTGCCATGCATCTGAGCAAAGGGCTAAAGGCAGCAGGGCTAAAGGTGTTCCAGGAAGAAGGAGGCAGGTGTAAAGGTCCTGGGGTGGCCATGCCCTACATGCCCACCTGCTGTCTCTATTCAGAGCTACAGCCTCCAGGCTTAGCTCAATGTGGGAGCTCAGGTCAAAGGGCCCCAGCTGGACCTCCGATCCCCTACCCTCCCAGATGGGCGGTGAAGCTTTTTGTAGGTCAGCTTCAGGATGTTCCCTTGGCCTCTTCCGGAAGCTCCTGGGGCTGGGGGTAGGGCAGCATGGGGAGCTGGGGCGCAGGCAGCAGGTGCTGTTTCTAACAGCCTTGACTGTCTGCCAGTCGCCTCTGAAATCCACAGCACATCTGTGCTCCTCAGTTGGCGGACAGATGGGCCCCAGCCTAGTATTTCTGGATTCGGTTAGACTTGGGGGCTGACGTAAGNAAGACATAGCACAGGTGCCCTGGGTGGTCAGGCAGGAGAGGAAGGTAAGCATGGGAGCAGGGACAGGGTGAGATGCCTATTTTGCTTGGGGCTGAGGACTGTACCCAGGCCAGAGACATTGCTGGGTACCTGGGGAGGACACTGCTTGTGCACCTTAGCTGTGGATTTTGGTAGTTATGCCTTGTAGAGATGACAGTGCTGTGACCCCCACCCTCAGTTCATCCCAGTTGTGACAATGGCAGGCTGAGCCCTGGAAGATAAACACGGAGAAAGGCAAAGCTGAGCAGAGGGCGGTGCCTTGGCTGACTCTGCCATCCGCAACTGCTGTGTTCTTTAATCAAGTCGCAGCAGGAAAGCCCTGGCCCACACCCAGTATCTCCCCCTGCCCCATGCCACCTTTGGGGCTGGCCTGGGGAAGTTCCCAGGAAGGAGATAAGGCTGCGGATGTGGGTGTGCCCAAGCTTCAGAGTTCCAACCAGATCCTGTGAGACAATGACCCCAGTGACCACGAAGGGTAGGAAGTGGGAAAGAGGATGCTTGGCTGTGAAGCTTGGCATAGGAAAGTGGCCTGCTCCTGTGGCTAAGGCCTCCCGGCTGCCACAGTGACCCCCTGGGAGCTTCAGCACTCACATTTCCTCCCCCGACAGCCTCCCAGGTCCATCTGGCAGTGGGGAAACAGAGGACTTTTACAGGAGGGAGCCTGGCCCAAATCACAGACATGGCCGTGGAATACTAAGCTATTTGTTTTCTCTGTACACAGTGGCACTTCTGCCTCTTACCAGGGGTACCTAAGAGACCTGCTGGTCCAGCCTATATCTTGAGCCCCATATGTCACCAACCATGGACTATCTTTCTAGTAGGTACCACACTCCTACCCTGGAGGATTCCAGGAAGCTGGGAATNTGTGGAAGACACTCCAGTAGTACAAAACCCCAGCTAGCAAGCTGGGCCCTGCATCTTCAAGNCCCTGCCCTGTGTGGTTGAATGTGCAGCATCCAGCTGGTCACACCTGGTCCTGGACTAAGACACAGAGCATCAGCTCTTTTCTGCATTCCGTGGAAATGAGCTGAACACCAACTACACATCAGCCATGAGCCAGGATTCTGTAGACACAGCAGCAAAGAAATAGAACAGAGTTGTATTGTGCTGAAAGTGAGGATTGAGACTCAGGTTCAATGGCAAGACCAGCCTTCATCTGGGCTCATATGTTCAGAGATAGACTTCCAGTAAAGCCACATAGAAGATCTCATGGTATTCAGAAGGGACAGTGGAGCTCTAGAAATGCTACCCAGCCCTGGCCATGTCACCAACATGCACACAGCTGGCANCAGGGCAGTGTTTGATGGGTGGCCCAGATGGAATGTGTATGAAGGGCCTCCCAAAGATCCAGGTGTTTGCAGTTCTGGGCTCTGCCCAGGAGGGAAGCACATGGCTCTGCAGGCCTGAGCTGTCCACATCATTGTATCTAGGATTGGCAGGGCAGCCAGCATAGCCAGAGCTAAGGTGTGGCTCACATCCAGGTGAACCACAAGGTGTCCTGTGTGTTGACCCAGTGAACAGTAAGACTTGGTGGTGGGGGTGTCACTGTGGCATGCTGGAGATGCATAGGTCCACTTTGATCACCCTGCAACATCCCACTATTAGAGTGGGCAGTCAACATGGCTCAGGCTCTTTCCTAACCTTAGTCTCTTCCTCCTCTTCTCAGATCAGCCTCTCCAGCCTTATCTGAGTCTTGCTTGTATCCCTGCTCTCTTAGATGCACATGGCACCTCTATGAACTGCCCAAAGCAAGGGCACTCAGGCCCCCTGGAAAGCAATGTACAGCCATGATAGAGTTAGTCAACGTTTAGACCTGCCCAGAGGTTTCTGGGAATGATTCTCCTTCCTGAATAAGAAGTTGGTAAGAAGTTATGAACGTTGAGGGGCTAGAGAGATGGTTCAGTGGTTAAGAGCACACACTACTCTTCCAGAGGATCCGAGTTCAATTCTCAGCACCTACATCAGGTGGCTTACAACTACCTGTAACCCCAGCTCCAGGGGTGCCTCATACCTCTGACCTCTGTGGGCACTTGCACTCATGTGCACATACCNCACATACACATAATTAAAGTAATACTAATAATAAAGAAGTTGTGAACGTTGAAGGCTTTAGTGGTCATCCTGGAGCATGAGTTGGCAAGCCAGTTGGCCAAGCACATTTACAAGCATGTGAACAGAAAGAGCTAGTGTCCCTAAAGACATCATGGTCTCCACATACCTCATCCAGAACTGTGGGCCAGTTACAGACATGTGGACCTGCTCCTGTTCTTTGTTTGCCCGCTCAACATTAGGGAAGGCATCCAATTCTTTGACTGAGCTCCCATAGGAACCATTGCTCCCAGCCATTTCTCGGGGTTCTCCATCTCAAATCCCAGGACTTCATGTCTGTCTGGAAAGACTTCAGACAGACTATGAGGGAAGAGGAGAGCCAGTGGGTGCTATGGTCACTGAGGGGGCTGCTTAGCCTCAAGCCCAGAACTTGGGACTTGGCCTTGATTAGAAGGGAGAAGGAACAGGTGTCTTTTATTTTATTAGTTTATTTTCTGCAATTCTAGGCAGGAACTTAGGGTCTTTGATGCCAGAGAAATGCTCATCACTAGGCCACACCACCCAGAGCACATTCTGAGTGAAGATGTTATGGGTACCATATGTCCGTGTTTTGACCCTCAGCAGTGCTCCAGGTCTCCTGGAGGACATTTAGTCCTCAGGGGGACAAAAGGCAGGAGTTCNGAGATGCCTCACATGGCCAGGAAGAACCCTGAAGGGATGGTCCTGCAANAACTATCTGGCTACCACACTGGGCCACCAATGGACACCTATTTCTTCCTAACCACAGTCCCACCAGGTTTGGAGAAAAAGTGAAGAAAAGAATGAGGCAGTGTCAAGGGATGTGTACAGCACCCTAGCTGGGTTGCCCAGGCCCCTCCTTGAATTCGTGCTCACTTATTCCTCACATCCAGGGCAGCAGGTGCAGCCTGTAATAGGTAAGGGAAGTGAGTGCATCCAACCAAGGGCAGGCTGGAACCCAAGCCTGTTTACCAGGCTCTCAGCAGCCTGTGCACAGGGAGCTAACTCCACAGGCACAGCCTGGCCTCGCCACCCTGCCTCACAGCCTCCCGAGGATGGTGGTACGGCTTGGGAGGAAGCCATCTGGCCCTGACTCCAGGCTTCCACAGAGACACTCCCGATGAGGCCTCATCTCCCAGCTGCTCTCTCTGCTGAAAATATTTACATCCAAATATGTCCCAGTGTGCCATGCTTCTGCCTCAAGCCAGCCTGGGCGTCTGTCCTCACCACCTGGGAGGCACGGTGTGACTTCAGTAGCAGCAGCTCCACAAAGCCCAGAGTGAACAAGAACCCAGGGCTGGCTGGCCGCCACCCACCCTGCAAGGCACTCTGCCTTGGGGCCTTTGCACCTGCTCTTGGCATTGCTCCAAGCTGCTTCCCACAGAGTATGTGTAGTTCACATGGGTCACATGGGGCTGCAGGCTCATGTCACCTCTCTAAGCCTTTCCTGCCTAACACCATGTCGAATCTCTCAGGCCATAGCACAAGTCATTTTCTCTGCAGCCATCTTGTGGCACACTCTTTCATCAATTGCTTTTTTTTTCCTGTCTCCCTTGTGACATCTGACCTCTGGGGCAAAGGTTATGCCCCCAGCAGCTTCTAGTTTTCAGCTTCCCGACAGGACTTGAGAAATGCTGGTCTGAAGGGTGGGGTGAGCTGAGTTCACAGGATATAGAGCCCTGGGTTCAGACATTTACTAATCTCCAGAGGTCACCCATGCCTCTAGTTTCCTTTTTCAAAATGGGTATAAACAGTAACCACCACAGGGCCTTGTTGATGTTCCATCATCATGGAGGTCCACAGCTTTGAGAGTGTGGGGAGACAGCCCAGTCTGAAGTCATGTCTGANATCAGGACACTCACCCTCGAAGGTTTGGAGAAGAGTAACACCTCAATTGAGCTGGGCTCCAAATTCCTCTGCTGAAGTTGCTCCAGAATCTCACAGGGCCTACTGTATATAGAAGAGGAGTGTGTGTGTGTGTGTGTGTGTGTGTGTGTGTGTGTGTGTAGAGGACCTCTAAATATGGAGACAGACTTTCTAAGTAATGAAGTTAAAATGAGGAGCACTGGGACTGGACAGATGGCCCAGTGATTAAGAACTCACACTTCTCTTGCAGAGGACCTGAGTTCAGTTCCCAGCACCTGCACTGGATGATATACAACCTCTTGTAACTCCAGCTTCTGGGGGATCCATTGCTTCTTCAGACACTGAATTCACAAGTGTACACATATCCATATAGTTTAAAATAATAAAAAATGAAATAAAATAAATAAGGCCCATAAGACAGCGACAATCCTAATCCAACACAAATGCTTGTGANAAGATGCTGGGTGCAGAGACAACATCTGTCTGTTGAAACACAGANGAAGAACCCTAAGGATAGCAAAGCCAAGAGATACCTCAGAAGANACCCAACCTTGAAACTCCAGCCTCCAGAATTGAGGAACTTTACTGTGGTTTTGTTAGACAACCAAACTGATTGATACACCTTCCTGCCCTTTCCAGGTCCCAGGAGCTGCCAGCAGCCCTGGTGACCCCTAGACTGTGGCTACATTCCTGCAATCTTTGCCTCTGTCTTCTGAAACCCACAATGCCTTGTTCCTTCCACCATCAGGGTAGGTAGCCCAGGTGCCACCAGCAGCCCAGCAGGTGATGTGCATGCCTTGCTGGGGGACACTGGGACAAGGGTGGATGGCAGGAGCCCCACCCTTCCTTCCTTCCAGCGATGCACATGTGTGTGGCCAGGACAGCCCTNGATGCTTGCTGGCTTGTTTCCTTATTTCTCAAATGGAACATGGGATAATTTCCATGAGGTTCACTAAGCCTTTGTCACCCTGTCTGCTGAGTGGTGGGGTCAGTGTTCCCCAGCTTCTAAGACAGACCACAGCAATGGGATTTCCTAGGTTGGAAAGCACAATACAGGGCTAGAGAGACAGCTCGGTGGTTGAAAGTGCTTGCTGCTCCTCCAGAGGACACAAGTTCCATTCCCAACACCCATGTTGGGCAGCTCACAACCGTCTGTAACGCCAGCTTCAGTGAACCCAACACCTTCTTCCATCTTCCTCAAACACTTGCCTGCACATTTGCATACCACATATAGAAACACACACACACAGAGAGAGAGAGAGACAGAGAGAGGAGGGAGAGAGAGAGAGAGAGAGAGAGAAATAAAAATAAATCTAGAAAGAAAGAACAGCAGAGCATCTGGGACAATCCAGCACCTGTTTTGTCACTGAAACACTCAGCTGCCCTGAGCTGCCAGGTGGAGTCCTAATACCTTGGTCACATCAGAATGCCTGTTAGACTAAAGAGACAGTGGAGGAAGGGCACAAGGAGGGTTGGCCATGAGGAGACAGTTGAGAAAGCTGACTGAAGGAGCACTCAACAGGAGAGCCCTGACAAAGCAGGGGGAATGTCCCAGCCCAGTGTGCCCCGTGTGTACAAAGGTCCTGGGGCATGCTGTACCTGCCTGCGTCCTGAATAGCAGGCAGAGTAAGTGAGATCAGGGTGAGAGCAGAGATGTTCTCAAACCCTCAATTAGGAAGATCCCCAAGTCCTGCCCCCTACACACACACCTGCAAGCCTCTGAAAACCCAGTGGTCTGGCCTTCCTGAGCCCACTTGAGTTCCTAGAAGTTCCCATCTCCTGGGGACCTTACATGAGTTCCTCCTGGCACTAAGCATACTAGACTGGACATACACAGGGAGAGCAGAGTGCTGCAGGAAGCAGGGGCCGGGGACAGTCCTTGGACAAGGGAGTGGCTTCCCTGCAAAGCTAACATCCTGATGGATGTCTGTCAGACAGGGAGTGGAGGTCTGTAGGGTGAGAGGAGTCAGCTCCCTTCTCTTTTCTCTCTTCTCTCCTTTCCTCCATCCCTCCTCCTTTTAGTCAGGCCATTACAGGCCAAGCCTCATGACCCCCAAGCTCAGTATTCTAGCCTACTGCACCACAAACAAAGACCTGGTAAATGGGGAACACCTGTGTCCCTACATGGTGTGGCCATTAGTCCTGAGGTNTGTCCGAGCTTGATGTAGGACAGATATAGGCTCCATTGCCTCTGACTGGCCTGCCTGAGAGGGGCCAGGAGCAGGTGAGAAGGTCAAGCCAAAGTCAGCCTGTCCACAAAGATGGTGATATAAACAGTGGTTTCAAAAAAAANTNAAATTAAAATAAATAAATAAATAAACAGTGGTTTCTAACCACAGGGCAGCACCTGCCCATCNAGACTGTCCTGGCTGCAAGTGTCTACAGCGTACANAATTGGTCACCGGTGGGGGATTGTTCAGCACTAGAACACTAACATCCAGGAGTGTTTCAGACATGATTGTTTCCAGGGCTTCAGTGTTGGCTCTGGTCCCCTTGTTCCACAACAGTTCCCCTGGTGCAGAAGCCAACTCATCCCACCCTACTCCTGGAGGAAAAAAAACAAACCTTCTCAGAGGCTTGTAGGCCAGACTGNACAGATAGGCCACCCTATGTCACTGCGGTGGGATGGGTGGACAGAGCAATTAGCCACTCTGAATGAAGTTCTCAAAGGAACAAAGGAGATTGTGGGAAAGAGGACAGGCAGACACAATCCCCTACTTTCTGCTTGTTACTCAATTCTGTGCTATCCAGGGGAGGGAACCTGAGGAAGCAGGAGGAGGCCAAAGAGGAAAGGAGTAGGCAGAGGAGGCAGGGGGAAGCTTGGGGAGGAATCACCCTGCAACCTCTGTTGCCCCCCACCCCCCACACAGGTCAGGGATGGGAACTGGCCCTACCCTCAAAGAACCTGGCCAGAGAGGTCCTGATTTCTCTGCCAAGTTGGAAGCTTACACTACAGTGGGATCTGCCCTTCACATTGGCTGGGATGGGCTGTAGGGGTGGCATGGTAAGTCTCTCTCTTAGCCTCTGCTGTCCTCACGTGACACATGATCACCTTTCTCAGAGTGCCAGCAACCTAGGACAGGGTAACACCCTAGAACCCATTGCTTTACAGAGCATGTACATTGGCTGGCCATAGGCAGCCTGGCCAGGCCGAGTCTTATTCCCAGAGGCCCAGGGCAGCTGGGGAATGCCCCTAAAGGAAAATGAGCAGTTTCTTAGGAGGCTAGGGATGTGGATGTCAGGGTGGCCACCTGGGGCTGCAGGGAACATCACCTTCAGGACAGGTTTGTGATNGCTGTTACATTGGAGCTTTGGTTTCCAAGAGTGAAGGTGAACATAGGTATATGCTCAGCCCTCTGGCACAGAGACCCTTTTTTTTGAGATGACCAAAGCCCCAAACCACCAATATCTACAGATGTGGCATGAGACACAGAGTGGCCATTCATAGAATATCTCTTGACACAGAAGAATAAAGAGTAAAGAATAAAGAACAAAGGAATTGAGAGAAAGAAGCCAGACAAAGGATAGGGCAACTCAGCTGGTAGAGTGCTTGCCTATCGTGCACAAGGTCCTAAGACTTATCCCCACAACTGCATAAACCTGGGATGATGGCACACAGCTATCATCTCAGCACTTAGGAAGTGGAAGCAGAAGGACCAGGAGTTCAAGGCCAGTCTAGGATATATGAGACTGTAAAAACAAGAAAGGACGGAGGGCCAGGCAGTGGTGGCGCACGCCTTTAATCCCAGCACTCGGGAGGCAGAGGCAGGCGGATCTCTGTGAGTTGGAGGCCAGCCTGGG
>LZPO01034768.1:739052-760762 GCA_001675575.1 Neotoma lepida
AAAAAAAAAAAAAGTTTACAGGTTTGGTGAAAGTGAGGGGCTGGCACATCAGCATTACATCCTCGAAACTTGTATGTAGAGCACAGAAAAATGTTACTAGAAACCTCATTTTTAAAAAAGCAATGCAAATTTTTTTCCTGGCAGATACAGGTTAAGTTCCCTCCATTTAATTCTGAGGTCATGTCAATGGCAGTGCTGTAGTTGTTGGTAGTAGTGCTGGTTGGCACCGAGGGGGCACCTTCCGGAGAAAACCTGGCTAGCCGCATCCGTGACTAATCAGATTGTAGGGGTAACTCTAAGAGTCTCCCCAAATCCTTCCAGGTGCCTAGAACACCAGTCATCCTCTTGGCCAGGCCTGCTGGGCCCGCCATGGCCATGACACACCTGCAAACAGCCCACCCCCAGAAGGAAGGGCAGCACCCTTAGTATGGCTGTGAAGGCGGAGTCAGAGGCCCCAAGGGAAGCTGGCCAGCAAACACCAGGTTTTATGGCTGCTCTTTTTACTCTACGGATCAGGCTATAGGCAACAGGGTATTCAGAGTGTTCTAGAACATGAGTACATTGTCCAGAACTAATCGACTCTCTTTTAAGCTGCCCCCAACACCAAAGGACGATCGATGGGGTGAAAAAACACAAAGGAAGTAGTGTCCATGCTTAAGGGAGGTTCTCCAGTTTCTGCCCCTGTGGTTCAGGCACCTGCTGCCCAGGCCAGCTGCACTTCTGGCTTCCCAGACTCAAAGGAAGTGAAATTAGAGCAGATTGCTGAGGAGAGCAGCTCCACAATAAGGGTGAGACTGCAGCCCCAATCTCACAGTCATACAGAAACCAGGGGCCGCCCTACACACTGGCCCCTTAAAGGGAAAGTGGCTTCTGGAGGGGCTCCCCCACCAATGGGCAGGCAGCACCCAGGCTCTCAGCCTCTTGAGGGTCACTGCATGGTGTGCTGAGTTATATAGAGGCTGGCCTCTCCCTTGGGGAGCCATGGTTTCCTGTTCTGTATTAGAGGCTGAGAGACCCAGTCTTGATGTAGCAGTAACTGAGGTAGATAGGACCTTGTGCGTGGAAGCCAGGGTCACAGACACATCCAGATTCACCAACCTGGCTTCAGCCTGGTTGGAGAATCTCAGCCCTCTTACAGCAGCCGGGTNACCTCCCGTGATGTGATGGTGACTGCGATGCTGACAGTTGTGTCTCACCAGGGGCTGAGTGGGTTCTACGAGGTCACAGGCAGGCCTAGCACATCCAGGTGCTCAGCAGATGTACTTCCTGTGTGGTTTGGTGGATTTATTTACGTTCTCTGAAGAACCCTAAGAAGTGGCTGGCAAAGGTATAAGCAAACCCCCAAAAGATGAGACCCCTACTCTAGCCCAGTCCTCACCTGGGGTTAATTCCAGACTGCACTTAAGCCTAGGGACCCCAAAATGGGCTTGTCCTCTCCAGATGTACATCTGATCATCACAGTCTCCATCCAGGATTTCCACGTGTCACCCAGACATGTGCTGCATCACCTGCTCTGTGGTTCTGGGTTTGTTCAGCCACACCCTGAGCTGGGCAGGGTTGGTGGCCAGCACTGGTCAGGCTCACCTGGCACTCAGGTGAATGGTTCCTGCTACGCACCCTAACTAGACACACCTCACTTGAGCCCTCGAAGCAGAGGCTGATGGCCTGCTACTCAGTTCACATGGAGCTGCACATGTTACTGTCCTCCTAATCTGGGGTGGCTGGGACTTACAGCCGTCTTTCCAAGATTTAGTGACTGGAGACATCAACCTGCTGACCCTATCCTTTCTGTGTAAAGTAAGTTGCTTTGAGACTTGAACAGCCTCATGTTTTCCTCCATCTGTCTATCTACCCATCCATCCATTATCCATCCAGCAGTCATGGAGTCTCATAAACCAGGAGAGGAGACAAGAGTAAGCAGGGTGTCTACTTACCTCCCATCTCCACAGCCTCTGCACCCCTACTCCCAGCTCTCTGGCTAGACTGNAGATTCCCAAAGACCTGGAAGGAAGCCTGCCTGGATCCCCAACCTGGAATCACTCAGCCGTGTTATCTGGGAGCTTTGATGGTCAGCTGTCTCCTGCAGTGCAGAAGCAAGGCCATCTTGACATCTTGCTACCCTGGCATGGGAAGAGTGTGAGGGTACAGGAGGGAGCCCCCAAGTCCTGGCATAAAGCTAGGTGCAGGCTACAGACAGCCATGGTTTTGCAGGGAGCCACCGCCCCCCTCAAGTCCTCTGCAGCCACTTCCTTCCCCACCCCTTATCTATTGGACCACCCAGCTCCAAAAGCCACAGCCAACGTCTACTTCCCCACAAACATCAACTGCCCTCCTGGGGGCAGAGTGAGCGGATGATCGCCCCCAGGTGCTGGGGCAGCCCCCCANTTGTGGGCAACTTTCTTCTCTTTCAAACCCCACCTCTGTCAGACCCGCTGATTGGAAAAGCATGAGGACAGGGCAATAAGCAATTCAGAGCCTCCTTTTGAAAGCGGAAGCGTCCCATCTGCGGGCCCCACAGGTGCAAACCAGGAACATCTGCCTTAGAGCTGTGGTGGAGCCACCCGCTCCCACCAGCCGCACCCAGGGTCCAGCCCTGCTGCCTCTTGGGTGTGGGGATGTCTACCCAAGCCCCTCACCGCCCCTAATCCAAAACCTCCTTTGGCTTGCTCACTTTGGTATACCGGGGACAGTTGGCTCAGGTGTACTGGTGCTGTGGGCCATGGGCATACACATCTCTGTGCCTCTGCTCTCCAGAGGTCCAGGAGCCTGACCCAGCAGGACTGTTGGCACTGCAAATAAGTAGACAAAATACCAATCCCCTCTGTTGATCGCACACTCCACCCTCATCAGAACACAGCAAGCATGGTGACAGTCCTAGCTCACAGCAAGGTCCTCTCTCTCTAAACCCTGAAGAGAGCAGTCAGCCAGCATGGCAGAAAGGGCAAGCAGACTCCATGTTCCAGAAGTCTCCAACTCAAGGCCTAAACATGTAGCTTGCCTACCCTTAACTTCAAGACACCCTACTGCCAAGACGATAATATCCAGGGAGACCTGATGACATAGGGTTTTAGTAACCAACTATGTACAGGAACAACCTAAACATTAAATCAAAGCAAAGCATAGAGATTCTAGTGGCATGCTAGGACCATGTCTGAGAACCCCCACCAGGTTTAAGACAACACTATTCCTTTCCATGAAGCCACCTGACAGTTGTCATCACCATTTAGTAAATGGCCTTCTCTGGAACCTAAACCTATGATGGCATTATTTCTGCTAGGAGTCAACTGGGGAAGGGCCTGGAGTTTCTCCCAAGTAGACAGCCTTCCCAGCAAGTTCTGGGTTGCCAGGCAGAGGGGCCCACTGCCTACGTGTGGCTTGTTTGACTCAAGCTCTCCATGGGGAGGCTGGTATAGGATTGGGTTTCTACCATCTGGGAGTCCGTGACCCTGATCCTGCTCAAGGCCAGGCATAAGGTAACAATGGAGATTCTTAGAGGGCACAGGTGACCAGAGAACCCCTGATGGTGCAGAGAGCCCATCTGAGCCCTGTGTGGACAGGAGGCTGGTCAGAGTCTTGACCAGGCTTACTCCTGACTCTGCTCCCATAGGCCTTTCATTGAGTGACAAATAGAAGAGGACTCTTGGGCAAAGTCTGACTGAAGGCAGGCAAAGTGGGTGGAGTCTCTGGACCTCCCAGGCCACAGGAAGTGCTATACCCCATGGGAAGATAGGCAGATGAGCCAGGGACTCTCTCTGGCCAGGATGGACACTACACCAATGTGGAGGAAACATAGTCCATGAACCACACCAGACTGGGTCCAGTGGGAGGTTGCCGGGTTGCAGGCAGGATAGGAGGAAGTTGTTGGAAAGTCAAACCGGAATGGCATGGTGGAGAGAGAACCGGCAGCCAGGCAGATGGTTCCTGCCGCCGAGGAAGCACTGGGCACAGCTGCAGTCCCCCGACCCCCACCGCATTATCACTGCGACACAGCTGGCTGCCTCACCCCTGAAGGCTGCAGGAGGACCTCCCCCATGCTGTCCCCAAGCCCGCCCCATGTCACATGAGGCCCTGCAGCCTCCCACCCTCTGTCCAGGGCTACAACACAGCTCTGCCAGCGGTAGTGACTAGAAGGGCCTAGGGCCTCCGAGGAACAGAGACACGGGCGCCAAGACACCAAGGCTGTCCCACCCCTCCAGTTCTTTCCAGACCCCAGGAAGTCAGAGAAGGTGCTTCAGGGTGGGTTCTGGAAGCCGGCCATCTCACCCCAGCTCCAAGCACCCATCAGTCTCCTCCTCCATCTGCAGCTCCATGTCCCAGGCATCCACCACACTGGAGAGTGGGGCATTGCTCTCAGGACCCCGGGGTCTTCGGCACGGCAGCCCAGGTAAGAGGCTGGGATAGGGAAGGATTGGAGAGACAGCAGCTGGGATAGGTGGGGCAGGTGACAGGAAGGTGACATCTCCAAGCTGCTGTGCGTGTGCCCAACTTTGTTGACAACGTGGCTGTGTTGACCTACCTCAAATATCAACACAGTCCCCCCACCAACAGGGAAGCGTCCCTCACAGCTGGGGCAGGTGGCCCCATAAGAGCATGGCAGGTGCCAAGCCTGAGTCCTGGCCCCACCCAGAGGCAGGTGCCTGGCTCTGTTGCGAGAAGGAATGGGCTATGTCTTCTACAGTGGGGGCTGAGGCTAGAAGTCAGGGGCTCACAGATGCTTCCAGGTGCAAATCCTCAATGCAAGGATGGATGAGGAGGCCAAGGGCAGGAATGGTGAGGCCCAGCTACATGAGCATATTACTTCCAGCAGGGCACTGGGGGAAATGAGGGCCCTTCTCACTCTTAGGAGTTGCTGGTTCTAGGAAAGGGACCCAGCAAGCTGCCAGGTTCCTCTATATCTCTGACCCCACTCCTAGAACTCCAGGGATTCAGAGATACAAGCAGGTGGCTCCATCCCCAGCTCACAGCCAACCACGTGGTCATACTCCAGGCACCCTTCAGAACTTTCCTGAGCCCACAGTTCTGAGTCCCACAGTATGCATGCTGTGGCAGTCAAATTCATGTCCAGACCCTGGGCCTGTGGCACCCTTTTCTGCAGAGAGAACCACGGTGAGGCTGGTCCAAACCTGCAGCTGGCCCAAGGCCCTGACATCCAAACCCCCATGTATCCAGAGACATACAGGACTCAAATGACGGTGCCGGGTATACACNGCCCAACTTCCCAAACAACNTGTGTTATTTGTGGCTTCTGTCAGGTGAGGGGATTCAAAGACACCTGTGAAAATGTCCCAGGCATCAATGTCCCTTGTGCTTGTTCACGGCCCCAGGTGTGAATACCCGGCAGGTGGGTGCAAGGGAGCTGCCTGCCTCAGAGAATGTCCTCACAGTCCCACCGTCCTGAGAGCTGCAGCAAAATCCATCCCCTTTCCTGCTTGCCCTGGNCCAGGTCCTTCCTCCCCTTCTACCCCAGTATCCCACATGGCTTCTCTGAGGCTGGGAAGGAGGCAAGAGGTGAGCTGGAGGTGGAAGAAAGACCACTGTGTGGTTTGGATGGAGCAGTAACCTTAGANGCTCAGGCCACAAGGTGTATGTGAACTTGATTGTGCCAGCAATATGGATGTGGTATTGGTGGGATGGGGGTGCTCAGAGCAGACAGTCTGTGTATGTCTCTGACAGAATACCCATCCTCCAGTTTAATGTCCCCAAGGTCACTTTGTGCATATCACACTCCTTAAAAATGACCTCTACCCAAGGGACAAATGTAGGACTCTGCAGTGCCAGAAAGCACCACCAGAGGCAGCATGGAGCTGGGCCCCTTCGGCAGCAACAGATGACTAAGAAGGTTCTGGGTCCTCTGTAAACCTCCAGGAATCTGTGTAAATCTTGGAGACAGAACATGGGTTAATTGGCTTCATTCAAATCATTGCAAGAGTAGAGAGGTTTGAAATTGAGTGCCAAGAATCTTTCTCTACAAAGCCAGTACACTCAGAATGCCCTAAGCTGTACTCATGGTTAATGGCGACAGGGGAGGAATCTGCTGGGAGCTGGGACATGGAGGGCTATGGGTAAAGTGTATGGCAAGGACAAGGACTTTCATTGTCCCTGTGACAGGGTGAGGAATGAGGAGTCAGCATTGCAAGGAGCAATCCCACCCCTGATGATGGTGTGGCATCCTGGTCTGTTGCAGACCTCAGAGTGCAGAGGGCCAGAAGCAGACCAAGCAGAGTGTTAGCAGGTTCGTGTTTATTAGGTGCCTACTGTGTGCACTAGGAGCAGCGTGAGCACTGCCGAACTTGGAGGTTTGGATCGGATGGTGACTTTCTTCCCAGGAATGAGGCCAGGGGGGGTGCCACATATGGAGACCTTGAAATCCACTCACAGACATTGTAGCTAGAGGATCCAGGTGGATTTAGCCCCCTACAGGGGAGGCTCCAGCAGTGAACCCAAGGAGTAACTAAGTCAGGCTTGCTAGTGTGGCTTTAGAGAAACAACATGGGGCCCAGTTGAGCAGGAGGTAGGGAGTGTCACTACCTTGGAGGAACCCAAGCAGAGGCAGGAGGAGCAGGGCACAGAGGGGCACTGGCAGCAAGGACACCAGGGCTTCCTGGTCCAGATTGGAGTTCTGAGCCCAACCCTGGGCTGACTGGATTCTACTATGCATTCCCTCCTCCCTCTTCTTCCTTCCCTTCCCCTCCCCCCTGCTCTGCCATGGTCCTCCTTCTTCCAGGCGATAACTTCCAAGTGATAACTTGAATGGCCAGGGTTCCTTCCTCATGCATAGATTCNACTTACCCTGGGTAGAAGATATTCAAGAAAAACACATCTGAACTGAGTCTCTTGTAATTGTTCTTGTAGGTCTGTCTNCTTGTGTCAGATATCATATCATCCAGTGCGCACAGGACACACACAGGGTCTGTGCAAATGTTGGGCCATTTTGTATGAGNGACTTGATACCATGCACTTTGGTGTTCTCGTGCAGCCCCCTGGAAACAATTCCCTGTGATAACAAGGGGTGAGCGGGGAGCTGAAACAAGAGCAGTAGGTTCTCTCACAGGCAGACACCAGGCTTAGTTTCAGGATCACACCTCCACCAGCACATCTACCCTGCCTCTTCCAGCTCCTGCTACATCCAGGCACCCCTCANCCATGGTGACTCTGCCTCTATCCCTGAATTGTGATCATCCTAGTCCAGGTGCAGGATGGGGCGGGGCAGGGGTGCTGGCCAGAGGGTCTGGTGTACCCTCCAGCTGCCCCCTCAAGGGAAGAACCAGAACCTTATTTTCATGGCAGATCCCACAGGCACCAGCTGCCAGGGGCACAGAGAACAACTCCAGNGCAGTCACAGTAAAGATCAACATAGAAGCCATGATATTTCCACTTCACACTTAGCCTCCATGGAGGCTGCCCAGGCTCTGTGCCTGTTAGTGAGAACCAAGCTTTGCCAGGGACGATGTGACTCACACAGGAGGCANGTTCCCAACAGACAATAGAGGCTAACATAGAAGCAAACTTCTGAGGTGACATGTCCTAAAAAGAGGGACNATGGGGCCCATGGGAATCTGCAGAGAGTTAACAGTGACCTTTGGCCCTCAGCCACTGATATGATGGTGACCTTTGACGTAAATCTGTGTGAGTGACTGTGATCTCTCACCCACATTTGCTTGAAATGAGGTGACCTCTGACCATATCTGTGTGATGTAACAGTGACCTCTGACCAGCATCTGCATATAGTGGCTTTTGACTCAAGTCTGTGTGATGTGGAGATGACCTCTGACTCATATTGTGCCAAAGCACTGTCATGGTGTCCTTCCTGTTAGGCTCACCAGCTCCTGTCCTGTGCTGTGACCTTGAGCNCCACCCTCACCTTCCAGCCCTTCTTTCTGACTCAGGCCTGACACATTCAGAAGCCTGGNGCAATGGGTTGTGGTCCACCCAGACACCACCTCTACCTCTGTCTTCCCGGCTTCATGGTCTCAGGAGCTTCTGTGGGAGGTTGTACCCAGCCTTGAGAGATAGCAGATGACACAGAGGCTCCAAAGAGTACCCAGCATGCTTTGCTGAGCCTGCAGCAGGAGCCCATGGGTTCAGATCTATCTGTGGTAAGTGAGATAGCCCCACAAGGTCAACTCCTGGGTGAAGGGGCCAATTGCAGAGCCAGAAACACACCCGTTGAGAAGTGAACAAATCATAAGGGACAGCTTGCAAAAGTCGGACAGAGGGAGGAAGGCAGAGCCCCCAGCCTGAACAGGCAGAGAATGGAGGGATAAGGAAGTAAGTGGGGGCTCACAGCCNGAATTCAAGTCTTCTTCCTACTGTCACTGTGGACACTCATCCACTCACACAATGTCCAGGTCTAAGTAAGGTAAAAGGCCTCTGCTCCAATCCCTAGTGTTTTCTTCTCCTGCCCTGGAGCTAAGTAGACAGTCCCTTCTGGGACACAGCCCTGTCATTCCCACGCTACATATCCTCTCCAGTGGTGAGACTAGCTGGAAGCCAGGAGGAGGGTGTATGCAGAGACAGGATGAAGTCCAGGTCAGCTTCCTAGAGAAAGTGTCCTCGATGGCACAGCTGGAGGCCACTGTTCAGGCAAGGGTGACTTTCAGTTCTCAATGCAAGTTGAGCAGAAAGCTTGTTGGTGGGTGTGCTAACCCAATAGGCCTCCCTGGTCTCTGTTCCCTGAGGGGGATGCCCATCCTGTGCTCCATCTAGAACTGTCCACTTCAGTNGGGGAAGCCAAGGGAGGAGAGAAAGGGGCCTCTCTGAAAGTAGTCCACCTACCCCCAGGAGTAGTATGGGCTTGGAGGTGTTGTGAGCACAGTGATGGACCCAAGGTCAAAGCACATGGANGCTGGTGAATTCTCCATGAAATTCCCAGGTGCATGTCTATCCAGCCCAGGATGGCCACTCAGAAGGATAGGAACCCTGCCCAGAAAGGCTCTTGCAGCTCTCTTAACTGAGCAGAACTGCTTGCTGCCCAATGGAAGAATGATGGATCTGATAGACACAGGCACACTTAGGGTGCCCCCTGGGTCCATAGCTCTGAATGTCTAGCCCATCCCTCCCTCCTGTCCTGTGGGGCCTCTGGCCACCTGGCTGCTTTGCAAACACCCAGGGCCTTTGCACATTCTTTCCAGCTGCATTCTGACCCTTGTAGTTTCTCCACCTGATGAGCCNGATGGTGTTCCTCAAGTTTATATGTGACATATCATCTGTGCCTCTCAATGGCACTTGGCTCCANAAGGTTGGGTCTCAGGCTGCCTAGACCAAGAGAAGAGTGTGCTCAGGAGTGCCTAGCACTGAAAGGGAAAGGGATGTCCATGGAGAGGTGCAGCCATGACAAGCTCACAAAGCATAGGTTGGGTAGATACCACCAGGGCAAGCACATGTTACAAGGGTCTACAATGCAGGGCAAGGGGGTAGAACATGGTTTCTTGGTCATGGATGCAGGGATACACCCCTTCTGCTGTGTCCACTGTTGGCCTCCAGCCTAGCAAGATCAGGGCANGCTATCCTGAATTCTAGGTGAGTGAGGATCCTGGAGGCACGTTGAACCTCCTAGCAAGTAGATCCCAACTTCTTCCAAGGCAGAGGGACAGGGGACACAGTAGCCTCTTCCAGTCAAGGGGCATCTCCTCAGGAAGATATAAGGGGGAACAGTGACACAGAGAATAGTGTTGACCCTTGGAGGCCCAAGAGCAGTAGGCCTCAACTCAAGTTTGGTGCCTCGATTTCCTGTCTTTTTATCACCACGTTGCTTACAGAGGAGGACACAGAATCAGAGAAAGGAAGTGTCTACACAGTAGTGAGCTGACATCAGGCCATCACCTACCAAACCCATGCTCCCTTCCTGCCACCAGCACACAGAAAAGCCAAATGGCCTGCCTAGACTGAAACTACAAGTCCTGGCCAGGGTGGACTCTGTGTGGAGTCTTCTGTGTGGAGCTGATCTACAAGAGAAAACAAGAAGTGAAGAAGAATCTTATGAAAGGGCCCCCTTGGCACTGGCTCCTCTGTGTGGGAGTTTGAGCTCAGCAGAAGCCCCCTAAACTTGGCTCTACAGGGGCTCTGCTTGCTCCTAGAAGACCAAGCATGCCTTGAAGCCCAGCTGATGGCAATAACGGTCACAGGGCAAAGCTGTCTTGCTAGGGTCCCAACAACAATACCCTGACAGAAGACCTCCCTCTGTTTGGGAACCTTGTCTCGGTCTCTTCACTCACTACTGAAGTTCAAGTTGATTTTGCAGCTGAGGGTCAGTCGAGTGGAGCCCTAGGAGAGCGAGGGGCAATGACAGAAAGCTTCCTTTCTGCCAGAGGCCGGATGAAGGCCCAGAATGTTTTGGGGAAGCCCTGAGGGCAGAGGCAGATGAACAGAGCTGGTATTAGATCAGCAGCTGAACTCAGGGCTTCTGGAAGCCAGGCTTGTCCTAACAATGCAGCCTATGTCCTGGCTCCATGGGCCAGGTTTAGCCCATGTCCCTGAGCCCCCACGNTATGGAGAGTCTGCCACATAGATCTGTACTCTGGTGAGCTGGGTCTCCTGGTCTATAAAGTGTGAAGGTGGGACCAAACTTGAAAGATGGGGATCAGTGTCACCCGCTCCCACACCTGGCTGTGACACAGACAGTGGCAAACCCCGCTTAGTGAGCCTAGAATGGAGCTGGGTGAAGAAAGGCTCACCCTGGCATAGTGCCTGGCCCCCTCATCTCAGCTCTGTCTCTCCCTCATCACTTCCTAGGGTCTCCAGCTCCCAACCCATCAGAACTGATCCTAAACATAGGGGGAGGAGCCACAAGGCCTTGCCAAAGCCAGAGGAACTGGGAGAGTCCACCCCACCCTCCAACCCAGGTGCACGCTGAGTATCTGGAAAGTCCCGGCTCTGGGGGAGGGGGAGTGTTGATTGAGGGGGTCAGAAGGCCCCATGTTATGTCTACACAGTCCCTCACTGCAGCCCCTGGCCCAGTGCACCTGTGTTCCAGGGACAGCAAGGCCTGCTGGGCACATGTGGTTCTACCAGAATCGTGAGGTCCTTAGAAAATGTCCCTTGGCACACCCAGAGCCTCAGCTGCTGTTCCCCACTGCTCCACCCTATGAAGAGAAAAGGAATAGGGTTTCCCCACACACCTTCGGGGAAAGAAGTAGAGGCCCAGGTGAGGCTGTTGTGTTGGCTCTGGCCACACCTTGAATCTTGCCTTAGTAGCTAGATCGTGTGCCTTCATCTATCCCACTTGCTCTATGGAACTCTTCTCAAGTTCCTGATGTCAGGCAGACACCCCTGTGCAGTAGCCAGTTTTCTCACTGTAAAGTGGGGACAATAACTGCCTGGCTCTCCCCCAGATCCATGCAAGCTAGCCAAGTGGGCAGTGCCAGCACTCAGAGCTATGCTAGACATAAGAACCCTCCGAGCCTGCCATTTCATCTGCAGCATTTCTTCCAGACACTATGGTGTTACATTGTCACACTAAGAGCATTATGTCCTATGCTCTCTGCTGCTTTGTGCTGGTTCCCATGAAGGCTGCTGGTCCCTGGGGTGGACAAGCCACATAACCCACATGGTCACTTCTCTGCTTTCCTGTTGAGAATTGAGCCCCTGACTCTGACTGCCCTGTTAAAAAAGATTCTCAGATGAGGGTCCTTTCTCTTCTTTCCTTGTGCCCACATCCAAACACGAGGGCAAGAGCAGATAACGGGCCACATCCTGGTCTTTAGCAGAAGCCCAAGTCTCAAGTGGTTATGGCTATTGCTCTCAGGAGAAAGAGGTTGGCCTCAAAGGGTGGTAATGGGAACAGAGGATGGGTCCCTGGTTTGTGTGGCCTCAAGTGCCAAGATAAAGCAGAAATGCAGGGTCACAGCTCACATTCAGAAAGGCTTTTTGTGCCATCCAAGTGCCCAATAACAATTTTTTGGGGATCCTGCAGGCCCTGGCACAGATCCTCAGAAGAGGGTACTAGGCACCAAGTGGGGATGGATGCCTGGTGAGGATGGGCAGGTTGAGACATAGTCTTCCTGGCCCAGGTGTGGGAGAGACATGGAGGATATCTAGCTGTGCTGAGTGGATGGGAGAGGAGCCAAGAGTTCNAAGGACACACAGCCCTATTATAAGGCTCTGCTCACTGACAGCTTACTCACAAATGTTCTCTGACCCTGCATAAGGTGACCTACCCTGGTACCCTGCCTGTCAGTAGCTCCTGGCTAAGGCACTTCAGGGAGACACTTGAGATTGTGCAGGCAAGTGCACACAAGGCTTAGGGACCTGGGAAAATCTACACAGTGGCCTGTGGGAATCACCTCAACCTTGCCCCTAGGGCGGAAGGAAGAGGGAGGGCTGCTTACTCTACTGCGTGGGTGGTCAAGGGGAATTCTGACCTCCTTTTTGTGGACTCTCTGTGCAGGCCCTGGACTCNCCTCCACAGCCCATGTTTAGCAGTTGNTCAGTGGGGGGAGGNGTTGCTCATTGCAGAAGCCAGTGATTCTGTGGTACTTTTTAACTTTTGACTTGCATGGTCTCTAAAATTATTTGTTCACATAATTACAAATTGGCCTCACTTAGCTTGGTTACACAAGAACTTTGGCTGTTTCTTTTTTAGTGGATAACAATGGCTCAGTGTCCACTGGAATTTTCACAGGTTAGTTATGCCTGGAACTTCACCACTCAGTCATGCAGATCAGGGTCAGAGCATCTCACATACCATGCAAAGTCATGCATTGGCAAGTGCCGCACACCCCATAGTAGATATGACAATAATTAGCAGCTGCATACAGGGACTCCATTATCCAGGTCATCATCTTGTGGCAAGTATCTTTCTGATCCAGTAGATGGATGTAGGACCTTAGCAAGGGTGCCCAGTGGAGTATGGCAGATGAGTGGATGGGTGGATGATATATGTATGAATATTTATGGAGAGTGGATAGATGGATGATGGATAGATGGATAGAGGATGATAGGGGATGGTGGTAGGTGGATGGATAGAGATGGATAGCTGATAGATAAATGAATTGTAGATGAATAGATAGATGGATGATGGATGATGAATGGGATGGATGGATGATGGCAGATGGAGGGATAGATGGGTTATGGATGGATGGATGGATGGATGGATGGATGGATGGATGGATGATAAATAAAGCATCTTATTTTTTATCTCCTGTCTGAAAACTCTATCCAAGAAGGATCTGGACCCTAATTTAAATAGAATGACTTTGAACTGCAAGTAGCAGATAGCCTAGTCAGGGACTGTACATGGTTTATGTGATGNCACATAGCAAAAACCCAAAGGCACATGGTCCAGCTGGAAGAGCAATGATACCCATCTGGGACCCAAATAGTTCATACTGTCTGCTTTACTAGCCTCTTGCTTGAAGATTCTTAGATACAAAGAAGCTGTCCCACCTCCAGGCTTTGTATCTGTGTTCCAGCAGGGAGAAAGAGAAAGAAGGGCCNAAGACAAAAGCTTGAGCTTAGGTAGAAATCCATCTTCAGACTTCTACTTACGCCTCACAACAGGGGTCCATTCTGTCTACAGACAGAGTGTTTGGCCCTCCTTGTAGGCCATTTATGGTCCACTCAGCACCTGTTCACCAGAGTCACGGTCCTAAGTGCCAGTGCCCAGCAGGGAAACCCCTTACTCAGTATCCTGTCTGAGCTACCGTGCAATGCCTCTCCACCCTTGAAGTCTACTAAAAGAGACACCCAAAAGCTGAAAAGTGCCAGAACTTGAAGGTCTGTCTATTCCCTCCACCTTGTCTCTGTCCACCACCAGGCGCTACCACAGTCTCACACACACACACACACACACACACACACACACACACACACACACACACACCAAGACAACTTCTCCTTTCCTTCCTGGAACAGTTCTCCTCCTGGCAGCCACATTGCCCTCAGCTTCTCCCTAGAAGTTTCAGGCCCTGAAGTTATTTTAGATCCCAGCCACACCCAGAGACCCTCCCCGCAGATCGGCCACCTTGCCTTGAGGAGGCTGCACACACCCCCTATCACCCTTGAGCAAGTGGAGAGCCAGTGGCTCCAAGGCGCTTCTGCAGATCCACTTTCACTAAAGTGCTGTCACCCAGCTGTCTCTCACTCTATGCCTCAGTTGCCACTACCAGGGTATAGAAAGTGCAGTTCACACCTCTGCCCATCTGCTGTCAAATCATTTGCAGCTTCCTAGAAGAAGCCCTGTTCCCATGATCATTACTCCCTGTCCCCTCCTTCCCTGGCCACCACTAACCAGTTCTCTGTCTCTCTTGGATTTTCCTGTTCTGGACATCTCTTATTAAAGAGATCACATGTCATTCAGGCCCCTACTTCCCACTTCCCAGTTGGTGCCATGTTTCCAGGGTCACCTGTGTGNAGTGTGTCAGTATCAGTGTTTCGTTCCTTTACAGATAACTAGCATTCATTCCTGTGNACTACGCCTCGTTTTCAGTTTGTCTACACTTGACTCTTGGTCTGAGGAGAACCCAGCCCCCCTACAGGCTGCATGTCTTCCTCAGTAAGTCTTTGTTTACTTTTGATACATGTAATGAAAACAGTGGTCATGGCAGTGTGAGGATGTGATGTAGTAAGAGGTAGCATTGTGATCTGGCTGTCACCTTTAACTTAATTGCCCTGGGCTTGAATGGGCATCGCTGTCCCTACACAAGCTCTGACTTAGTTTACACTCTAACTTAATTTGTGTGANTGTGGTTGGGTCAGCCCTGAAAGTCCATGGTGTCACCCTGGGGCAATGAGAGGTAAGGAGTGGAGGTGGTTTGGAGTACTTCTGATTAGGATCCTCCTCCGAGGACACTGGCTGGGTCTCCAGACCTGCAGTTTGAAAACTCTGTAGGAGAAAGGCAAGGGTCCCCCAGTAGCAGTGATGGGCAGCTGGCCTTGGACACCCCCACTGGAGCATCAGATCCCCAAGAGACCTCTATTCCAGGTTGACCTGGGTACTCCAGGCCTCAGATTTGGGGCATGGTTATGTGTTGTGTATCCCAGGCTAGGGTGAACTTGGATATGGTGATAAATGTCAGTACTGAGATGCAGAGGCAGGAGGATGGCTACAAGTTCTAGGCTAGCTGGGATACATAGTGAGTTGTAGGGTATGTCACTTACTTTTCCCACTGCTGTGACAACTACCTGACAAAATCAGCTCAAGGAAGGGTTTGTTTTGTCTCATGGTCTAGGGGACTGTCCATCATGATAAGGAAGTCATGGAGACAAGAGGCANGAGGCATCTGGTCATACTGCATCTGTAACCGGGAGACAGAGATGAATGCTGATGTTCGTCTCACATCCTCCTCTCTATTTAGTTCAAGACCCCTGCCCGTGCACACATTGTGACTGGGGGCATTGAAGTTGGTGGCACGATGGAGGTCTTTAGAGGAGGAGTATCAGATTCTGGGGTGGAAGCTTTCTGTGGGTGACACCTAGAAATGGTCATTGTCACATCGAGGTTTATCTTACCCNTGTGTCATAAGCTAACGGTACCATGCAGTTCAGTACTCAGAAACAGACCTTCATCCTAAAATGCTAGACATGGCACAGAGCAAGAGTTCCAGGTGTTAAGCAGACAGGGGTGGGACTGGGACAGTCCACTCCTCCCCAGCTTCTGGCTTTCCTAATCCTATTCTCCATATGCTCACCTGCCAACTGACACCAGCCCATACAGGCAGTGCCCCTACAACCCCAGATGGGACCCCAAATTTTACCAGACCCACAGACAGCTTCTCTGGCAACATAGGAAAGTATGACAGCCAGCTCTGGCCAGGATGGTGGTACCCTTCCTTGGACTGACCCAACCCTCTGGCANCCTCAGGACACTAAGGAAACTGAGGCTGTAGAGAAAATGGGATTCCTGGAGCAGCTGCAGAGGCTGGACTGAGCCNAGGCCAGGCGAGGGAGGGAAGTCAGCCCCTCAGTGAAACCCAAGGTTTTGGATTAACATTCATGGGATGTCGTCAGCCAAACAAAGGCAAATGTTTATTTTCCCAGCGGTAAATTACAACTTCAATAGACAGAAATTACGGTCCTGGGCCTTGAAAAGCAGTGACAGGTGCCTTTTCCCTGGATGGTCACACGGCCTAAAACTGTTGAGTCTAAGAGCCCCCAGCTCATTCACAGCTCCTTGCTGCCCTCCCCCACCCCTCAGACGTGTGCTGCCCACCAGACACATTTCCAGGTCTGCAGCACATCCAGTGAGTAACATAGGAGCCCAGGGCCAGCTCTCCAGGCACATAATCACTCTCTACAGAGTGACTGTCATCAACCCTCCACCACTGGCCTTGTCCCCAGCACACTNAAAAACTCCAAGAAGGACACAGAACAAAAACCACACAATCTAGTGTGACCTCCCATAAGGTTACTGGCATGGTGGTGCCCAGAGCCTCAGTCCTTGTTTTTGGTCTTTTCTGCCCGCCCCCATTGATATGGGGGTACCCAGGCAGATCAAGAGAGGTAGATGTGGTCTTCTGCCATTATGTCTTGACCGTTTATCCTCAGACAATACCTTAGAGACCCAGCTTTAGCCCCACAACCAAGCATATCGTCATATCAGCAGCAAAGCGCCCTGGGAAGGCAAGGATTGGCAGGTGGGGCGGCTCCCGTACCCCTTTNGACAGTGTTTCCCTAAGTATATTGAGTCATTTGACACAAGAACCCTACAGAGGCTTCTGGCTATTCTAGCCACATGCCCTTCTGGCCTGCAGGAGACATGGTCTCATAAGATTGAAGGGCAGGGAAGTTGGATGGAGCAGACCCTGGCCTGGAGAGCTGGGAAGTTGGANGTGCAAGCCCCCCAAGAGCCCTTCCCTCTCCAAGGCTCAGTTTCCTTATGTGCAAAGTCAATGAAGTGGCTGGGGAGCTCTGAGGTCTCTTCACACTGTGGTGAACATCCTTAACTCCTCTCCTTGGATGAAGGGCAGTGCCTGTGACCTGCTCCCTTTTCTCTGGACCCATGGCTGGGAGTCCAGGATTAGTCTGTGTACTAACTGGGGTTATCAGGGGTACAGATCAAGCACTAAGGGGAACATAGGAAGTGATTCCCCCAACCTGGGCATAACCACCAGTTAACAGTGTTCTCTCCTCTGTCATTGCTTGAGAAGTTAGGGACATGATTGACAGATAGATCAGGCCAGGCTGGATCCATAAATGGTTATTTATTCCATCATTTTTGTTCATGGCACCATTCTTGCAGAGTCCCAGTGTTGATGGGGTCCTGATATCTTGCACCTCAGCATCCAGTAGGGGCAGGAAGCCACAAGTTCTGATGCTGGGTGCCTCCTTTCAACCAAGGAGAATCACAGATCTATGATCATGGGGACAGGACAGAGGAAAGTTTCCCATGGGATATGTTGAGGCAGGGCAGGACCTGCACTGAGAATATATGTCTGCAAAATGTTCTAGAAGGGTGTCTATGGAATTGGAGCTGGGAGGGGTGTGGAGGAGACAGCTCAGGAGCTGGACCTTATCTGGAGCTGGAGGGGACAGCACCAGCCTCTTCATGTCATGCTCTCCCATGTGGAGATGGATGCAGAGAGAAGCTCCCACCACCAGGCCTGGCTCTGGTGATAACAAACGGCCTGTCAGCAGCAGACACTGTGGGTCGGGAGATCATCAGCTGCCTGGGCTTGATGGATGAGCTGTGGTGGCTTCTATGTGCTCCCAGCAAGCCTGTTCCCATCACAGCCGGCACTGGGTTACAGGAGCCGCTCAGATCTGAGTGTGCAGTAGAAGGACAGCCAGGTATGGGTCATTCAGGATTCTGGGGTTACAAGTGACAGAAACCAGCTCCAGGGAGTCAGTCAAGCACATCTGTGATGTGAGGCTATCTGTCCTTGCCCTCTGTCCTCCCCTGTCCATTCTGCTCTGTGTCCCAGCAGATGGCCCTGGGCAATTCTGCCATGTAGAACCAGAGGCATGCTTTTCCTTCCTGTTAGTAAAAACAATTCCATGGAAGGTCTGTGAGTGGCCAGGTGGTCACCACCCTCCTTATCTGAACCAAGTGCCCATTTAGGGTCAAGGAATAGGGGCAGAGAAGCCACAGAGCTGGGGTGCTGAGATGGCGTCAAGGCAGGTGGACCCATTGCTTACTACCAGGGTGGGGTGCAAGCTGGAATTCAGTGATGCTTTAAAAAGCAAAANTAGAGCCAATATAGTTGTATATACTTGTAATCCTATCATTCAGGAGGCTGAGACACAAAGATTGCCCATAGGTCCAAGGCCAGCCAAGACTACATAGTAGGCGTTAGACCAGTCAAGACTAGCTATGTAGCAAGAATGTCTGGATGTCGGTATATTACCCACATAAGCAAAAACAGAACAGTAGAACAAAATACATGTATAAAATAGTCTAAAGAGAAAAAAAATTAAAGTTAGACTGTTTCCTAGGGAGTGGCCTGAAATGACACAAAGTCACTTGTGAGTGTGTGCAGTGGCACTGCATTCCAGGAGTGGAAAAGCGGTGGACAACAGCCAGATGGTACCTCAGAGCCGAGCAGGGAACAGATAAGCCATGGAAAGACACAGATGAAGAGGGAGGGAGAGGGACTCAGTGTGAAGGAGATTCAGGGGAGCCCCAGCTTAAGGCAGAGGGGTGAAGAAGCAGCTGACCTTAGGAGGGGTCATCCCCATCTTATCTTCTCATGGGACTTACCTATTACCTAATGCACTTTTCCTATTTGTATTTTTGTTTGCATTTGGTTCTCTATCTATCTATCTATCTATCTATCTATCTATCTATCTATCTATCTATCTATCCATCTATCTATCATCTATCATATATGATAAATATATATGTACATATATATGTATATATCCTCTCTGTATATATGTATGGGTGCATGTGGAGGCTGGGGCACAACCTTGGGTGTCATTATCTTTCTTTTTGAGACTGGCTCTCTCACTGGCCCAGAGTTTGCTGAGTAGCCTTCACTGACTGACCAGTGAACCCCAGAAATCTGTCTCACTTCCCCAATGTTGGAATTACAAGCACAGGCCACCACACCTGGCTTTTTTACATGGGTCCTGGAGATCAAACTCAAGTCCTCATGTTTGCATGGCAAGCGCTACACCAGCCCTGCTGTTTTCTCTTCCTTCTTTGTGTATTGTAGCCTTCAGTCCTTTGGGCACATGTCCCAGCCTGTTTCTCATCTTTCAGGGTGATTCAAGGCCCTGGGGAGTGTAGAAGCTGTCACCATCACACAGTCATTCTTGAGGCTCTGTGCTGACTTACAGCCTTTACAGACATTCTTATCTAGTGTTTGCAGTGTCTTGTACTTCACATTGTATTCTTTAGCTATGGGAAGTTGATTTTTGGAAGTGAAGTGGGAAACACATAGTATATTTATTCACAGTGGGACCTAGCCCTGAGACCTAGTCTCCAAGANGACTCCACATCTCTGAGGACATCACACGGTGCTTGATCGTACCCCTACTCCTTGGTGTGCATGTCAGCAGACTGCCTCAAGTATGCTTGGCAGTGTCTCATCTGAAGTTGAACCAAGATAAGAGAACAGGATCTGTCTTTGGTCCTCTTGACACATGTATGGCTGTGGCTGCCACTGATTGCAGGACTTGCAGTCACACACACACCTCCAGCCTAGAGAGTGAAGGGGAGGAGCAATACCTTGGAGGCTCCCACAGTGCAGAAAGGGTTCCAAAATGAGAGAAGCAGAAAGCAGGGCACACAAGGGACATGCACACTCACTCAGCCCCATGGTGCTGCTGTGGCCCTCTTTTCCCAGGGCATCCCCTTGGGTCTTCCCTAACCTATGGCCTACTCTCTCCTCTTCACTCAGTGACAAAACATGAACCCCGTTCCTCTCTGTCCACTGGAGGATCACCATAGCACAGTGAGGTTCTGGGATCACCATAGCACAAGTTCTGGGTCTTGTTTCACAGTCACTCAGCATGAGTGTAGTCAGAGGTCATCAGTGTTTCCAAGAGGAAGAGAAGTCTGTGGAAGCCTCCTCTCCTCTCTGACTTCAGGAAGATCCTACAGGAGGGTGTAGATGGGGTGGCCCCAGGAATTCTGAGTGCAGGATGGGAGTTGACGGTGTGGGAGACCTGTGTTGGCAGCTTCTGTGGCTTATGCAGTGTCATCCCTCTCACTAAGGCCACTTCTGAGCCACTCTGCCCCTCTCCACCTGGTCCCAACCCTTCTGATAGCTGTGTCCTTGCCAAAAGCTCACACTTGTTCCCTGCTGTCTGGAAGAGACAGAGGCAGCCATCTGTCCATCCTCCTTCATTGAGACTGTCAGACACTGTAGTTTGGCTGGTGGATGGCCCCAAGAGGGGTGGGGGAAGCCAAAGGGCTGAGACTGAACCAGGAAATTCAGAAGACAGGTGGGGAACAAAAAGGATGGAGGTTTCTGGGTGAAGCCATAACCCATCCCAGCCACCACCACAAGACTTGAGTCTCCCAAGGCCAGCTTCCTCGTCTGCAGAAATGTATCATTTCCAAGCAGGCATGTGAAAAGCACCTAGACCCCAACAGAGGAAGGAGACAGCAGGTGGCTCTTTCTAGAGCTGCAACCCTTTGAGATGGCTTGGCCAGAGGCTGTTCTCTATCCAACCTAGAGCTGGAGTTTCNGCTACCTGGATTTGTACACACCGTGATTCATCATTTTACCTGGAGAACTTGACCTCACAACTCCTTCATCTCAACCTTCTCCCTCCTTCTCTTTATCCCCTCCCCCTCTTCCCCTCTTCCTCCTCATTCTGTTCCTCCCTCTTCTCTCCTCCTCCTCCTCCCCTCTCCTCCTCCTCAATGGAGTCTCTCTCTATAGCCCAGGCTGACCTAGAACTCACTATCTTTCTGCTTTGGCTCCCGAATGCTGGGATTATAAGCATTGGACATTGCACCTGGCTGAGTCTTCTTGAATAGAATAGAAATGTGCACTGAGGGAAAGAGGATCTGGGTAAGAATCCAGGTGCTAGGCCAGAGCCCGTTCCCCTATGCCTTTTCAATTGTGCTTGCCCTTTACTATTTACATGAGATGCTTAAAATGTCATTGATATCTATATTTTTTGTCTCCCAGGCTTTTTAAAATAAATAGACGAAGCTTTTTAGAGCAGATTTGGATTTGCAGTGAGACTGATCAGAAAGCAGAGCTGCCCCTGGATCCCCACAACATCAGCAGTGGCACTGGTGTCATCAGGCAGTTGTAAGGACTGAGGAGGGGACAGACACACTATTACTGACCAGAACCCAAATTTGCAATGAGCTCCTCTCTGAGTTGGGTATTCTGTGTGTTTAGATAAATGTCTAATGTTGGTGTCCACCCTCAAAATGTCATCCAGAGTAGCCTGCCTTACCCTTACCTGCTCTCCAACCAGACCTAGGGATATAGGGGTTAGAGAGGACAAAGGGCTCATACTGAGCCAGAAAAAGCAGAAGCCAAGCCCTCAAATCTTCCCACTGCACTTTTCTTCTTTACATATTTGGAGTATGTTATGTTAGATTGGGTCACAGACACCTGCTGTCTCCGATGGGCTTCTTCACTTAGCAAGGTGTACTTGAAGTTCCTCAGGGTTTTTCATCCTCTAATGAATGAATAACATCCACCATCTGATGTGTCCCAGGTGGTGATGTCTATTCAGTGACCGATCCACTAACTTGGAGCAATTACAAATAAAATTTGCTGTAAGCAGTTGCTGGCAGGCTTCTTTCTAAACAGACAGTTTTTGTTTGCCTGCTTTTGGTGGTGGTGGTGGTGGTGGTGGTGGTG
>LZPO01034768.1:765145-778799 GCA_001675575.1 Neotoma lepida
ACGGCGGCTGGACCCGGCGGCCGCCGAGGCCGAAACCGCCCGGGCGGCGTGCGCGCTTTGTTCCCGCGCTGGGGGCCGAGCGCACTCGGCATGGCCCAGGCGGCCGCCCCGCGCGCCCCGGCCCCGCCGCGCGCCTGAGCCCCGCGCGGCGCGAGAAGACAGCGTGCGGATCGCCCCCAAGTTATGGAGGTGGCGACCGAGTGAGAAGGAAAAGCCACTTCGGGAACCGGGTTGCGAGAGAGCGACGGTCCGCTGGAGCTCCAGACCGTAAGTGCCGCCTCTGCCCCGCTCAACGCCAACGCTGTCACCCTACTCTGCCGGTGGCTGCCCTCTCGGGGGTCCGCACTGCACCCTCCGCCCCAGCCCGGCCACTTTACAAAGTTCATGCCAACGGCAGGGTGGAGCCAACTCTACCCACTCATTTGACCAAGTGCACCCACCATAGGTGAGCAGACAGCTTGACCTGTCCAGGGTGTGTGTGGTTAACCTTTAGGTGAGAGCTGAGTCGGTGGAGGAGTACGGGCGCCCCACCGCCACCCGCAGGCGCCCCCTGGGGTGCCGGGTTTCCTGACAAAGGCTGGTAGCCTGAATGACAGTGCTCCGGACTGACTGAAGAAGCAGAGGGCAACCCCCGGGGAGATGGGGCTGGCAGGAGAGGGTCTCCTGCTTCCTCTAGCCCTTCCCCCTCTTATTTTGGTCCCTGGATCAGCCATTAAGGCCTTGGGGCTGAGCATCCTTCCTGGTGGTGGGGAGGGGGATCATGACCACCCTCCCTGGGGTCCTGACAGCCAGGTGCAGGCACAGCCTCCGGCTCTGATCCTTCTCACAGCCTTTGGGAACGGTCCATCTGTGTGTAGGGCAGGCCCAGAGCCAGGCTGTGGGAACAGCGGGGAGGAGGTGTGAGCACCGTGGAGGGACAGATGGCTGGAGATTCAGCCGGAGTCGGGCTGACTAAGGTGGAGCAGAAGGCAGCCAGGCTGGCAGCTCCTGGCTTGGAGCCGCTGACTCTGAATGCATAGCCCCGAACTTAGTGTGTTTGGGCTTCTTGACCACAGTGCTGAATGGACCCCTACCCCATGAATAGAACTATCTGATCATGTGAGCTGAAGCTGACTTTCAGAGCGCATTTCCTCTAAATAACAGAAAATCTCCTGCTCCTGTTTGTGGGGTTGATCCCAGTAACTGTCACACCCGTCCCTTCTAGCCTGAGGCCAGGATGTGGCTTCATTATGTCTGGCTGGGTGTGTGCTTCCTCCCAGCGATCAGAAACAGGAGGTTCCCAGGCAGCCACTCAGAGGATGGGGCTGGCTGAAGACAAAGGGAGCGGTCACTGTGCCCTGGCATTGCCCTTGCAAGTTGCTGGAAGGTTTCAGAAACTTCTCAAGGCTGGGATTCTCTCATCTCCCCCACATCCCGGGGGCTGGCCTGAGAGAGTCCAGCCATACCTGGCCAGAATGCACTTGGCTCCCAGCCTGGGAAGAGGTAGGAAAGCCCTGTGAATGATTCGTGGCCTTGTGCATGGAAGGCTGCTGATAGGGGTACACTGGGGTCATGCTGTCGCCCCACCCCCATCCACTGAAGGGTGGAAGCTCGAAAATGTGGTTGTCCCAGTTGGCACTGGGAGCCCACCCAGCTGATAAAATGACGCTATTTGGGACTATGTTTTGCAGGGCCACAGCCACTCTTGTGCATTGAGAGGGAAAAGCAGAGAGAAGGAAACCTGCTAGCAGAAGGAACAGATGTGATGCTCGGTGCTGCCCGGGAGCTAGACAGACGCAGGGAGGGAGAATATCACGTTAGGACTGATTTTCTGGCGGAATCCACCCTCATGGGAGGTGCTGTGATCTTGATGATTGGGGAGAGAGGGAGGGCCATGTGTACCTGGCACACCACCATGTTGTTGCTGTGTGCCAAGCTCAGGCTGGCATATGGAAGACACCCCTGGACAGCTCCCTGCAGGATGCTCTGGAGCTGTTGTGGGCCACCCACCAGCCCTTGAGGTCCCTGTCAAGCTCTCTTCCTCTGTCACTGGGTTATCCATGTAATTGAGTTACCACCTCCAGGAAATCTCTCTGATTGGACTCCACATATATTCATTTCTGCATGACTGGAAGAAACTCATTTTGCTTCCTACACAAGGATCTGGAGATGCAAATGCTGGCAGGCTGGGTCACTGGGCCACAAGATCTGAGCCAGTGGGGTTGCCCACATCATGGAGGGCCAGGCTTAGCTGCAGCCTCCTCTGAGGCAGGCAGGAGGGTATGTCAAGAGAGGCATTTCCCACCACCTTCTGGAATGGTCTTCCCTCCCCTGCTGCGCTATAAGCAGGATGAATTTGGGGGTTTCTGATTCATTCTCCGCCTCCCACATGCCAGGGCAGTGGGATGATGGTAAATTAAATGGATCTGGATTTCCTCCACCACCCAGAGGGAAGCGAACCCACCTAGCTCACTCATGTCTGCATGGATGTGCATGCACACACAAGTGTGCACAGACTCCAGCACAGGACAAGCGGCACACAGACTGCTGGGCTGGCTGTGCCTGAGGTAAGGGGACTGCCTCTATGGAGCTTCCTTGCCTGGCCATTGTTCCCTGCACTTGCCCACTCTGGGTCTGCTTGCTACACGTAGCAGGGGTCACAGCATCTTTAGCAGTGACTATGATCTTCAGAATTTAGCTTATTGTCTTGTCTAGATGAGTGCCCTGTGAGAGAGCCTTGGGGGGGGGTTGATGACTAGATGGCCCCTCCCAGCTTTGTAGTCTCCTCTGCCTGTGTCCTGGGATCCTTATACCAGATCTTCTCTTCAGCATCCTTGGAGCTCTGAGTATATTTATCCCAAGGGCTGCAAGCGACCGGGGTTGATGCTATGGGTGGGGAGCCCTCTGCTGGGCTTCCTCGGGCAAGTGGGGTAGAGCTGTCTTTACAGTCCCTGCTCAGTCCTATTGCTAACATAATTGGCCTTCATGAAGCTGGGCCACCCCATCCTTGGTTCAGACCCCACAGAATTGGGGGATGGGGTGTCACTCAAAACACTCTGGAAACCACTGGAACAATGTTTGACTATTACAGTGAACAAAAGCCCATTGTAAGAGAAACCCACATCCACTAGGTAGTGTCATTCCCCAGGTCCCCTAAGGGTGGTCAACAGTGGGGCTGTGCTGAGGCCACTCTGCCTATATATAGCTGGCCCTGAAGAATGTTTGCCACTGTGGACTAAAGTCTGCTCCATGCCATGTAGAGGTAGGCAGATGACAGAAATAACCCAGGGGGCAGTCCACCTCACCTTTAGGACCTCAGGCTTGTCAGATCCAGCACTGGCCTGCCTCATCGTGCTGGGTCCTCGCAGTGACCCCAGAGGCTGATGGACACTTGGGATTCCCCTGAGTTCTGACTCAACAAATGGCTAACAGCCATGCAGATTCTATGTATATCTAGGTTGATCAGTTGTGCCCCTGGGGGCGGGGACTGTGGGGGACCAGAGAGGTACAGGGGGATAGGTCCCAGGCCTGAGGCTCCTTTTTACAAGGATGTCTAGCCTCTAGACCAGATGAGAGGTATAGGGCTCTGTTGCTATCCTAATAAAGCAGTCATTTGCTATATTCCCTTTGTGGCTGTCTATCTCCCCAGCTGTGAACATCCTCCTTTTCTGGTGGGCATGTCACCCAACTTTCCTAGGCACAGTGAGCAGACCCAGTTCTGTTTCTGAGGTCCCCAGACTGGAGCAGGGTGTGAGAGCCGAGTTGCCAGGGCTTCACTTGTATGGAAAACGGTTGTTGGTAGAAATGGCCCTCAGCTTCAGTGGGAAAGGCTGGGCAGAGCCTGGCATCCGGGTGTGTGCACCTGAGATGGTGGAAGTGATAAGCACTCCGGTTCCTCATTTCCACCTCCAGGCTCAGCCTGACCAGGTGGAAAGTGGCTTGGCAGAGGCCGCCCCTTCCCTTGAGCAACAGCGTACTTCCTGAGGCAATAAAACAGAAGTTCAAGCTCCTGCTTTTTGTAATTTGTGAGACCTCAGAGCAAGCCAGATGTCACGGGGAAGGAAAACAAAGATGAATTTGGCCATAATAAGGAAGATTTCTCCAGGCCAAGACTCCTATAGCACAGCCTGCAGCTCCCTTTCAGCCTTCTGGGGCCAGTTTATCCCTGTGCTCTGAGCCTCCCAGGCAGGCCCTGAGGCTCCTCATGGGGGTAGCAGAATAGTCTCCTATCTACTCAAGGGAGAGGCGACAGAGGGGATGAGGGAATGGGAACATGGGAGCACTCCCTGACACCCCTAGGGACAGGTCAAGAGGGCCCTTCATATACCTCAATAGCCAAGGTTGACTGGTGGGAATCAGAAGGAAGTTCACCCTGGCCCACCCTACCCCATCCTGGAGCATCAAGGAGACAGCCCAGAGAAAACCTGATTCAGCTGTGGTGGGTCCCATATTACAGAGAAGGCAAGTGCAAGAGATTTGGGGCCCCTACCAAATGTGTAATGGTGGAATCTCTCTCCTGTCCTCAGAAAGGAAAGGGGCAACACTTTGGCTTTCAAAGCCTCATCCACAACTGTGTGACATGCTGCAAATTACTCGTCCTCTCTGTGCCTCTGATTTCAAATATGTCTGTTGGGTACAGACTGTCCTATCCACTCCTCAGAACACCTAGTGCCATCTCTGGGTCTAGAGTAGATGCAAGCATCAGGTAGCCATACTCAGGTCTCCCTCCTTTCTTCCTGACCCTGTGCTGAAGGCTTGCTCTCTTGTTCTATCGAGCAAGATGGCCTTGGCCTCCTACCCAGCACCTCTCCTCTCCTGGAGACAGCAGTGAACATGGAGCCACGCCTTGGGGCTATGTGTGCCGTGCCCTTTGGGTATCCATTTCATGGAAAGGAAACCGTAGCTGGTGGAGTACACCCTGAAGCTGCTCAACTAGAAGAAGCCACCAGGTGCTCTCACTGACCGTTGTGGCACTAGGGATGTGGCATGTACTTCAGGGTGTACTGTACATAGAGACCTGGAGCGGCCTTGCAGAGGTGACCCATTTAACTGAAGCCTCTGCCAGGAAGGACTCTGGCCTACATCCCCAAGGCTTTCCTCTGGGCTGGGAAAGATCATTGTGAGGAGCCTGGAGAGGCCCTGCAGCATCCAAACAGAGGTCACAGGGTAGTGCAGAGGGATGTTTGCCAGGTGGGGCTGCCAAGGGGGCCTGAGCTGATAGTTTGTGTGCCTAAGGACCTGGTCAGTTTGTGGCAGACACCCAGCAGACAGGACACTTCCACCTCTCACTCTGCCCCCATCATCTCTCCAAAGACCATCAACTTGTCTGCAAGGCACTGTGTGTGGCTTTATAGAGGGTACCTGGGCAGGGCTGCTGCACAGACAGCAACAGCTAGGCTTTGAGGCAGGGCTATGGGACCTATGTATGCAAGCAGGTACAGGTGTGCAGGGTGTGTGCAGGTGAGTGTGTGTGCAGTGCAGACACACAGTCTATCTTGTTGGTGACCACTTGGCATGTTTTCAGGGTTCTTCCAGTTATAGTATATCTGTCTCTTCCTCATCCCCCTCCCCCAGGTAGGTTCTTACTATATGGCTTCATCTGGCCTGAAACTCCCTATACAGACCAGGCTGGCCTCAAACTCTTGGAGATCCACCTGTCCCTGCCTCTGCTTCCTCGGTGCTGGGATTAAAACCATGCCCAGCTTCTGTATCTGAATAATGTCCGACTGTGTGGACGTGGTGGACATAGTATTTCTGAATTCCCATTGTCTCTCATTTGAAATGTGTGTTGTTCCCCAACTCTGGTTCTGGTGACTTGTGCTACTGTGGCCATCAGGCAGGTTCTGAGGAGTGGACTNTATGGGTCTGTGTTTGCTGGCTTTCAAAGGAGAAAAGCCACCTGCCTGGTGGCCCGGGCTGGCTATGTGGTTGATTACCTGGTCCTCCCTGCCAGGGACAGGTGGGATAAGGAGTGCCACCCAAGGTCCCCTGCTGGCTTCGAGATGCCTGACCAGTGCCTGTAGGGGGTTGTTTGAACAGCAGCAATTCTGCCTGCAAGCTGTCATCATGTTTGATTCCACAAACAGCCACTGGGCTCCTCAGCANCTGCTCTGTGACCAGATGGTCTAAACCCAGTTTTGTCCCCAGCCTAAGTCCATCCTGTGTGAGCAGCTGGAGGAGTCCCCACCAATGCCCATTGTATGTAGCCCTCAGGAAACTGAGCCACACATCGTAAGACCACATAACCCTCATCCCACTGGCCACTTGCTTTGTTCTGCCTCTTCCCTGTTGCCCAGATGTGCCAGACCCTCTGCCTCTGGGACCTTTGCACTGCCTGGTTCCCTCTTGCCTGTAATACTCTCCCCTGCCAGATGTGCACGGCTTCCACCTTCTCGTCTTTGCCCGAATGTTGCCTCTTTGGTGACACCTGCCCACTTCACCTCCTCTGCTGTATTTTCTCAGTGGTAGGACTCGCCCTACACTATGCTGTCTTCTGCTTCCAAGTATCAGGACCAGCCAGCTGCCCTCCTGGTATCTCCAGAGACAGGTTTTGTCTGTTTCGAGCCACCTCCTTTAGAGGGGGAAAGATATTCTGCAACAGGTCTGTGTCTAGCTGCAGTGTCCCTGCTGGCTACAGGGCTCCCCACGGGGCTGAGGGAGTATCACTTGCTGTGTTTGTTTCCTCTCTGTCTATACCCCACCCCTGCCTACAGGGTGACAGGTCTTGGGGTTTCAGACCCACCAGCCCAGGAGACAGCTTGACGTTAGCCTGGATGTTTCTTGAACTGTTGACCACCCAGATAGACATTTCCTAAGGGACCACACCAGGTGATTATAGCCCCTCTAGGTACAGAGGAAGGAGAGGTGCAGGGAGAGCAGCAGCTCACTGAGGACCCCAGAATTCACCCCTTTGCACAGCTAGGACAGACATCCCACAAGATGGCTGTTTTGCTCTACTCACAGGTTCTGGGGCAGGGTGGGGACAGGGCTCATGGAGATGGCATCCCTACCCCATGTCCCCTGGGCATTTCATGCCTTGGCCACCAGGGCTACCAGTGCATCAGAAGCAACCTGAGTAGTGGGAGGTTGGCGCTGTGGCCACAGCTTTTCCTAAGCTGACCTTGGAGTCCTGAAGTGCTTTCAATGTGGCCTTGGGTGGAGGCCTGAGCAACTGTGCTGCCTGCTGGAAGGCGGGGGGCGGGGAGGGTAAAGTCAAGCTGACCTCTGGGCACATACAGGGTCAAGACAGGCTGGACCTTGGGCACCCCAGTAGTGTCTGCACTGTTTGTGGATGATGCCAGGCCTGAGGAGGAAGTGGTATGGTGGGGGAGACACTGGCTTCTCAGTCTCCCCCAGAGGCCAGTCCATCTTGTAGTCACTTCCCACCCCACCCTGGAGCAGCAGAGATCCATCTTTGGCCGTCCCTGGCTACNTGGCTCTGACCCTTACAGAACAGGGAGGCTGGTGAGGAAGAGCAGATGCCCCACCTCCCATGGGCCAGCCCCTCTTCTAGCTCCTGGACAGAGAGCAGAATCCCAGTACCAGATCCCCTGGGGGACACAGTGAGTCAATTATTTTTTACTTCTCACCAAATCTGAAAGCAGTGGCCCTCTCAATGTGCAGAGTATTGTGGGAGTTCAGTGCTCCCTGTATAACCATCCATGCAGCAGACTGCACGTGGGAACCCTAGCCTGGCTGCAGAGTAGCTCCAAAAGTTGCAGGGCTGCCTTTGGCTCTGCTCATCTGAGACATTGGCTGGAGCTGCACCCACAGGCTCACAGATGCGCAAGGGCTCTACAAATGGATGGACAGCCTGCACTCCACGCCAAAGTTCAGTGTCCTTAGTCAAACAAAATGCAGTAGGTAGGGATTGTTCCTTTGACAATGACTGACACCTGCTATAGGCTAGTGCAATCCAGAACCTAGCAACTGCTGCCCTGTGTCTGAGAGGGACAGTGAGTGGAGGACATGAGTGATGGAGTCTCAGCCTGGACCATGTGAGGTCCCTGGCTGGCTCTGGTCTCCTGGTAAAGGGACTGTGCTGAAACCTGCAGGGGGACAGAGCCAATAACCATTCCACCAAGCTTTGTGTGGTTGTGCAAAGGCCCTGGGGCAGGAACGTGCCTAACACACGAGAGGAACAGCAAGGAGACTTAGGATGCAGATGCACCCAGGGTGAACAAGGAGAGAGAGCTGAGAAGTGCTTGGGAGACTGCCCTGTGGTGCTGTGGGGACCTAGCCTTAGCAGGCATAAATCATAGGACATGAAAAAGCAAGGGGTATTTCCGGCCAACAACCCTCTTGGCACTGAAGCACCCAAGGGCCTGATATAGTGATCCCACCCTATCCCCAAACCAATATATATGGTATTGATANATTTTACAGATGGGGAAACAGAGGTTTATGAATCTCTGTCCTCAAACCTCAAGCCAGCAGCCAGTTTGTCCCTAATGAAGATTCCTACCGACTGGTCTCCCTGCAGTCACATGCTTGGTGTGACGGGTGCTCATCGCACTCTTGAGATAAAGGGCTAGGGACAGCCACAGGTCATCAGTCTGACATAACACATCATAAACACACTCCCCAAGGCTTGGCCTGGTGACTGCCACCAATCAGAGGGACACCAGTATTGGAGAGGTCAGGCTAGGATGCTGGGACCCTCAGGCATCCAAAGGTGGTGGAAGACTGAAGTTTGTTGTGCTGGACTTATGGAGAGGACCTGAGGCCTGGGGCTGTACCTCAGTGGTGAGCACTCTACTGGTGTGTGCAAGACCCTGAGTGTGGGAGACCAGCTCCCACTTTTTCTCCCACGGTACTCTTGAGGAGGGAGAAGTGAGAAATATTTAGATAGAAATATAGAGGACATAGGGTACAGAGAAACCCTGTCTCGAAAAACCAAAAAAAAGAAAAAAGAAAAAGAAAAGAAAAAAAAAGAAATATAGAGGGAGAGAGACAGATAGAAACACAGAATCACCTCGGGAGGGCCTGGATCCTAATCCACCAGCCCCTTCTGTCTCTGTTAAAGGGTTTTTTAAAGGAATGCCAAGGGGTGGAGCAAAAGACCTCCTCCCAGTACAGCCAAGTGCAGACCATCCCAGACACCTGGTGACCATGCAGTGGTCCAGCCATCCCCTAATGCAGCCCTGTTGTGTAAAGCAAGCTCAGATCTAACTAGGAAACCTCTGTGGGCTCCCACACCTGGGCTCCACCCCAGAGCAAAAAGATGTCAAAGGATAATGTCACAGCTATTAAACACCAGAACCACCCTGTCCTGTGTAGCTGTGGCACCCTGAACCCAAGGAGACACAGACGCATTGCCNTCACTGGTTGTTCTAGGTTCCTTCTCTTGCTAGGATAAACCTTCCTTACCAAAAGCAGGGTTTATTCATATTAGCAATTCCAAGTCATAGTTCATCACGGAGGATAGAAACTAAAGAGAGGCTTGCTTGCTATTTCACATAGTATGACCTCCAAGGACTACAGCCAAAGAAGTGCAGCGGGAACAATGGAGAATGCTGCTTGCTAGCTGGCTTGCAGGCTGGCTTATATACAACTAGCTTTCTTACATAGTTCAGTGCCACTTGCCTAGGGAATGGTGCCTCCAACAGTGGGGTGGACCTGGCTACCTCAATTAACAATCAGGACAGTGCCCCACAGACATGCCCATGAGCCAGTCTGATCCATGCAATTCTTCAGTTGAGACTTTCCTCTCAGATGACTCTAGGCTGTGTCGAGTAGGCAGTTAAAGCTAACCATAATACCTGAATATCCTAGGAGAAAGCTCCCTGACCTCTTAGTGTGGTGTCACTTCTTTCTCTGATGGGAAAAGTCGGTCTCCAGCATGAAGGTCATGGCCCTTAACCCTCCAGTAGGCAGGAAAGAGGTGGGCAAGGTGAGAGCCTGCTGAAGAACACACACACACACACACACACACACACACACACACACACACACACACACACACACACTGGGCTCTCTCCTAAGAACATTCTCACAAGGATGGGCTACAGAGGACAGACCCCCCCCATACCGGCTGCTTATGCCACCTGCTTCTCTGCTTAGCATGGTTCCCATGCATGTCGGGGTTCCTAGCTGTTGTGTACACCTACGGATCCCTAGAATCTCAATAGTGTGACCTCAGGCAGCTCCATACCCTCTGTGAGACTCTGTTGCCCTCGCTGTTAATGGAAGCTAGCCCAGAGCTGAGCACCTGGTGAGCACCTCTTCCCAGGAAAATTCCCCAAGGGCTCCACCCCCACATCTCAAGGTCCCCTGAGACTGTTTGGTGGGATGAGTCAAAATACCCATAAGGTTCCTGCTGGAAAAGGAGGCAGCTTAGCCAGCCCCACAGCTTCCCTCAGAGCAGCTGCACCAGCATCAACACCAACACCAGCCCATCTGCCTGCCTGGAACCTTCCCAGGGCCAGGAGATATCCCTGCCTGGGATAGGGCAGGAAACAGTTTCCACCCACTGTGGACCATCCTCTTGTCCTAATGCTGGGAAGGGAGAGGTAGAGCTGGGCTGTGTGACTCCAGGGTCTCCTTGTGTCCACCATGATGTGCTATAGAGCTGAGATGATGTGGACACCCCCTGCCCTTAGACATGGCCCACACACAAGGCTTGTTTGCAAATGTGTCTCTCCACATAGTTCAGGGCCTTTGCTTTATCTGTGTGGATCACTGTGTGCTCCCCAGATCCAAGGCTGGGTAGGTGAGCCTGAGCATGAGTCTTTTACTATATGGTGGCTTATGCTTATAATCCCAGCACCCAAGAGGCTGAAGCAGGAGGAATGATATGAATTCAAGACTAACTTGACCTAAGGGTTTCAGACCAGCCTGAGCTACTGAAGGAGACCCTCTCTCAGAAAGCAAAAATAGACATCAATATGTGGTGCACACCTGAAATCCCAGCACCCAAGAGGCTGAGGACCCAGAGGTTGAGGCCAACCTGAGCTAGTTCTTTATCTAGAGTGAGTTCCAGGCTAGGCTGGGCTAGAATGAGACCTTGTCTCAAATGAACAGGCAAATAAAGAGAAAAAAGCTGACCCATGTGTGGACTCCTCTGCCTCCCAGGTGTGTCCTAGTTCCCAGAACAGGCCTGGATAATGGGCTGGGTTAGGATTCCATTCTTTGGTTGTCCTGGGAGAGTGTCCTCAAAGAATGTCCATGGTGGACTTTAGGGAACCCAGTAGCCATGTTCTAACACAGGACCTTATGTCAGAGCTCTTTCCCACCCAATAGCCACTGCAAGTTGTGCTGAGATCAGAAGTGACATGCTTAGCTGTGTTCAGAAGACGCAGCCTCCNCTTCCTGTGATGCATGGAGTGAGAACAAGCCTCTGCTCCTCCACAGCATGGCTGCAGTTTCAGCTTCTGTGTAGGCTATGTGCCTTATGGCTCAGACCGATCGTAGTTCAGACCCTCACACCAACCAGTNAGTGTTTGCAGGAAGTGTGGGTTACAGATGCTCCAGAAGGCACTCCAGCTGCAGCTGCTGTGTGATCCTGCAGCAGGAGGCTGGCCTGGACCCCAGCAGCTGGGAACTCAGCAGGCACTGCCTAGGAGAGGCTGGCCCAGAGCAAGGGCAGAAAGACCTGTATGCCCGTGCTTCTGGCACTCCCATTTCCCCGTAAGAATACCAAGGAGACCCCACACACACACTCCACAAAGTAGACACTGACTTCAGCCCTAAAGCCATGCCCTCCCTCACCTTCCTGCTCTGTGGTCCATCCCAACCCTCCAGTCTTGCCAAGTAGGGAAGGCATGGGAAATTCGGTGGGTCCTGTGTTGGAGCCAGGCAGCCATGTAAATGAGGGTTGAGAGCCTGTGTGAAGTAGGTTGGCTGTCTTTGCTGTGTGCATAGGCAGTCTCATCCTCCCTGGGCTTCTGTTGCTCTATCTATGAAATGGAGATTGGAAAACCCTTTCCTTTCTCATCCTTATCATCTACCAAGCACAGGTTGGGCGAGTTAGATAAGCTAACATCTTGCCTGGGGCACAAGCTGTGCTGCCAGAATGTGGTCTCCCCTCCAACACTGACCAGTCCTGGGAATTTGACCTTGGATGGGTCCCTGCACTTGGCAGCCCAAGTTGGAGGTCATGATGGCTAGCAATGATGCTCCCCAGAGGAGGCAGGCAAGGCTTCCTCCTTCCTTGAAAACAAGCAAACGGATGATGTTTGTATGGTGATGAGGTTGGAGAGGAAGAAGGACCAGATGAGTAGATCTGGAGCAGTGGGCACCTATCTCAGGTGTAGTGGAGTGTATTCAAGTTGGGAGGGCCAAGACACCCATGTGTTTAGTACACAGTGCTGGTGCCCATCCCTCCCAGGGGACTCCCTGACCCCAGCAGTAGAAGAACAAAGCATGACTGGCTAGGTGAAACCCTGTGTTCCTGCCCTCCAGTCTTTTCCTTCCAGTGGAATCTGGGAAGCTGTGTGCGGACAGCACTCTGTCCCTGATGTCCTGGTATCAACAGGACCTGACAGCAGAGTCCCAGGGCAACAGAGTGAGAATGGTAGAGGCAGCTCAGGCCAGACCCCCACCCAAGAGACTCTGAGAAAAGGCGCCTGCTTGGCAGCCTTGGATCAGGAAATCCCGGCTGGCAGGATGCCACCACCTCCCTGCCACCCTGATCCGTCACCAGCCAGACATATTTCGGATCCTTGCCAGGCAGGGGGGAGGGGTGCNGGGGGAGGGATGCANCCAGCCCCCCTGCTCCATGCCATCCTTGCTGCTGCCTGTGTGTAATTAACAGAGTAATTAAAAACAGGATGAGTTAATTGGTATTCATTTATGTGGCAGATGTTTTTAATTGAGGCAGGAAACAATTTACCTGTTTACATAAACAATGGCAAAGGCAGGCTTGTAAAACACATTTTAAAAAAATTTTTCCTCCCCCTGCCTAAAAAGAAGAATTGAAACCACTGGGTCTCCCCTGTGTAGCCCTGGCCTCACAGTCAGAGTGGGAGTCCTGCAGTGGGGAGGGCGGGTGGCTCCGGCCTGCCGGGAGGAAACATCTGTTTGCTAGTTGCTTCCAGCGAAGGCTGTTTCCTTAAATTCTGAGAAAGGATGTGTTGTTCCTAGGTTGTGGGAGCCTGCTTGGGGTGACAGCTGTCCGGGCCACTGTGGTCATCGAGAGGGCTGGCAAAGCGAGCTCCAGACCAATCTAGCTAACCCTCTGGGCTCACATTGTTAGTGGCACTGTTGTACATGGGTCTGTGTAATGGGCTACCNTGCTTCTCGTGTGGTGACTGAGATTTAGAGTGAAATAAAAATTTTTAAATTCAGTTCCCCTTTCATAGCCACCTGGCTATGAAATACTGGCAACAAGGGCTCTTGGGCACTGTAATGTACATTCCTGCATCACAAGGACTTAGAGCAAGAGGACTCAGTGACACCTGCTGGGGAGGGCACAGAGAGCTGGCACATGAGAAAACCTACACTCCAGAAAGGTTGCCTGATTACAGTGACACAGATCAAGTACTTACTGTACGTCTGGCCTGCTTTTCACTTTGTGACATGTTAATTACTCTAATTCTGTATGGTGTTCCCATGGTAATTCTCGAAAGGGGTGGGATGATCCCATTGCAGGGCAGGGCTGGGTTCTGAGCTCCATGTCTACACTGGAAAACACCTTGGCTTTGTTGGGTGGAGAAATGCCTATGGAGAGCAGTTG
>LZPO01034768.1:779034-826354 GCA_001675575.1 Neotoma lepida
TGAAGAGTATACATAACTGAAATTGCACTTAGCTAGAAATATCAGAAACACCCCAGGAGGGTGCAGGAACTGTCAGCTGAGCAGAGATTTGTGGAAGGGACAGGAATGCTGTCCTTGTGTCAAAACACCAACCCTGGAGTCACCTGCCCAGCTCACTCACATCTGCTTGCTTCCTCATGCTTCCTCACCTGTAAAGCAGATAAATGACAAGATTCAGAGGCAGTGTCTGAGGTGACACATTTACCCAAGCCCAGGCAGGCAGCAAATCCTCAAAATGATCTTTTTACAAAGGTCAAGGACAGAGGAGCCCTGAGGCTCCCCAGGCGCCTTGGTGGAGAATCTGGGCTTTTGGAGACAATCAGTTGGGATTTTGCAGATCTTTGGGGACAGTTCTTAGGGCAGGATAGAGGATAGAATGTTCTGGAATCCATCAGGCATGAAGGCTTTAATCAGAGAAAGTGCCCCAGAGCTCTAGCTTGGGGTGGCAGAGGGTGTGGTCCTCCCTGGGTCACCTTGATGCTAGGCTTCATAGACTAAGGCTTACGTGGAAAGCCAGCCACAGCTTTTATGTATTGTTGGCTTGTTGGAGATGTGGGGTCGTGAGTGTGGAAGTCAGAAGACAGCTTATGGGAGTCAAAGGCAGGCGGATCTCTGTGAGTTCGAGGCCAGCCTGGGCTACCGAGTGAGTTCCAGGAAAGGCGCAAAGCTATACAGAGAAACCCTGTCTCGAAAAACCAAGAAAAAAAAAGACATGGGAGCGAGTGTTTTTATCTACTGGGATGTCCCACCAGCCCACAGCCATAGATTTTTTAGGTCATCCAGAGGACAGCACACTGGACAAACAGCCTGTGGGGGTTCTGGGCCGGTAGCTGAGTGGCCTCAGAAGAATGCCAAACTCTCAGAGTACATGGCTNGGGCCTGCCCAAGGCTATAAGCCCTGACCTCAGCAGTAGTGTCCTGACAAGACCCCAGCAAAGGCCTAGATCCACATGGCTTCCCTGGGGTCTTCTGACAGCCTGTGGCCTCTTCTGCAAGAGCAGAAAAATCACAAGTTCCCTTTGTTGTGAGCTCAGACCCAGGTCCTAGGCCTGAGCCTTGCTGGGCCTTCTCAGGGCAGCTCTGTGCCCTAGGTATGGAAGAACAGAATGCTCCAGAGGGGAACTGGGTATACTCTCACCTGGGCAAGATAGGAGAGAGAAAGCCACAGGCCTGTCCCTTCCAGATTCTGAGGAACTGCTGGGTTTCCCACAGTGGGCATCAGGTTGGTACCACCTGGAGCTGACTCTCCACCAACCACAGCAGCTCACAGGACGCCCATGCAACAGAGGAAACGAGGCAGAGAAGGNCCTAGAAGTGAGATGCCCTGTCCACCCTCCTCTGCCCCCCCCCACTCCCAGGACATTTGTTGCTTATCCTGTGACCAGGTGGATCATATCACTAACTCCTTCATTGAGGGTGGAAGCCTCAGGTCTCCCTCTGTGGACTCTAAACCCCTGTCTTCCATGCGTGTAACCTGTCCATCACGGTATCATTGGAGTGAGTAAGGAAGAACATTCTCCAGGTGACCCTCATGTACGAACACNGGTCCCTGGTTATTTGAAACAAGCCTTCACTATGTAGCTCTGNCTGGCCTGAAACTTGCTATGTAAACTAGGCAGGCTGTGAACTCACAGAGATCTTTTCCTGCCTCTACCTTCTGAGTGCTGGGATTAGAAGTGTGTACCACCACACCTGGCCTGTTCTTTTTTAAATATGTATTTATTTATTTGTTTGTTTATTTATTTATTTATTTATTTATGCGTGTATGTGTGAGAGAGAGAGAGAGACAGAGACACGTGTGAGTGTCATATGCATGCAGGTGCCGGAAGAAGCCAGAAGGAATATCAGATCCTCTGGAGGTGGCTGTGAACTGTCCAATATGGGTGCTGGTTACTGCAAGAGCACCAAGTGCTCTTTCTACTGAGCAGTCTCTCCAGCCTCCCGGCTCTTTTTTTCTTTTAACTTTTTGTTTTGAGACAGGGTCTCACTAAGTTGCCCAGGCTGGCCTTGAGCTTGCATTACTCCAACCCAAATGTTCCAGGTGACTGGGGTTGCAAGACTGCACCGCCAGGCCCAGCTTCCAGTGCTGTACCTTTTTAGTGNTTTAAAAATGTTTATTTCATTTTTAAGATTTATGATGTTTAATTATGTAGAGGAGGGTGTGTGAATGTGATTACAGGCACCTACAAAGGACAGAGATGTCTGAGCCTTGAACTGGAGTTATAGGCTGTTCTGAGCCACTTGACATGGGTGGAAGTCGAACTTGGGTCCCCTGCAAAAGAAGTACCTTCTCTTAAACCATCTTCTATCTGAGTCATCATTCNGCCCATTTAGTGACTCTTGCAGTGACTTGTAGTTATCTGTTCTTTGTTGTCACTGTCTCCCTGCTGCCTCCAGCCCAACAGAGTTCATTCTCCTCCATCACCCAGAGGCGACCCAGGCTCGGCACTGCTGGTGACTCTTGTGAATTATAACAATAAGTCAAGACTTGATTTAATATAGAGGACAGCAGGGAGGCAGAGAGAAGGAGGTGCCCTTCTCATCTGGGCTTTTCAGAAGCAGCCTCTCCCTCCTTGCAGAAACATCATATGTACACATGAGGTCACCTTGTGACTAGCCAGGGTATTGTACCTTCTCCCTAGGTCACATGCCCTTCACTAGAGGAGATGTACATGTACACACCAGCCCCCACAACCAATGCGAGCATGCTCATACACACACACACACACACACACACACACACACACACACACAAGCACCATGTATACACAGATGCATTCACACACTCACACTCATGAGTGTGTGTATGTGCATGTAGAGGTAAGAGAACAATCTCAGGTATCAGCAGTCCTCAGCTTCCTTCCACTTTGCTTGAGACAGGGTCTCTTGTCTGACCGGACATTATCAGGCTAGCTGTCTACAAGCTTCTGAGGTTATCTTGCCCCCACCTCCCATCTTACCATAGGAACACCATGATCGGAGACGTGTTACCACTTCTGGATCTGAACTCAGATTTTCATGCTTGTACATCAAGCACTTGACTCAATGAGCCATCTCCCCTGCCCCACATTTTTCTTTACTGATGGCTTTTTGCATGCTCCCCCCCTCCCCGCTGAAAGGCTTGGTCCTGGTCTCTTTTAGGGACATGGTAAGGCACACTCCCTAAGTGCCCCCAATCACAACCTAGCCAGGGGCCTGTCTACGCCAGTGAAGCAGGTGTGAAATACCCAGGTAGTCATAACCCAACCTTCATTATCATTGCGATTTGTACCTAATAGACTGTGCCAGGCTGCAAATGGTGACTTCTTGATGTCATGGGGGTAGGGTTCAGATCCATCCATGTCCCTTGCATGCCAGGACCCATGCAGAGTTGAGGGGTCCCTTCCCCTTGTCCTTCCCTTAGCCTGGCAGCCTCCCCTGGCAGTGGGCAGCCCAGATGGTGGGGCACCTCCCCCACGGCTCTCTGGGAGTTGTTGGCTGAGCAGCCCCAGCAGCTGGGAGAGGAATGTGTTTCCTTTGCAAGCCAGCCGCAGGGTGAGCAGGCCTGGACATCTGGATCCCATTTGCAGCCTGGAGGACAGCATGGAAGGCTTTAATTCCAGTGTTCCCCATCCTCCCCTGCCTTTAACTCTGTTTGGCCCAGGGTGCTGTGAGAACTGAGCATGCCAGGGTTCTGGGTGCTCTCATAGGCTGGGCTGAGAGCTCCGGCATCTTCTTTTGAAGATTCTGACCTTGGATTCTTGTTCTAGAAACGTTACATCACTGTCTCCTGCCCAGGAGTGTCACCCCATGTGGCTTGTACTCATTTTTCTCCACATGTTTTTGTCTGCAATGAAGGTACGCACTGTCATCTGAATGAATTTTCACTCATGGCCCACTTTTCCATATCAGTGAATGGCATTTGTGGATGTTTGTAAGTAGAGAGACCTTGGGGTATAGCCACACAGAGAAAAACACAGTCTGAGGACAGCTCAGTGTACACACATAATCCACAGACATTACCTGATGGGTCCCCAGACCCCTGGGCCCCTCCTGTCCTGGGAAAGTACCTACCTGACTTTGAACACCATACTAGGCTGTTGGCAAACTTGATACGCAGGGACCCTCAGAGTGTGTTCTCTGGAGTCTGGCTTCTTCACTCAGCTGTGTGTTTCTGAGATGGAGCCATGTCATGCTTAGTTGTATANTCCTTTCTCATTGTGGTATAGTTTTCTGCTGTGTGGATATATCACAATTTTTTTTTTCGAGACAGGGTTTCTCTGTGTAGCCCTGGCTGTTTTAGAACTAGCTCCGCAGACCAGGCTGGCCTCAAACTCACAGAGCTCTGCCTACCTCTGCCTCCTGAGTGCTAGGATTAAAGGCATGCACCACTATTGCCAGGCTATATATATCACAATTCTTGATGGTTACTTGGGAGCCTTCTTATAATCAAGTGGCTAATCTCATTCATTGCTTATGAGCTACAAAGCTCTTATGCCTTGGATGCATTGTTAAGATTGGCAGATGCTGACCTGTGGGTTTCCAATGTAAATAAACCCAGATGTCCCAGTCAGTTATTGGTGTGTAACAAACTACCCAGACTGAATGCTGTGGAGCCACCACTGACCTCCAGCAGAGGGCCCCTCAGGTGAGCTCCATGGACAGCTCGTCCATCCTTAGCTGCTGGTGTGGGAATTTTCCCTGGGGAAAATGAGCCATTGAATCCATTGGGCTTACTTACAGAGTATGAGGGTTGCAGGCAGAAGCATAGCTGTACCAAAACAGCTGCAGTGGAATGTCTGCACCCAGCATGGATGAGAGCTCCCTGCAGCCACATAGATCAAAGGTCCTTCCCCTAGTCTTCCCCAGCCTATGTACTCCAGCACCCATCCTAGACCCTGGGGTGCAATTAGGGCAGAAAAGCCTACAGATGGCTGGGAGGAGTGACTAGAATATCAGATGAGGGGCCATGACCCTCCCACCCCTTCCTTCTCTGAGGAAATGTCAACAGTCTGCAGGCCAGATCATGACGGACTCTGGCAAGCAGGCACAGCTGATCTGGTGAAGATGGCGGCTGTTTTGCTCAGAGGGTAGTACAACAGCTGGCTTTGCCTTCAGCTCTACGGTTGGCCTGGCAAGGGCTGCAGCTCTGTTGAGTGTGAGGCACTCTGGTGACTGTGTCCACTGGAACAGCTCTACCCATGTGTGTGTCATGCCCCCAAGTGGCCTGAGCCTATTCACACACAGTCCTNTTAGGGAGTAGGTGAGGCTGGCAGCAGGTGACACCAAGCTGTACTGTCTCATGTTTCTTTTACTACATCCTGTTGGCCACAGCAGATCTGGGGCTAGCCCTGTTTAAAGGACAGCTAATGGACTCACCTCTCCAGAATGAGTTGGGGTGGGGGAATTAANGGAGGATGGGGATGTGTGAGGTGGGGCTGATCCAGCACCCCCCTTGCAGGAGAATCTCCAGTGACCAGTTCTGGCACACGTTGGGCTCCNGACGGAGGACCAACTCAGTGGCTCAATAGTCATGAGGAGGGATTCTGTTCCCTACTTCAAACATGAGAAGGGTTGCTTGCTGAGCTTACCCAGTGGAGAGACAGGTTCCCCAGTCAGCTGAGCCAGTGAGCTGGTACGGACCAGCAGAGGAAGCGGGGGCTGTAGTAGGCCAGTCACTCAGTGTCAGGCTGTACGCTGAGCTCTGCCCAGGGATGGGAGAGGCCTTCAACATAAGGACTGGCATCCACGATGGTTTGTATACTGAGAAGTGCTCTGAAGAAAGTGAAGCATATGGTAAGGGAGGAAGTGCAGTGATAGGGCGGGCTGTGAGCCCACTCTGACCAATGAGGAGACAGCTGGGGAGGGGCGGAGTCCTGAAGATGTAAAGATGGCAGAGGAAGGATGTGATATGATGTGGAGTGACCAGAGCAGGTGATATCATAGCTCTGTGCCTCAGTTTCCCCATAGGTAAATGGAGTTCTGACACCCACAGCTTTATAATGTGAAATGGGGATGGGGGTGTCATTCCAAAGCCCAGGTTAGCACAGTGGTCCTCTGCAAAGGGGAACCAGCCTAACAGGGCAGATTGCATATGCATGCTGAGAACAGCCTTCCTCTGTGGCCCCCACACCGCCCCCATGGGCCCACATGTGAAGCCATGTGTCTTGCTCACATGACTTAGGTACTCATTCTAGCTGCTTCTCCTCTCTTTCTCTTTCTTCAGTTCTGACTGTACCCAGGGCCTTGCACATGCTAGGCAAGTGCTCTTCCACTGAACGACCTCTCAGGTCATTTCTGTATCTTTTGCTTTTGAGACAGGGTCTTGTTGCTGCGTTGCCCAGGCTGGCCTAAAACTTGCAATCCTCCCCACTTTGTAGGCAAGAAAACTGAAGCTCAGTGTAGGAAGAGAAAGGCAAACAATGTTCCCACCATAAGCTGGAACTGGAGCTGTCCATTCCCTGCCTGCTTCTTGTCCTCCAGGGCTCTAAAGATAGGGAAGAGAACCAGACCCAGCCTCCCAATGCAGGAACCGTAGAAGACTNGGTCCATGAAACTCTTTAGCATTTGCTGTCTCAACTAGTACCACCCCAAAATGTGCTCCCATTTTGGTGGTGGGTACTAAGGTTCAGATTCATTTGGGGTAACCCCCTAGTTTTCACGGTTGGAGTAGGGACCAGGTCTTCTGCCTTCCAGCCCTCCACTGTTGCCATGGTAACCTCATGACTTTCATTGTCACCATGGACCAGGGATCATAGGGTTCTTGAGTCCTTCTTGAGGTGACTGCAGGAAGAGCAGTGGCAGCAGTGGTAGGCAGAGTTAAAACCAGAGAAAGGTCCCTGATTCAGACCTCCAAGAACAAGGCAGGGCCAAGCAGGATCAACCCTGCTTGACTCAGGGTCCTGTCACCACTGGAGCAGGAGTGCTGCCTGGCCAATGGAGCATAGAGCAGGAAACACTAATCCCTGTATTTTTGTATTATTACTTATTCATGGTGGTGGAGGCTGATGGAGACCAGATGTGGGAAGCCACTGGAGCAGACACCTGGGACTCATTAGGGCTGCATCCCACCCACTCCCAAGTTCCCTGCCTGAGGGATCAAAGCTGAGTGCCTCTGATCCTAGCCTTGGACAGGACAGGATGGAGCTCCGCCCCCAGGTCAGACTGCTCCCCTAGATATGGAATCACCCAGAGGAAGCCCTCAGCTCTTTGCTGTGCCTTGGGCCGGGGAGCCCATGTCTAANCCAGTTCTTTGCTGGAGAAAGCAGCCCTTTGCTGGAGATCAGGGCCCAAGTTCCCTCTGTATGTACCACAGGGGAGCTCCAGAAGAGGGCCATGTCCCCTGGAAGTTTGTCCTGGGTTGCAAATATGGCAGTCATACATGAAGCCTCTAGTGACTCCAGATGCTGTAGCTAGGCCTCGATGTCCAGGACAGGAGCCCCTACTAAGACCAGGCCCTGGCAGAGAATGGGGGATGGGAAAGACAGGCCAATACCTGCTATATCAGTGGCCTCAAAGAACTTGTACATGTCCTCCCATGGCTATTTATCCCCCCACAGCTGTCCCCCATGGCTGTGCTGCCCATCAACCAACCCCTCTCATTTTAAAGGGCCCATCTGAATGTTTGGCAGCTGGAAAATCCTCAGGACCAGGATAGCTAGGACATATCCATGATGCATACCCCATGGCTCTGAGCATTAAAGGAAGGCAACCCTGTCAACATGGAGCTGTGGTTCTCTAGTGGCCCCCTTTTGTCCCCAGCCTATGCTCAGAGGTNGTCATGGGGATTTCCACATCTCCCATTACGTTGTCATGATGGTCCTACGAGGCTCCTGAAATGAATCTATGCTGTGTTGCTTCACTCTGTCACTTTCACACATATCTGGACTCACTATTCACTGCTTTGCTTGTGTGTGCAAAGGATGAGAGATGTCGGAGGCAGAGGCAGGTAGATCTCTGAGTTCAAGGCCAGCCTGGTCTACAGAGTGAGTCCCAANATGGCCAGGGCTACACAGAGAAACCCTGTCTCGGGCAAGGGGTGGCGGGGAGGGAGGATGAGAGATGCCTGAGTTTGTTGTTTATCTTGTGAGGGTATCAGGTTATTTGTGATTAGACGGGGCTGTAGGTCTTACAGGGTTGAAAGACATTTTATTTTTTATTACATTTATTTATGTAGTGTATGTGTGTGGGGACACATTCCAGGATATGTGTGTGAAGGTCAGAGGACAACTTATCCACCCTGTGGGTTCTGGGATTCAGTCCAACTCAGGTTGTCAGGTTTGGTGGCAAGCACCTTTACCCATTGAGCCATCTTGCCAGCCCTGCAAAGCCATTTTAAATGGAGATCTCTAAATGGATGGATGAGTGAGTGAGTCGATGGATGATAGGTAGATNGATGGATAGTGTATGCATGATATGTACATGGATTAATGGATGGGTGCTGGGTAGGTAAATGAGGGGTGAGTAGATGGAAAAGTAGATGGGTGGATGGATGATGCATGAGTNGATGATGGACAGATGGGTGATGGGTGGGTGGGTGGATGGATAGATGGATGGATGGATGGATGATGGATGTAAACTCTACTGGAGATACTCCAGTAGTCTATGTGGAAACATCAAAATGCTGAAGCATTCCAAAGAGCCTCACAATCTGTGGCCTCTGACAGCCATGTGAACTCCCCACCTCTCAGTTTTCCCATCTTTCCCATGGGAATGNTGTTGCCCAACTTCCAGGAACCTCGGGGGAGCAGATTCATTAAAACAAAACATAACCGCAGTGTGACAAAGATATGAAGGATGAGAAGGCTGACAATGAAGGGCCTGAAGAAGGTAGCATTTCCACAGAGGGACACTAGCCAGTGCAAGGGCCCTGGGGCAGGAGCATCTAAGGCTAGAGTGGACAGTGAGGGCAGAGGGGACAGTCAGCTTTAAGTGGCAGGCAGGGAACATGTCCTGGAAGGTTAGCTGACCCTGCTGAGTATGAGGAAATCCAATCATGTGGGTTTACCTTGGCCTTGGTGGCATAGTATTGGACTACTGCCCAGCCAAATGTAGAGGCTGGAATCCAGAGATAAAGGCTCTGTGCTCCTTACCCACTGTATGGCATTGCAGTGACCTCAAGTGATCTTGAGTATTGGGACAGTCTGACCAGGTTATGAGGATGCAGTGGGGTGATTTCAGCTTCACAGGGCCACTTCTTTTTGCCCATCTCACATTTCCTACAGAATGATACAGTTTCTCTCTGTCTCTGTCTCTCTCTTTCTCTCCATTTGTGGGTATGGATAGGTGAATGGAAGGGGTTTGCATACACATGCTTGTGGAGGCCACAGACAGCCTTGAGCGTCCACCCTTTTTTTTTTTTTTGAAACAAGGTCTTCATTGGCCTGTAGACTATTCTGGCTAGCCAGCAAGCCCCAGGAACCCTGTCTTCTACCTCCCCAATGCTGGAGTTACAAGAACATGCCTCTGTGCCCAGTTTTTTACGTGGGTGCTGGGGATTGAACTCTGGTCCTATGTTCTATCCCCAGCACCAGCTTATCNATATCCTCAGCCCTAGAACATGGTAGTGTCATGACAGAAAGAGAAAATAGCCATTGCTAGCACACATCTCTCATCCGATGTCATGCCATACACCTTTGATTTCCACTGTGGTCCCCAAATTCCAGATGTGGAAACAGAATGCCCCCCTGGGTCAGTGTCCTGAATCTGGGCCCATCCTCTCCAAATACCCTTTGTTCTTCTGCCTTTGATTGAGGACTTGCTGCTTTGGNGGACACTGGATCCCCCCAGGATGTGAGGAGTTGGTTGGCTGCACTTGCAGAGGAGATGCCTAGACCTGGGAGCCTTGGTACCTTTCAGGCCCCTCCCTGACATCCATGTGCTTTTGAGCCTCTACCTGCCTGTGGTCAGCCCAGAAAGAGAGAGACAGCTTGGCTCCTTCAGCAGCCCTGTCAGTCTCCACATGTGAGTGTGTTCCAAGACTCCATTGAGAAGAAACNTCACATTTGACCTCCTGGAGTGGAGGCCCATCTCCCTACCTTGCCATGGCTCAGTTTCCTTATCTGCTGACCTCATGGATTTATGGTGATGAACACAGAGCACTCAGGTCAGGACCAGAGTCTCAGGCCTGACTTGGTGATCACACTGTTACCTCCGANACCTGTTGATACACACACAGTGACCTAGGTCACTGCAGAGGTCAGTCTGGCTATGCCAGGCAAGCCAGGCTCTGAATTTTCTAGGGATACAAAGGTCTGAAGAGACTCAGCCAGAAAGATGGGCAGCTTCCATGCTGGGCCTAGGCCAGTTCCCAGCTGGGAGGGCGGGCTGGGAACCATAGCCGATGGGGACAGTGATGGATGGAGTGGCCTGTTCCGGCACATTCCGTGTTCTTTCCCACAGGCTCCGCCTGGCCTTAGAGAGCTGCTTCCTCTGGGGATACTCAGCAGCATTCAGCTGGGAACTGGGTAATGTGGAGGACACAGGGGCTCCCCTGGGCCCACAGGCAGCCATGGGGCCTGGGAATTTTCTGGAGGGTGGGAACAGGGAAGTGGCAGAGACTAGGATGGGATGGGTGGGGGAGCCAGGCCTCCCTCACTCTCTTTCTTCCCAGAGACCATCCTAGACTCTGCCAGCTTCAGGCACTATGGGATGGTGTATGGGTGCCACTGCCTCGGAGTTCCCTACTCATTCAAGTCCCTCAGGAGATCCCCAAACCTCTGCCAGGCCCTATATGCAGTTTCGAGNATTCAGGATGGGAAGCCCATAAACTCTCTTTTCTGGGGAGAACTGGAACGAAGATATCATCAGACCTAAAAAAAAGAAAAAATAGCATGAAATACTGGGCATGCTTTAGAGACCTTTGAGGCTGGCTAGGGTCACGAGGCTGCAGGGGCCTGAGACCAGCAGGGCCAAGCTATCCAGATCTAGCTTTATTGCTGGCATCTCAGCTAGGTATCCAGGATGAGTCACCAGACCACTTTGCCTTGGTTTCCCCACCTGTAAGGTGGAGTAGGATTGTATGGATGAGAGCTGCCAAGGCCCTCATAAAGCAGAAGTTCCTCACCACACAGAAGAAAGCTACTCGTTGGGCTGCATGATGCCATGGGCCCTTTACCTCATTTCCTTGGCATGAGGGAGCTGGGCACTCCCATAGCATCCCCCCGCCCACCTGCCACAGCACAAGAACTACAGTATTGTCCTAAGCCAAACAGCAAGCAGAAGACATAGTATAGCACTATCAAGCTGGTGACAGAATTTCTGCAGTGACCACTCCAGATTGGATGACCACACAACCCTGTGTCCTTTCTGCTGGTGTGAAGGTTGACCCTTGGGGCATGGGCATGGATCTGGCTCCCTTAGCATCTCCATGCTTCTTCCACATGGTTCCCACTGTGGCTGCAGGCAGCCACCATTCTAGTTGCCTGTACTAAAGAGTTCACAGCAATGACTTGGCCTGGAGCTGATGCACAGTTCCAATCCTGGCTGCCCCACCTATGAGCCAGGAACCTTGGTGGGAGCCTGGAGGGGCTCTGAAGTTAGTAGCTGTCACCTAGAACACATAGTCCATATCGCTGCCGCCAGGAGAGCTGTGATTTTTACTCCTACCTGCTCACCTCGTAACAAGGAAAGTCTATGCAGGCAAAAGAACCTCTATCCAGCTGCCTGGAAACACAAGTCAAAACCTGGGGACACAGGCCTGGGCAGGTGCGTATAGAAAGGATGGTATGGCTTGGAACTGATGGACAAGATCCAAATCTGTACCNCACAGCTAAGTGGCATTGAAGACATTTCATGGGTCTCAGTTTCCCCTTTATGAGATGGAGCTGGAACAGTACCTCTANGAGACTATAAAGGCTGAAGATCNAGCAGGAATGTGGCTGAGGCCNTGGGGTTGACCCTGGTGAGACAATAGCAAAAGAAACAGCTCCAAGCAGCCCAGATTTCAGGGTCNTCTGGACTTCTCCAGGACCTGCTCTGGAGGGACTAACCCTTCCACTAGCACTTGCAGGCTTGCTGGGAAGCAAGAACTGCCTCTCAGTGGCTTCCCAGAACATCCACTAGTGGAGCCTCATACCTGGCCAGTCCCTCCCCAAGCTGTTTATGGTATGTGCCTGGAGGGTCCTGAGGGAAGCAGGGCAGGAAGATACAGCCTGGGAAGGACAAATCTACTGGCCTAGTTCCTGCCATTGGCTTTTCTGAGCCTGTGAGGTCCAGGAGGCCTTCCCAGCCACTACAGTGAGGGGAGGAAAATTAATGAAAATTAACTCCTGGGTCTAGAGATGCAGCTCAGTTGGTAGAGCACTTTTGTAGCATGCACAAAGCCCTGGGTTCCATCCCCAGCACCCATAAACTGGGCATGGTGACATGGACTTGTAATCTCAGCATTCAGAAGTNGAGGCAGAAGTATCAGAAGTTCAAGGCCATCTTTGGCTACACAGTAACTCAATAAATAAATAAATAATAATAAATTAATTAATGAATGAAGCAGCTGTGGTAGAGGTTCTATGAATGACATTCCCCGCCTCCTTTGATACCACCACATAGACACACCTCAGGGAAGTAGACAGTTTACATACTTTGGAGGTGAGAAGGTGGCTCAGGCTCTTGGGGACAGCCTCTCTCAGCAGTCAGCCCCTCCCACCTGACCTAGACCAACTATCAGCTGGCCCCTCAGCGTTGCCCTCCATGTGCCCTATACCCTTGTCCTGAGGCTTCTGGCAAGGTAATCCAGAGAAATACTTCCTTCTGGGGGCTGCCACAGTGATCTCTACCCTGAGTCATCACCTTTGGGGGACTGCAGTCCCATGAGGAAACCTTGCAGATGGGTCAACCAGGGAGCAAGGTGTCTGCAGTGGGGTGACAGTCCAGAGGAGCTGCCAGGAGGGGGTAAGCTGNAGAGGGAAACAAGGTTCCAGGGCATGCTGGGAGGTGGACACCCTTCGGCTGCTGGAGGGAAGGCAGGGAAAGGGTAAAGGCAGAGCAGCAGCCCCACATCTGCAAGGCTGCAGACCAGTTTGAAGCAAGAGACCAGGTGACTCTAAGTCCCCACACTCACTGGCTTTAGATCCCAGTATCCACGTGTGATTTGGGGCAGATCACAGCACCTCTGCATACCTGGTCCTCTCTTTGAAATGGGCTTTGAGTGGAATCAGGACCATCAGATTTCTATGAGGACAAATGAGATCCATGAAGTGCTGGGAACGGAGCCTGCATGCAATGAGAGTTTGAGGCTATGAGGCAGATAGATGACCTCTGGTCTCTGTGATTCCAGTCCTATTAAAAAGTAAGAAAATTAAGTGTCTGCGGGTTACTAGGCACCAGCAGGGTGCCTTTGATATCATGGTCATGCAAATGGTGGCCACTGCAATGTGGTACCATGGCCTGTGGCACCAGTGNGTCTACCAATGGTCCAGCACTGAACACGTACGCTGAGAGGTAATAACTAGTGCCTAGCCCAGCTGCCCGTGGTGTCTTCACTCAGTTGGCTCTACTTTGTGTGGTACTTGAAGCTCAGGTGAAGCCATTTCTCCTCTGTGAAAGGCTTCAGAGACACAGAGTGTCCCCAGTGTCCTGGGCNTGTGACCAGAGCCAGCCTGGCACTTGAGACATTTGGCCCTAGCAATACCATCCCAAGCAGCCCTATCTGCCGGAGGGCCCAAGGNCAGACTGGACAGGTGAAGGGCTGGTGAGGACAGGCTGCTCCATGCCGAAGCAGCCAGCCACGGTTGCCTTCTTTGGTGGTTGTCACCGGAGACTGGCCATCAGCCCCACAGCCAGGCATGGTGTTGATAGGTCCCCACAGCTGCGGCCACACGTGTGCCCAGCCATCAGCCTTTGGACAGTTCAGGGAGGGGAGGGGCCGAGCGCCGGCAGGAGGGGGGCCAGAGGCCACAGCTGGGGGACAGCAGGTGCCGCAGCCTGGGTGGCTGCTGTGTGCCATCTGCTCCCATTCTGCCCCTCCTCATGGGTCCAGAAAGATAGGGGCTTCTTGCCTCTTCCTTGCAGACCCAGACACAAGCCAATCATGGGCCACTGGGCTTGCCTAAAGTGTCTCTGAGCTTCTCTCCCCTCTGCAGCCAGGAAGGGGGTTAGGTGAGGGCTTCACTGTTTCTGGTCTGCCACCTGGTCGATGTCATTTACTGATCACCAGCCACAGAGGCTGGGCCACCTAGACTCATATGTGTCTGCCAATGATAGGACCCTGAAATGGGGTGCAGGATGGGAAAGGCTGAGGGGCGATGCCCACAGTTGCCATGATGATGGCCAAGAGACAAGGGGTTCTGAACTTTGTGACTCAGTCTCCTCAGTCTTCGTCCCCCTGTTCATGGAAGATCTGTGGGCCGGCAGGCTGTCACTGGGGCAGAGAGGTCTGCCTTCTGCTCATAGCAGGCAGGAGTCTCCCCTTGCTGGCTCTGGAGAGCTGGCCACATGACAAAGAAGCAACTTACACAGGTCCACCTACCCTATCTGACCATACGTTAAGATGAAAGGGAAGTCCCTGGACTCACTATCCCCTACAAAGAATGGCCTAAGTAAGGCCCGCCCCTTGGGCTTTGCTTCATGGTCCTGTTCTGGAGCCCTTAGATATCCAGGGTCCACCTGATACTCAACTCATCCTGACCATCGTCACCATCTTACCCTGAGCTGAGCACCTTGATGAGAGTTGGGTCACTGGAATATGCTTGAGCCTGGATGTCCTGAGCCTGTGGGTCACATTTCAGGGACCAAGCCCTAAGCACCCTGACATCCACAAGCCTCCAATAGGGGTCACAAGGACCATAAGGGCAGGAGATGGTTAAAATGATGGTTCCATACCCTGAAGCTAGTTCACTCCCCCCCACACACACACACACCCCACAGGTCCTGGAGGAGAATCTCAGCTCTGGAAATCTGGGGTCATCACTCTCCATATATCTTACAAATGCAGATACTCAGGATAAGTCAGGAGACTTGAGATGGGGCCTGGAAACCTGCATTGTGGGCTCCCACACAGACACTAGTCCTGACGAGCCCACCTTTGGCCTGGCTCTATGCTTCACCTGTGCATGGATGCTAGCCACCTGTGAGAACACTTGGGGCTCCCACTGGGTGGGTGGAGTCAGGAGTCCACCTGGCCAGTGGAAGCTCAGGCCCCTGCCCAGGTGCTGGCTAGCCAGCTCTGCCCTCAGCTGCTTGATCTTTCTCTCTCTTTTTCCTTAGCTGACAGGAAGGAGAAGGCTGCAGCAATGCCAGACTCTCCGGCTGAAGTGAAGACACAGCCCCGGTCCACACCCCCCAGCATGCCACCCCCACCTCCCACCGCATCCCAGGGAGCTACACGACCACCCTCCTTCACACCCCACACACGTGAGTCCCCCCCCCCAATACTGCCGCAGTACACTGGGGCAGGGAGTATAGAGTAGGTGGAGCCATTTGAAATTCTGTACTCTACATTTAACATAATGTGACCCTGTGACCCACCGGCAGCCTAATCTTAGGCTCAGATCCCAGCTCCTCCTACTTACTGCGGCAGACTTTGGCTTAGCTACTTAACCTCTCTGGCCTGGCTTCCTCATTTATAGAGTGGGGACCTGCTGTGGTTCCTGTCTTACAGCCATTGTGAAAATGAAATAAGTTAACANACATTAGTACCAGCCTACAAGCACTGATGTCTGAAGGCCTCAGGTACTTAGGCTCATCTCAGCAGTCCAGAGCAGAGACCGGAGCAGAGCACTCTTAGGGATGGGAGGGGGACTCCAGGGAGCCTAGAGCAGGCATGGCAGCTCTCCTCCATAGTTGTTTCTTTTCTTTGAAAGACTGTGACTTCGACTCTCAGGTGCTGAGCAGTTGGGAAGACAAACTCCCAGGGTTGGGCCACTAAAGGGAACAATGTCTTGTGCCCCTCCCCCAAGATAAAGGCTTGGGAGTGTGTCTTAAGTGTTCTAGCCGGGGAAAAGAAGCCATGTGCCACCCCCGCAGCAACCTTCAAAGACACATACTTGAAGGACNCTTCCCCAGATCTCAAACTGAAGCAATACCCCTCTCTGAGGGAGGGGTCTCAGTACCTCAGCCTGAGGTCACCTGGTTTCCAGGGCATGGGTGCTTCCTCTGGTTTCTCCATTCGTGGACACGGAGCACTGACTCTGCCCTTCGAAGACAGGGCACTGAACAAAGCCCTGCTGTCTAGAGAAAGGCCAAGATGAGGAGCAAGCAGCTCAACCTGAGGCCAGCCTTGTCCTGTTGACAGGGTGTCAGGTTCCTGCTTTGGGGGCTACTATCTGCTTCCAGGTGCAGGGGCATGGAGCCAGGACTGAGAATGTGCCCAGCACACGGCAGGTTGTCTCATGGCTGAATGCCCATATACACCTTCCTGTCTCTTGGGAGGTTCTGGCTTCCACTTCCTTCAGGGTTAACCCAGGGCCCAGTAATTGGTGAGCCTGGAGTGGGGACTCCTTGCTCTGCCTCTTGTAGCTGGGACTCTACCCTTAGCAGCCTGCTGATCTCAGAGGACAGATGCGCCTGCCAGGCCCTAGATCTGCCTGCTGGCCATGCTCCTCCAGGCCAGAGGTACCTGTGCCTTTTCTTCCATTCTTCCTCCCATAGTGACGTGGCTGGCACAAAGTCACCTCCCCCTCCTTCCCTAACTGTCCTTCCCTCTGGGCTGAACTGCAGGTAGACTCTGGCTGCTGGGCAGCTTCANAGCTCATCCAGTGGGTGAGAGGGGACTCTGTCACCAGCCAATGTCTTAACCTAGGGACAGGAGTTGTTTGTTGGGGGGGCTGCTGTGCCCCCCTCTCCCGGCAGAGAGGCCATGACACACTTCCTGAAACAATGGTCCTCCAGATGTTCTGAGGCCCCAAGCAGGAAGGAAGAACAGAGCAGCTGACAGGCTGATCTTGGACTCTAAGCTGTCACCGACCCTGAGGGTGCGCCTCCCCCAGCCTGCATTTCCCTGTGGACCAGTTCTTATCCCGAAAGCTGGCCTGGACACCAGATGTTCCTGGTTAGGAGGGAGGATGGGATCAGCTGGGACCTTCAGGGCTTTACTTTCATGGGGCCTGTAAACAGATGTGAGTGTGGCCAGTGCATGTGTGGTGCATGGGGAGGAGCTGTGTCTCTCCTGCCCCTCAGTCCCACCCTGGGGGTTGGGGGTCACAGCTCTGTCTGTAGAGCACACGGCTTTCATTCCAGTCTGATACTTCCAGCCTGTGGGGCTTCAGACTTGTGGGGCCAGTTGGTGCATTAGTCTGAGGCTCAGGCCTCCTGAGGTCACCTCAGGTTTGTTCCTAATCCACATGGTTAACCACACCCCTGCACCTGGCTGGTGGCAGTCCTGGTAAAGCCTCTGCAGCCAGCTGCAGATTCCTGCCCAATGCTTCAAGCCAAATGAAGAGACTGACCTTGAACCTCTTCTTGAGGGCTGTGGTTTTCCTGGCCCAGTGACCACCCTGGGCACAGATTGGCCTCTAGCTAGGGAGATGGGCCAGAGGNTGAGTGTGGAGACTTAGGACAATGCAAGAAACATTGACCCAGACTACATTCCTCTCAGGCAGGGAGCCCTAGGTGGGTCGGAGCTCTTGCACGCTTCTGAGACAGGGAGCTCACTACTCCTGGAGCTACTGCCTGTCTCCACTGACAACCCCACCTCAAATAACTCAGACATGAATCTCAGTAACTGAAAACACACAGCTTGGGCCCCAAGTCTCTTAATGACAGTGCTAAGGGCATAACCAGGCACTTTCTGGGGGGGATAGCTTTTAGGAGGTAGGTGCTACTCATGCTGACAGATACCCAGTGCAACCATTATTTTGCAGAGGAAGAAACTGAGGCCCAGAGGAGGAGTGGACTGGCCCCCAGTGTCAACAGCATGGTCTCTAGGACTGCCACTATGCAGCAGAGGGGACGGGCTGCTGCGGCGCCCTCCTGACAGCGTGTTCTTCTTATTTTGCTTACAGATGGCGAGGATGGACCTGCGACGTCTCTGCCCCATGGCCGTTTCCACGGCTGCTTAAAGTGGTCCATGGTCTGTCTCTGTAAGTAAAATAACAAGAACCATGGGCTTCAAGGAGGCCACCTGGGTCCTTCTCATTGCCTCTACACCCCCTTTGTTGAATCTCCAACCACCGTAAAGACAAGAGAGGCCCAGAGGCCCAAGGGCTAGAGACTGAGACCCTCAGACATTGTGCTGGAATTGTGGGACCTTTGCATGTGAATGCCTACTGAGCTTCATTTCCAACAGCCAAACAGGCTGATGGGANCAGATGCCAGGACTGTGAGGAGACAGTGGGACATGTGTCAATGGCAAGTCATGCTTCACTGTTTGAAGAGACTCTGGCTNCCACTGTTGACAGGGTAACGATGGGCAGATATGGTGGCCTGTGCCTCAGCTTCCCTATCTGTAAAGAGATGCTGGCACAGTAGAGAGTGCTGAAGGTGATTCATGCACCATGCTGGCAAAACTTTGTGGCCATGTCTGACCCACATCACATGTCCTGGGGGCATCAGTCACTAGTGGATGGTTCCACCAAAGCTCTGGGTGGTATTCAGAATTCTTCAAGTGTTACTGTGCCTCAGCAGTCCTAACTGGGCCAATTAGTGGCATCTCCCAGGTGTGTGCAGCTGCCATGTAACTTCTGGGCTCTAAGAATAAGGAAGAGGTTACATGTGTTATTTATGTTCTATGTTGTCCTTCTTGCTGCCATCATTCTGTGCCATGCTTGGCCACACACTGGGGCCTGGCACACAGCCTGACTGGCCATCAACTGTTGACTGATTCTTGTTATGGTGATAATGATGTTCTCCTTGTCAGGGAGAAAGAGTGGAAGAACTGTTAATAGGGTCCATGAGCCCCAGGCCAACTCCTACCCAAGCATCAGGGCTAGGGGAGCTATAGGGGTGCTAGTTTGTGCCCCCAAACATCAGCCGAGGACACGTGTGCTGTCTAACTTAGTAACACACCTGTTGTGGTAATGAAAACACTTGTGCTGGGGGCTATTTTTGGTGTCTCTTTAGCTGCTGAGACTGCCCAGCAGCCGCNGGAGGGAAGACAGACAGGCAGTGAGGCGAACAGGCCACCGGGGATCCAGGCGCTCAGAGCAAGGCTGGTAAGCGGGCCTCAGCGAGGACAGGACCAGGTCAGGCTGGGTGTGGTGGGTGGCAGACTAGATAATGTGGACATTGGCATGTCTTAGAAACTACTAAAAGGCCCAGAGCCCTGGTGATAAAATGCTTGGTCTTAAGACACAAGTCCACCTCTATTAGTGAGGTCTCCGTGGCAACAAGCCATCTCCTGGTCTGGTTGAGGTGACAGCAAGTGGCTGTCATTAGGTTTGGCTGGGGCATGTGTGTTGGTAGCTGTCATAGCTTACTAGTGAGGGAGAAGTCCACCCAGTGGGGTTCTCTGGACATGGTCTTAGAGAGGCTAGGAACCCAGAGCTGTTGGTATGCTGTATGCAGACATCACTGACCACCCCAGAGCAAGAAGGTTGCTCCCACGCAGACTTACGCTGGCCTGTTTCTACTAACATACAGTCATTCTGGAACTGACTATGTATCCTAGGCCCTGGAATGGATTCTTGAAATCATTTGGGGGACAAATGGAGAGCCTTCAGCTTCCATGTGCATACCCCTGACTAGGACAGAGGAGCTGCTCAGAACTGTGTGCAGAGTGTTTCATGCCTGGCTGCAGCCTAAAAAACCAAGGTAGCATATGAGCCTGTGTTCCTCTCCCCACATGCTGAAATGTCTGTTCCTTAGGGGCAGCTGTCGAGGGGTACCTCACATAACACCCAACATGTAGAGTCTGTCAGGACTGTGATCTCATGAGGGCCAGCTCCCAGATCAGTTGGTGGCATACACAGGCTCCATAAGCCANGGGTTGGGAAACAAGGAAGATGACTATGCTCTGATCCTAGAGCCCGCCTCAGAACTTCAGAGTGGCTTGGGACCATTGGCAGCTAGACCTAGGTCTGGCCTACATTGTACATCTGGACTGGTGTTGCTCCCCCAACCCTCAAGGGTTTATAATATGGGGGTGTCTGAGGACCTGTGAGAGTCCTTGAATCAGGTGACTGTCAGGCTAGAGGTGAGGATAGAGGAATGGGGAGGGGTGTGCTCCGAGGGAACTATAACAGCAGCCACACCCACATGACATCATAGCAGCTCTGGGCTGGGTCCTGCCTTATACTCATGTAGAAGGTAGGGGTCAGCCCTAGGAGCAGACAGTTGAGGGCCACCAGCTGGGTCTATTCTTGAACTGTTTATCCCAGGGCCTTAGTGGCCCTATCTGCTATGTGGATCTAAAATGTGCTTGTGGGGAGCCACCAGCCCTGGCTCCAGGTGGTTTATCTGGGCTGGAGCCTCAAGCAGTTTCTGGGCAAGATAGAGCTAGTCACTGCACTAGTTAGCAAGAGAGGGCTATGTGTGGCCCACAGGGGGGACAGAAACTCCAAGACTAGCAGAGTAGGATTAGGTCCCTCTGTCCTGTAGTGTGGGCAGAGGTGTGACAGGATCCTGCAAGAGCCATAGCAGCCACAGAGATTTGAGGGCCAGAAANGAGGGACTTAGGTAAAGGCCCTACCTTACCTTTCCATGCCCAGCCTGTAGGCCATCTGCTAGTGCTTGGGTCAAGANGTCCAGGCAGGTGAAGTCTAGGGTGCCTTGCTGAGGTACCCATTGCCTAAAGCAAGCTGATACCCCAGGGGAACTCAGCTGGAGTCTCTGCACTGGGCAAGCCTGGACGGATCTTCAGTCTAGAAAAAAGTGCTGCCTCTCTCCCTTGGCACTTACAGCNCCACCAGGCCTCACCACAGGTGGAATGAGACAGCTGNAGCTTTAGGAACTGTGGTCTTGAGGGCACCCCAGACCTACGCTGTCAGCACAGCCCTGAGAACCTGGCTTCTGCACACTTGGTCAAGGCAGGAGACNGTGGTGCATCCCTAAGGTCAGGGGGCATAAGACATAAACAAAAACAACAGTTGAATGAGCCAGAGGTGTATGAACATGTATCCATTCCTAGAGGCAGCATTCATGACCTGTGAACTCTGACCTGTCTCCAGAGTTGCTAATCATACCTTTGTCACTCAGGGCTGAGAGGCAAGGCCTCTGTGGCAGCCTTGGCCCTAGTACTCTGAGTTAATGGCAGGGCCATCCTGTCAGCCAGGGTTCAGTGACTGGCAGCCATGATCCTGTAGCATGCTTATCAGCTGTCTCCTTCATCACCTGATTGTCCTCAGCATGAACCAGCCCCTGGACACAGCCTTTTGTGTCAAAATCCCCTGAAGAACTCAACCAGCGCCTCCTGGNGGGTCTCAGTCACTCTGCCTGATCTTGAGTCCCATCAACTTAAGCTTTGAGCTACTTGCTGGCAATGGTGTTACTCAGGCTTTGAGAGGCTCAGGGTCCTCAAGGTTGGGGAGGCTCCCGGGACAGTGCTCAGGGCTAAAGAGAGTTGGGGCATTGCTCAGAGGTGGGAAAGAGATTGGGCAGAGGGTGTTGCTTGAGGCTGTTACAGCAGAGGCAGAGTTGCTGGCCTTTTCTTGGGGTGATGGGCATGACTTCTCATTTCCCATATGTGGTTGAAGAGGCCCCATGCTTGCTCATAGTGGAAACCTGAGCCAGTCTGGTAGGACAGACTGGGCATCTGCTGCATGTAGAGGACCTAGAATATCGGCTGGTATGAAGGTCTTGACCTCAGGCCCAGGGTAAGCCCCCAGGGACAATGTAAGCCAGCCCCACAAACGTCTGTCTCTGCAGCTACTTCCAGGGTGTGATCCATACCACCCTCCTGCCTGGGGTATTTGAGGTGAAGGGAGTCACCGCCCCAGTACCAGTTTGCATATCTGTAAGAGTATAACACCCATGAGCACAGTACGGTTGCAAGGACAGAATGGCAGCTGTGTAGTATACTGGGCACAGCTGCTCTGAACTCTACTGTCGTCATCATTGTCATCTGGGTCATTGTTGTCATTGTCACCATATGTACTTATAATCATAAAGTGTAGTTATTATGCCTTGCCCTCACACTCACCCTTCTCCTGCAGTGATGAACGGCAGCAGCCACTCACCTACGGCCATCCACGGTGCCCCATCTACACCCAATGGCTTCAGCAATGGCCCAGCCACCTCATCTACTGCCTCNCTGTCCACACAACACCTGCCCCCGGCATGCGGGGCACGGCAGCTCAGCAAGCTCAAGCGTTTCCTCACCACCCTGCAGCAGTTTGGCAGTGATATCTCGCCTGAGATTGGGGAGCGTGTTCGCACACTGGTGCTGGGGCTGGTGGTGAGTCTCCAGGTCATCAGGCACCTGTGTTCCCCATGACAACCACTCTGCCACTGGCTCCATCATTATGTCCACAACTCCATATGCTCTGCTCATCCCTCAGGCCAGACCCAGAGCCTCCTCCTTCCCAGGGTCGGGGTGGGGCAGCTGGTTCAGCTAGTACATGGGGACCTTTAAGTGGGGTGGTCTCTCCTGCAGAACTCAACTCTGACGATCGAAGAATTTCATTCCAAGCTCCAAGAAGCCACCAACTTCCCACTGCGGCCATTTGTCATCCCCTTTCTGAAGGTAACCAAATCCCTCCTACTGGCCCCAGTCCCCAATCCCCCTCCCTACCAGGCATCATTCTCAGCTGCCCAGGGAAATAAATGGTGCTGACCACCAGATCTGACTAGTTAGGGCTATAAACTAGTTGCTAGACCTCATGAGTCAGCCACAAAAACCAGTGTATTCTCATCCCTCAGCAGATTTTTGAGTTGCCCACTCCATGCCGGGGGCTGTGCAAAGGCTCAGAGGATAGCATGAACAGGCAGGCAACGTCTCCTAAAGCAATAACCTTGTGGGAAGAGAGTGCTATCAACCAGGTGCAGAATTTGGAAATGTGTACNGTAAGGAAATATTTCCAGATCTCTCAAGGATGANTATTTCATGGTGACTGAGAAGGCTGGAGAAGGCTTGGGCAGCACCCTCCAAGAAACAGGGATAGTGTATACAAAGGCCCTGGGGAAGGAGGAAAAGCAACTGTCCGTACGGCTGGAACAGAATGAAGGAATAGTGTGCAGGGGGCAGTGACCAGGTGATGGACAGGCAGGCATGTGACTGGACAGCAGGGTGATGGGCAGTCAGATGGAAGTGCTAAACTCAGGACACAAACTTAGGACTGGGGCCACATGAATAAGTGAGGACACTGTGCTGGGTCCCTTTGGCAGAGTAACCAGAGCCCCCAAGCAAGCAGATTCCTCACCCCAGCCTGAACCCTCAGATGAGAAGCTACATTTGTTTGGGGGCGGGAGTTGGGTTGGCTTTTGTTTGGTTGGGTTTTGTGGTTTTGTTGTTTTCAGTGCTGGGNTTGAACACAGTCTTTTACATACATGCAAGTGTTCTGCTGCTGAGCTACAGCTCTAGTCCTTTCTAATTTTGAGACAGAGTCTCACTAAGTTTCCCAGCCTGGCCTTGAACTCTTGATCCTCCTGCCTCAGCATCCAGTAGTTGGGGTCGTGGGTGTGCACCACCAAGCTTAGTGAAACATCAGATTTTAAAATCTGGTCATCTATACACACGCACACACACACTGGGAAGAGGCCAGGTCCTCATGCAGGCCCTGTGACTCACTGCAGCCCTTCACTCTGAGAGGAGTGAGGATGACGTGCTTCCAAATGTGTTCNGCCATGTGATCTCTTTCCACTTAGACCTCTCGGGGAGATGCTAGCATGCCCACACCTTAGGGCACTCACCTCCACTTACAGCTAGGGTCCCAGGTTATGCTTCCTGCATGTCTGTGCTCTTTTATTATTTTTTTTTCGAGACAGGGTTTCTCTGTGTAGCCCTGGTTATCCTGAAACTCACTCTGTAGACCAGGCTACCCTTGAACTCACAGAGATCCGCCTGCCTTTTCGTCCCAAGTGCTGGGATTAAAGGCATGNCCTGCCATCGCCCGGCTGTCTGTGCTCTTTAGTCAAAGTTCAAGGTCAGACCATACAAGTGGTAAGCTCCAAGACATGAACCCCCACCAAGCTACCTAGCAGTCACTGGGCTGGCCCCACTCCTCTGTACTTAGCCCCTATAGCTGGAGTCCTCCATCCTCTCAGGGCAGCTACATCAGTAANTTTTTTAACTGCTTAAATTAGACCAAGAATGGATTATAAAGATCTCTACACAGATGCCCTCTTGTCCCCCTGGAGGGGGACACACAGGCTCTGACACGGTCAAGTTAGTAGGCAGGAAAACTGAAGCCCANNCTTTTCCAGCTGGTACAGACCCAAGACTGGGTCTGAGCTTGGGTCTATATAGTTCAAAGTCCCCACAAAATTCACAGTGCATGTCCTACCAGCCTCATTCCTTCTGGCACCTCACAAGGGGACCCCTCATGACACCCCATATCCACTCCCCTCCTCCCTCCCACCCACACCTTGCTGAGCTCTAACACTGGAGCTAGTGACAACAGAGAAGCCACGGGTGCCAGCACGTGGGCCCACCTGGCAGTCATTTGCAGTGCGTTGGAGGCCCTCATTCTCCTCACTCTCCACATATTGCTGACTCTGCCACCGCCTGTCTTTGGGCTGCCATGCGCCTGCTTATTTTGTCAGAGCCAGTGTTTGCAGCAGATGCTTGGTAGCATTGGCCACCCTGTTTATGCCTGAGATATCCCAGCTTCCACTGCCCATAGCCCCTACCTTCAGTACCCTTCCTACCTAACCTGTGTGGCATCACCCAAAGCAAGCACTGGGTGGAACACCTTGCCCAGCACTGCTTTGTCAAGGGACCCTCTCCACTTTCATTTCTCTCTGCCCACCTCATAGCTCACCCAGGACCTCTGCGTCTCATTGTTAGGAACATCNGTGGTACCTCTGTCTCCATGAGATGGAGCTCCTGGGGTGGAGGGGCAGTAGGAGCCAAAGGTAAAACCTAAAAATACAAGGTTACAGCCAGTCCTTCTAACCTTGTTGGCAAGACAAGAGCACTGGCCCACCCTGCCCAGTCAAAGGGCATGACTACTTTGCTGGTACAGCATGGTAGGAGCCCAGCCCCAATGGTCTAGAAACAAGGGAGCCTGAGGAAGAGCTCAGGCAGCTCCAGGTGCCTCACTGCCCTCATTGGATAGGTGGTCAGAGAGCCAGCATAGCACTTTCCTGAATAGTCATGGACCTCCTGGCTTCTGCAGTGCTTCTCATGGCCACCTCTGGGGATGCCATTCTGAGAAGAAACTGTTCTGAAGATGTAGCTGGGCAGAGCTTGGCTCCCACTGTANGGCCCTCTTGGGTCCTTTCCTAGGCAAGACAAAACTGCCTGCCACACAGGTGATAGGAAGAACTAAGTTAATTCACATGGGGCTCACTGGAGCCTATCACCCCAGGGCTTCCAGATGAGGCAGGAGGCAGTTATGTGACTTCCCAAGGTCACATAACTCCTCAGTAGGCCAACCAGGGTGAGTGGTCCGACAAGTCCTCAATTGGACAGCCTGTGGAGGAAGGGCTCTGCAGAACCAAGTGAAGTGTAAAAAAGACTCGTGGTGTAGCTGTCACCATGGTGGCTGTATGTGTACTATGTATCCTCTGCCAGAGGCCCATTGAAGAGAAAGATGGTTCAGATTTTTCTGGACATCAAAATCTCTGTGCCAAGTAAAGTTAGGGCCCTGGGTGCCCTGTGACCAGCTTGGTATGTCCTCTGAATGATGCCTGGGACTTTTGAAGAAGAATGGGGACTTGTTCTTTCTGGGTGAGCAGTGGTCCTGTACCCCTAGCTGTGTATCTGGACTGTACGGCTAGACTACCTGATACCTAGGTCTCCTCCACTCTGTCCTGTGCCCGCCTTCATGTAGCTGGACAGTGGGGCTTTTCAGAAGCTGCCCCACCCGAGACTTCAGCTCCCAGCTGGCCCCAGCTGGCCAGGACCCCAGATGTTTCCCCACCCTAACAGCAACCAGATGGTGCTCATGCCCAGCCCCCGCCCCATCATGCTAGCCAAGGAGAGGANAGGGTGGGTGGGGGNCTAGTGAGGGAGGAGACTCTGGGCTACTGAGACCTCCCAGGACCTCATCCCAGCTCACGCTTCTGACGTGGTCGGCAGATGGTGAGCTGGCCCCCGTTCAGCTATCCAAACAGAAAAACAGGCTTGGCAGCGACACAGCTCAACAAAAATGCATCGGCTGCCTGATGGGCCGGGTNGATGCGCCAACAGGGGCTGAGGAGGCAGAGGCTGGAGAAGGCTGCCCTGGCAGCTTTGAAACGCATGGGAAAGTTGTAGATTGTGTTTATTTACAAATACTTAGAACTGCTGGCTCTCCCAAGAGCCTGCCACTGGGCCCCTGTCCAGCATGCTCAGGGCCAGCCTGCCACCCTACCTACAGCAGCTCTGGAAAGACTGACCACCAGCAGCGCCTGGAGACCCTGGCCCAGGGCTAGGGTGAAGTTCATAGGTTTAGAGTTGGAGTCTATGAGCTCTGGTGGCCTCATCTGCAAATGTAGATGTCATGACTGAGNCTGGGGTTCATGCAGGTCATTTTCCCCATGTGCTCAGAGCTGCATGGCTGCAGAAAGCATACACTGATGTCTGAGGTCCTGCTGTAAGCTTTGTTCTGGGCAGAGGCTGGAAAGTGGGAGGCAGTGGGAAGAGAGGAGATTCTGTGGGGATCCTGGCCAGTGCATTTTGGGGGCCAGAGCAGAGACTTTGCAGCAGTGTCAGGTTCTCTTGGCAGTACCTCAGTTTACCACCACCCCGTGTGTGTGTGTGTGTGTGTGTGTGTGTGTGTGTGTGTGTGTGTTTGTGTGTGGTTGCTTGCCCTCTCTGAACTTTGCTTTCCTTTTCTGTGCAAAGGACGATATGGTGCCTGCTTAGATAGGGATACAGGTAGGGAATATTGGCTACAGACTCTGGGAGGAAGCATGGTGATGTNGAAAGTCCATACNTAGCTGTGTGTCCAGCAAGGCACAGGCCTGTCACTTCCCACAGTGTGTGGGAAGGAGCCAGAAACCTGAGGGACCCAGAGTCCTGAGTCACACAGAGGCAGCCCTGGGTTGTCCACTGGTCTGAACAGGTTATGTGGGCTCGCATACCAGCTGACAGGGAACTGTGCCTAATGACCCTGTCCTGCCCACAGGCTAATCTTCCACTGCTGCAGAGAGAGCTCCTGCACTGTGCCCGCCTGGCCAAGCAGACGCCCGCCCAGTACCTGGCCCAGCATGAACAACTGCTGCTGGATGCCAGTGCCACCTCCCCTGTCGACTCTTCAGAGCTCCTGCTGGAAGTCAATGAGAACGGCAAGAGGAGGACACCTGACAGGTAACANCCTTTCACAAACTCACAGGACAGGGAGGTGACCCAAGGCGGTCTCTTCCTGCCCATCTGCCTCTGCCACAGCTCTACCAGACAGCTGGTCCAGTCTGTTGTCTACAGTAGGCCTGATCAAGTGCTGCTAATACTGTGGCATGCTTCAGGGGCAAGCTGGTGGGCTGTGACACTGGGTTCTGTAGCATACGATGCCCTGTTNAGCGATNGACCTGGGATCTCTGGGATCCCTGGAGGGCAGCAGCTCAGGAATGGGGTCTATCCACCAGAACTCATTTTTCTTTGTGCTATTTTAAGAGCCTGAGTGACCTGGAGCCTAGGGATCTTGGTGGCTGAACTGGACTGGACCCCTTGACTGGCCACAGAGATACTGGTCCTACCACTGTACCATAGTGGGGACCACACCTGGCCATGGGACCCTAGGTGTCTCCCTCTCTCCATTCTCCACCAGGAGTCCCAGAGGAGGTCAGAGTGGGGGGTCTAGAACCTAGCGGGGCTCCTCTGAGTTTCTGCCTCCACCCTCTGTCTCTCCTCACCTCTATTATTACCCTCTGTCCAAGACTGGGGCTGATAGCCATTGGCCACCTGTTTTCTTGGTCAGGACCAAAGAGAATGGGTCAGACCGGGACCCTCTGCACCCCGACCACCTCAGTAAGCGGTCCTGCACCCTGAGCCCTGCCCAGCGCTGCAGTCCCAGTAATGGGTTGCCCCACCCTACACCACCCCCGCCCCCACACTATCGCCTCGAGGACATGGCCATGGCCCACCACTTCCGGGATTCCTACCGACATCCTGATCCCCGAGAGCTGCGGGAGCGCCATCGGCCCCTCGGTAAGCGGTATGAGAGTGCCATAGGCCCCTTGAAGTATGGACACAGAGAGTGAGTGGACCCATGTGTCTGCGAGCCTGCACAAGTGTATAAGCCTGCATGTGCTCGTATTGGAGAGAGTTTACATGCATTTATTTAGAGGTTCAGTCAGCAGCTGCTTGTATCTATGCTCTGGTGGAAGATACTGAAGCTGTAATCACCACATCTGTCCTGTAAAGAAGTAAGTATAAGGAGCCAGTAGCTACCCCAGTGCCCAGGTAGCCTGACTTAACCCTTCAGAGCCAACTTGCTCCTTCTCACACACAGAATAGCACTAAGGCAGAGGACCCTATCCTAGGGACTGGCCTTTACCACCCTCCTGGGCTGGGCAGCCTAAGGCCAGAGTAGCTGAGGGCAAGGCTACCAGCAGGTCTCCTGGCTTTCCTTGAATCCAGAAGTGGGCCATGTGACTTCTCTGCCTCAGTTTCTTCCTCTGTCAGAACAGTTGTGTGAGGACAGGGACATTGATAGAGCACCTGGCACATAGTGCCCTCCAAAGCCCAGTTGCTGATGGCAGGGACAGCAGCTGACATGGAGCACATGCACTCTGGCATTTCTCAGTCTGTACCCACACCTCAAAGGAAACTGCGTCTCAAAGAATACAAGTGGGACAGCCATGGATGGTCACAGCAACACCTGCCTAGCCCAACCCTGCTATACCCCAGTATGTTGGAAAGGAATGCTAGAAATGACCATCCAGGGTCACTCAGGATACCTATAGGGTCCCAGACCAGGGTCAGCAGAGGCCTCTCCCTACCCCCCGACACTGTGGAAGCTTCCAGGGCCTGGACCTAGGCAGCAGGTGACAGTGTCTGGCTCACCACAGCCGGGTCAGGCAGGTGCTAATTCCCACCCGCTTCTGTTAATGCAAAAATAAACGCCAGCTGTCGCACAGATCTCAGCCTCTATTTTAGTTGGGGCGTTGGCACAGGCCCCTGTGGGCAGCCAGAGAGAGTGCTGGATGACGGCTGTGACCACTCCCTGCCCTTCTGCAACTCGAGGAAGGCATTTCAGGTTAGGGTACTAAGAGGTCCTTAGGCACTGATGGCCGCTTTAAAGGGAGGCTTTGCCCCCAGGAAGCCTGGTTGGCACCAGCTCACCTGCACAGCCTCAGTTACCACACTGGAAGTATTTGACATTGCAGGAAAACCGAGAGAGGACCATCATGTCTCTCATATCCCAGCCAGTGGCATCCCACACCCTGCCCCACCCCATTTGGCCATCCCCGAGGTCACGGATCCAGGCTGGCCTTACACCATACACTGCCTCCCCTACTTCCTGCCTAGTAACTATGGACAGACATGATCCTTCACCAGCCTCAGTTTCCCCATCTGTTATATGGGAAAGATGGACCTTCCCTCCAAGGTCAGGGCAGAAAGAAGGGAACAGTGCTTAGCACCAAGCCCTGCTTGGGGACACCCCTTCAAGCTTACCTGGTCAGCTTGGAATCTTCTTTTTAACTACTCACTATGTTAAGAACTAGGCAGGGTCAGGAAACTGAGGCAGGGAGTGGCAGGATAAGAGCCCCAGGATCCCATTCGGAATGAGCAGTCCTGGCTTGCTACTTTAGTCTGACCCTGCTGCCAGTAGATCTGATCCCAAGACCACACTCAGGGCTGGTAAACACCCAGGCCAGAGTTCAGCCTGGGGACACAGAGGTAAACACAACACACCATCTTTCTCCATGGAGCTGACAGTCTGGAAGGGGAGAATAAACAGGGAAGTCTTGTACCTAGAGACCAGAGACACACATGGCCTGAAGAATTCCAAAGACTCTGCAGCTGTAGAGGGGCCTGGACTTTGGGGAATGCATACTGTCCAGATATTTGAGAGGAAGTCATAAACACACATAAGTTGAGCAGCTGCACAGAGGCCCTGAGCTTTCTGGACCATGATAAGACAGACCCTTAAAGTGGACCTGGAGCTGCCTATCAGAAATGGGCATAGAAAAAGCAAGAGGAGCTAGATTAGAAGGCTAGTAGGGAGGAAACGAATGGCCAAGGCAGAACCAGGGATGACGTGTTTTATCCTATTCCTGACCCCCTGAGGTAGGAATGGTGCTTAGGAAGTAGGGGCAGGACCTGAGATCCAAGTCAGGGCTTAGTTATGGGCATGGGTGGGGTTTGGCATCTGCATGGGGGCCTAACTGTGCATTGCCCTTTCTGCAGCCATGCCTGGGTCTCGACAAGAAGAAGTGATTGACCATAGGCTCACAGAACGTGAGTGGGCAGAAGAGTGGAAACACCTCAACAGTGTGAGTGTCCAGGTGGAGTTGCTGGGCCTCTGTGATTCCCAGAATATCTACACTACTCTGGAGCCTAAGGCTTGGGGTGGGGAGCAGCACTGAGTTTGGGCTTCTCTGGGTTCAGCATCTCCTGGCAGGACCTGAGTGCCTACTGTCTGCCTGTTCCTTTATGTAAATATCAGTGTCTATTGTTGACCTATCAGGGTGCTGTGAGAGAATAAAGGGTGCTGAACTATGCAGACAGGCCCTTCTTCCTCCACTATGTGCTGCTCAGAGACTCTTGCAGAGTAGAGCCCCAGTGGTGTAGGCCATCTTTGTGGTAGGTGCCTGAGCCCCTGGTCAGGCCAAGTGGACCATGTCTTGATGTTCCTAGGAGTTCCATTCCTCGGAGCACCTGCACTCTGAAGTGTGGATCTCTTACCTGCTTCTTTCTTGGGAATGTTCCCAAGGCACCTTGCTCTCAGAGTTTCAAAGGAAAGACCCCAAGCCTCTACCCTGCATCCAAAGAAGTTCCCATTCAAGTTGGGTGCCTATAGGCACTGGGAGCCATTTCACTGTTTGTGGGGAGCCAAGGTAGATTTCTGTGCCCTGCCTTCAGGGATGATGAACTGGCTCCCTGACCACCCCCTCCATGTTGGATGGCCACATCTGGCCACAGCCCTGGTTCCAACGTACTGAAGGCCCTGCCACCCACCTGCAGCTCCTGAACTGCATCATGGATATGGTGGAGAAAACACGGCGATCCCTCACTGTTCTGCGACGGTGCCAGGAGGCTGACCGGGAAGAACTCAACCATTGGATCCGGTGCTACAGTGACTCCGAGGAAGGGAAGAAGGGCCCCACCCCCACCTCTGCCCGGCCCCTCAGCAGCTGTAGTGGCCCTGAGGGGTCTCAGCTAGGTGTGTACCAGGGAAGAACACAGAAGACCTGTAGTGAGGGGTTGCCAGCCCTACACAGTCTCTGTAAGGTGCCACCAATTCCCCAGAAAGCTAGCCAATAGTCAGGCCTTACTTAACAGAGAGCATCACTTGGAAAGGGGAGCCTTTTTCACTTGCAGAAATAAGCACCTGGTTTGCTAGGAAGCCTGGACCTCTCAGGTTCTAGTAGGTACAGGCTAAGCTTAGGAGGTGGCACTTAGGGTCTTCTACTTACCCATCCACCACAGTGGTGACCACAGAAACTAGGGGAGGCCTAGGACATGCTCAGCTCCCAGCCTGAATCCATGTTCACTGGCTATAGAGCATGCCACCCCAATCCCCTCACCCCCCTGGTGGCATGTGAAGCCCTCTTTCCCAGGAAAAAAAAATATTCCTTGCCTTCAAGCCCTGTCCAGAGTGTAAGGGAACCCAGTGTGGAAGAAGGCAACTGATGACCCCACCTTGTGTGTGACACTGTACCCCCATCTCTTTGTTTCAGATGTTCACCGGGATTTCATGCCCAGGACCCTCTCTGGCTATATGCCTGAGGAGATCTGGAGGAAGGCTGGTGAGTAAAGCTATAGGGACAGACCGTGGGGACAACCGTAAGAAGTGTCTGCAACTCAGATGGACTCCACATGCAGCAAGTTTGTGGATTTATACATATCGGGCCACACACCAGGGTGTGCGCAAAATTCACAAACACACACACACACACACACACACACACACAGAGAGAGAGAGAGAGAGAGAGAGAGAGAGAGAGAGAGAGAGAGAGAGAGAATATCAAGTACTACATCCAGAGTTCACATAGTCTCTTCTGGCTCCCTTGGATAGGCCCAAGCAAAGCCAAGGAGCAGACCTGTTGTCCTCAAAGCAGGTCCTTCACAGCAATGGCTTGCCTGAAGTCTGTTAGAACAGAATCCTGGACACTCCCAGAACCTGCTGGATCATACTGTGGGGCAGGGACTAGACCTCACCCTCTGAAGATGCACACCAGAGTGAGGACCATGACACTGGCAGGTGGAGGTTGAGCTCTATTCCCATGGCTCCATTCCTCTTGACCAGGGTTGCACACATGTGCCCAGGACTCACACATTCATCCATATATGGGATATTTTGATGGAACTCTGACACCCCTGAGACTGCCAGTAAAGTTTACCTTGAATCAGAGGGCAGAGCTAGCTACTAGTTGACCAAAATTAGCCATAGAGGTTTTGGAGGACCCAGGACATATAAAGAGACACAGGAAGTAGTAGAGAGGGGCTTAGGGAGACGCTGGATCTTTTGGATCAAGGAAGGAGAGAAAGAGGAGGTCACTGGTCACTTCTCCACCACTTCTCTGGTCAATCAGGTTCTTACTCTGATATCTGATTCCTGGGCTTTTTTTATTAATAAAGAATAATTAGATAAACACTTCATCCACAAACCTGTCACCATAGGTGTGGATCATTGACTTGTGCCTTTGTGTGCACCCATGCAATGCATGGTAGGCATGTGTGCATACAACTGCATTTAGGCTCCTACCCAAGTTGTGAGTGTAGAGGGTCCAGAACCCCAGGTAAGCTAGCCTGGGTGATTACTGGCCACCACCAGCCCACCTCTGTGCTTTACAGAAGAAGCCGTGAATGAGGTGAAGCGCCAGGCGATGTCAGAACTACAGAAAGCTGTGTCTGATGCAGAGCGCAAAGCCCATGAACTCATCACCACAGAGCGTGCCAAGATGGAACGAGCCCTGGCTGAGGCCAAGCGGCAGGCCTCAGAGGATGCCCTGACTGTCATCAACCAGCAAGAGGACTCCAGCGAGGTAGGGCCACTGGCCACCTCTATACTCCATTTCTGCCTCCAGGTGCACTGTATTCGAGGGCTGACTAAACCTGGGTTAGAACCCCACAGCTGTGCAACCTCTAGGCCAGTGAGCTCTCTGCTCTCAGTGGTCATGTCTGTCACCAGTGACATAAGCAATCATGCAGTCTATTCAGCACTGCTTGTCAGTAAATATAGAGACCCATGAGGCCTGTTAAGGTGTCTCTCAGGCCTTCCCAACCTTCAGTAATTGAAAGTTCGGAGAGTAATGGCTTGTCTGGGGGTCTGGCACATGTTAAGGCCCATATTCTATCGAAGCCAGTTGATATCAAACCCTCTGTTCTTTAACTTGTGAAAGTAAGAGGTTTAAGGAGATTTTTCAGGACCCTGGGGCCTCCCTCAGCTCCTGACATCTCAATGAACAGGAAGGAGAAAACCATGAGAGTTATGACCTTGTGTGCCTGGATGTCTAGGCACTGTGCTCCATTCAGCAGGGTGGGTGAAGGAGGACTTTCTGAAGATTGTTTGCTCTGCTCCAAGAGTTTGGTTGGCAGGACATCAGGAAGGAAGGAAAAGCCCTTCTGGGAAAGTCATTCATAGGATGCCCTTTAGGAAGATCTCTAACACTGGAGAGACAAAGCCAGGTAGATCCTGGGGCTCACTGGCCCACCATCTTAGCCTAACTGGTAAGCTCTAAGCCAGTGATTCTCAACCTCCCTAATGCTGCAACCCTTTAATACAGTTCCTCATGTTGCGGTGACCCCCAACCATAAAATTATTTTTGTTGTTACTTCATAACTGCAATTTTGCTACTGTTATGAATCATAATGTAAATATCTGTGTTTTCCAATGGTCTTAGGCAACCTCTGTGAAAGGGTCAAGACCCACAGGTTGAGAACTACTGCTCTCAGCCAATGAGAGACCTTGTCTTAAAATAATGTGGACAGTATTCAGGAATAATAGCAGAAATTGTCCTCAGGCCTCCACAGGCACACACTCATGTGCTCATGCACACATGCATATGCACACAAGATCTCAGAGCTGTCATGAGATGGGCAAAGAGCCGACCAGAGTGTTGGGTTTGGAGGTGAGGATAGTTTGGGAAGTATATCACTATATGTGACATCTGAGCAGATGTGGGGAAGGGGAGCAAAGAGCCATAAAGTATCAGAGCCATCCTGACGAAGAGGCCAGCAAGGCCCTCCTGGGTGGAACAGCAGTTAGGGGTGAGGCCAGAGACTTTAGAAACCAAATAGAGACAAGAAGTAGGCTTTGATTCCTGAAGCAGGGGAAGCCTCCCAATCCCACAGCCCAGCCACCTTACAGGGATCTCCAGACATTCCCTGAGGGAAATACAGTCAGAAAAAGGAATGGTGGGTACTTCTCCTCCCAAAAGGGCCCAGTGAGTGCTTGACACCTCAGTTGCCTCCAGGGGCTCTAGAGTTCTTTCTTCTTCCTGGGTGAAACCCTAACTGGGTTTTAGCAGCTGGGTGCGGATGTACGGCTCTCCCTTGCAACACACACACACATACTCTCCTTTTCAGCAGTGGGCAGGTTACCTGGGCATGGGCATCCTGTCCCATTCTGACTATCTCATTTGCCCTCCTCCACATCCAGAGCTGCTGGAACTGTGGGCGCAAAGCCAGTGAGACTTGTAGTGGCTGTAATGCAGCACGCTACTGTGGGTCCTTCTGTCAGCACAAGGACTGGGAGAAGCACCATCATGTATGCGGCCAGAGTCTGCAGGGCCCCGCAGCTGCAGTGGCTGACCCACTGCCTGGACAGCCTGATGCCACTGCCAGCCCCAGCGAAGCCGGCTCAGCAGGGCCCTCTCGCCCCTGCTCTCCAGGCCCACCAGGCCCACTGGACGCTGCTGTGCCCCGCTGACCTCCAGATCCGATGCCCAGCCCATGGACGCCATGCCCTGCCAACCTCCTGGCCCCACCTTGGCCCACCAGATGCCTGGAGCTGGCCAGGTGGAGTCACTGCTGCTACTGCTTCTCTCCAAAAGAAAACACAGATTCAACGAAACTGCATCCATGCAGCCTCAGCTACCTGACAAGGTCTTGCCAGGACCTCCTACAGCCTCTCTTCACAAGCATCCTCAGAAATCACTGCGGAGCTGCAGACAGTGGCACCCGGCAGAGTATGGCTGGCTCTGCCACTGTCTGTCCCCTCTGGGTTTGTCTCTCTGTTACTGTCTATCTTTCTGTGTCTGCCTCTGTGTGTTTCTTGATGTCTTGGTCTCCCTCTGTTTCCCTGCCCTGACTCTCCCTGTGTCTCTGACCCTCTCTGTCTTTGTAAAGCCCACATGCTTTCTCTGGAATCAGAGAAACCTAATCAGTGGCTTTTATTTTCAGTGAAGAACTTTTGGAGATTTTGTTTTGTTGGCAAACAAGCTACTTAGAAATGGACAAAGAACTGTGGGGTTCTCCCCATTCCTTATTAGAAAGGGAAGAAACTGTGATTTTCTATCCGAGTTGCTGCCTCACCCAGCCAACCCAGGGGGATCGGCGCACACAGCAGAGATGGTGAGAACAATTTCAATTTCCAACTCAAGAAGCATTTTTTTGGTTTCAGGTTTTATTTCTTTTTTAATGTTAAACTCTTTGGCTTTAAGTGAAAAAAAATCCAAAAAGTTTTTTTTTTAAAGCAAAGGAAACATACCTGTAAACTACCTTGCCAGCTAGCCAGCCAAGGATGCCAGACACACCTCGCTCCAAAGGAAATCCAAAAAGCAAACTCAAGAAATCAAAATCCAAAATTTATTTTTATCACTGCCAAAGTATTTTTTCATGGTCTTTCCATTCCTGGGTTTGTTTGGATGTTGGTCTTTTATTTTGGTTTTGATTTTATAGGGGGGTGTTTGGTCACTGGGGTTTGGTGGGTTGGGCCAAGAAGAAACTCTTCGTTCCTTTTTGACCAGTAGGCAGCATCCTTGCTGCGCAAAGGGGTCAGCAGCAAGGCCACATGACCCTCAACACCATATCCAGAAGCCCCAGTCAGCATGAGCCTGAGCACTGTATGCCCTAGGGCCATGTCCATGTGTCCCTATATGCAAGGGAGACACCTCCATCTGTCCTCACACCTTCTGTGACTTCTCATAACTCATTTTCCACTTGTGAAAAAAAGTGCTAAAGTGTTCTTCCCAGAGAGAGCACAATTCCTAAATGAAACTGTGACAATCTTTTGGTTTGATTCTTGACTGCTTTTGAAAGCGTAAGGTGACAGCGAATCACACTTTCTTGGTTTTCCGTCCTCTACCTCTCTGCGTTCCCATTCCCACCCCACCTCCTTCTCGGCCCTATCACCCCATCCCCAGTGTCTTGCTGTGGCTACTGCCATTTCTTTCAAACTTTTACAGAAAAAAAAAGGAAAAAAAAAAAACACATAAAAGCCAGCAGCCACTCTCACCTCACCTGGAAGACTCAAGCCCAGCTGTACATATCCCTGTGTTGCAACCCCAATGTGCGTCTCCAGCCCTGGGAGTGATGGTGATGCTTGCCCACCTGCACTCCAGCCCTTGCCCGCCCTGCCCTCCACCCGCTCGACTCCCTCAAGGATTCAAGGAGGAAATGAAGGAAGGAGGCTCATGCCTGTACCAAACAGAAAGACAGCAGACATAGTCCGGGTCTGCACCTATGTGTGTGGCTGCAGTAAGCTGCAGGCCTAGCGTGCAATATGAGGGAATTGCTCCTGAACCCTGGGCCCAGGGGGCCCTGCCCAGAGCAAGGTGTGCAGCGTGTGTTAATGTGAATGTAAATAGTCTCCACAGAGGTCCCAACCACGGCATCAGTACCGAGGAGATGTTTGCCAAATAAAAAGAAATTAAGACAAACCACAGAAGTATGTGAAATTTAGGAAACACTTTGGAAGGAATCTGAGCTGTTTGTTTGGTGGCTGGTATTTCTTCACAACTGTAAAATTCATTCTTTAAGAGAACATTATATGGAAGGATCCTGTTAGGCACCATCAACCTGGTGCTACCCCGAATGGAGCCTGACAGCAACCCTCGCTCTGAAGGCCAAGGCAGAGCTCATCCTCTGGAAGGTTCCTGAGGCCACAGCCCTCCAAACCCACAGAGATGTATTTTTGTGGGTTTCAGAGAAGCCAGGACACACGGCAGCCTCCTGCCCTTCCTTCTAGTGGACCTGAGCGTCTGCCTGCGGACACTGAGTCTGTGTGCTGGTGGAGACCCGCCTCTCGTGACAGGAAGCATCACTGGATTCCTTTCCCAGATGCACCTCATGCAGTGCTTCTTGTCTCTGTTACCCCACAGCAGGGAACATCCTTGGCCCTTCCCAGAGGGCAGGCCAGTGGCCATTCATAGGAAAAAGCTCTGGGTGGCAGGAGGTGGTGAGCACCATGTTTGTGGGGGAAAATAAAGCTAGGCCCTCAGGTTGTGCTTAAGAGCTGTAGTCTCTAGAGGTCTGGGCCAGGAGTCCTGAGGTGGCTTCCCTGATGACCCATGTCCCTGGTGTCAGGACTTGAGAGTGCCTGCTCCTATGTGGTCCAGCCATTCTGAGGTAGGTCACAGAGGGTCCCTTACCTGAAGGCCCACCAGGTTGCTTTAGCTTCACATACCTCCTTCCCTTCCCATACTACCCTTATCTACCTTTTAGGAACACAAAGGCCCACCAGGGACAACAAAATGCTGCCAGCCAAATTGGCCTCCATGAACCAGGTTACATATTTAGGGTTCAGCAGAGCCCCCCACCTATATCCTAGCTGTTGGGATAGCCCAAGACAACCATCAGATACCATTCAACCACAGTGAGTTCCTGTGACATCTGGCCAGCAAATGTAGACCCCCCAGGCTGAGGGGCTGGCCAGCTGACAGGAAGAGCTCAGCAGTCAAGGTAACTGCAGAATCAGGGTGGCAGAAAAGTGAGGGGGGGAGGGTAAGTGAAGAAGCTAGGACTGGAAACAGCAGGAGAGAATTCCAGGCATATTGCTAAGTTCTAGCTGGTCAGCAGTGTCACCTGAGGCAAGGCAGGTAGGGTGGGGGTCCTAAACCAGGTGCTAAGGCCCTGGAAAAGCTGTGGGTGCTGTGCTCAGGCTTCAGCCACCAAAAGACCTCACAGCAGAACCAAACAACCTCAAAGCTTTGGAAAGAACAGGGTGCATGGGTGTTCTTTGTTGGGAGGTATACCCTGGGTGGCCGTAACCACGGCATGCCCTTGGTTTCAACCTTCAGTCTGCCTGGGGCTCTACACAGAGCTGGAGGAGGGTGACACCCCATCCCTGACTCCCACTGAGAGTCCCTCCTGCTACCTTCTCCAGATCACAAACCATGGACCCAAGAACAGCTGCCAAGTCCTGCCTCCTGGTAGCCACAGACAAACATGAACCAAACCCCTACAGGATGTGGCTCTCACAGAGCCTTGCTCCCCAAAACTCCAAATCAAAATGCAACTTTACTTCCTGTTCTGAGGCCAAAGCTAAACCAGGAAGGCTGAGTGGGGAGGGCAGCTGGCAGGCAGAACTCTCTTACCTCCAAGGCCTAGCCCAGATCCTGCCTCGTGACCTTATGACTTCTTGTCATGTGTCCTTCTGCCTCTCCCATCCCTCCTCATCTCCTCGCCCAGCCCTGCCCCAAACTCAGACTGGCCTTTCTCCAGTCTGCTGCGAAAGGGCTGCCTAAGGATTCTTTCCAGCTCAGTCCTCAGGCCTGCACAGGAACAGAGGCCAATGGCTCTCCTTCCACACGTGGTCACAGGTGTAGAGGAGCAGGCTGGATATCCCACAGCTTAGGTCCTACTGCCTGATGGGTGCCAAGGGGAGAAGAGCCAGCCCCCAGAAGGAGTCAGTCAACAGGGACATCTGTCAGAAGACCTGAGAAGGTCATTGATGATAGAGAAGGACAGAATAGGAGGCAGGGCTGTGGGCAGTGCTATCTCAAGGCCACAGTGGACAGGAATCAGGATGGGCCCCAAAGTTCTCTTTCAGTTTCTCCAAATAAATCATTAGGCTGACACCAAAGTATCATCTCTGGCATCTGTCTGTCCATTACTTTGCTCCTCAGCCTAACCACACTGATAGATTGACACTTTCCTGAGTTCACCCTTCCAACTTACCCAGATATCTTTCCATGAACCCATACACCTGCACCCATTCATTTTCCTCCACCTGCCCTTCCATCTAACTACCCCCATTATCCACCTTGACCCACCTGCCTCTCCATCTCTCATCCTTCCACATGCTCATCCATCTGTCCACCTGTCCAGGCCATCCAAACACTTCACCCCACCATCCCAACATACCATCCTTGTGTCTGTCTTCCAGTCACACCCACACAACCATCCCTAGATCCAGCTTTCCTATCATTTCACTGTACTCAGAGTAGTATCAGCTCCCTCAGTGTACCAAAGACACTAGGTCTTCGATGCCCTCCATTCTGCTTGCCCTGAACTGGCCAGGGGTGCCCTAAGAATACCCACCCATGAGGCAACAGCCCCTCAGTGCTCTGACCCACCATGGCCTGCTTTAGACACCTCTAGAATTATGAGTTCCGACTGCAGGCATTGTGGACAGATTGGACAAATTCTTAACGGCAGCTGTGACACATCTGGACCTACTTGGGGAGAGAAAGGGCCAAGAATGTGTGCTGGGAGAAGGTCTACACACCTGCTCAGGAGCTCTGGAACACTGTGTTAGGCAACCACATTCCCTGAAAGTAGGAGCAGTCCTTGATACCAGGAGTCTGCCCAGAAGAGGGATCTCTGAAGAGAGCAAGCCAATGCTCGCCTCCCTTGAGACAGTAACACTCTTAGGGTCCTGTTCCTCAAGACACTTGGGTACTATTCCCATCTTCTCAGTTAGGATCCCAAGTAGCTCAGAGTTGAACCTGTCCAGTCTGCCCCTACTGAATCCACTGATGATAGAGGGAATTTGCTAGGTGTTTGGGGCCATCCACAGGCTCCCCTGATAACTCACTGCTCTTCCTGAAGCTCCTACCATGTAGAGAAGTTTCTGAAATGAGCCTTGGGGGAGACCCCTGGGTTACCATCATGTTGGCAAGAGGAAGAGAAGATAGAGAAACGAGGTGAGCAGGGCTCAGGGGAATTATCCACTCCTGTAGACAGCTCACAGACAAAGCTCAGGACAGTCTGTCAACAACTTGCACAAGTCTCCAAATTCTAGAAAACTCTTATCTTGTTTTCTATTCCTTTTCTTCCAATTCAGCTGACCCTTAAGAGTAGCAACCCAGACTTGGGAAACAGGAATGTGGCATCTGACTCAAAGTGTGGCCTACTCACCACATAATCAAAGGAACAGCCCCTGCTTCCACCCAGACAAGGCCCAGCAGCCCTCAGCTCACACCATATCTGGGGTGGGCCAAGGGTCGGGCCCAGAGCACAGGCACATACAGGCAGCCGGGGAACTGTTGCTTTTCCATTGCTTTTCCTACTGCAGGAGCTGGGAGGAGAGTACGGGATGTTTTCTTCATGAGAAGCTGTGGTCCACAGCCCTCCATGTTGGGTGGTGTGCCATACCACCCACCGCTATCTTCTGCTGTCCTATATGTTTGCCCTGTGGGCCATGGACACGATGATCAGGTTAATTACATCTGTGTAATAAAGTAAGCATTTGCTATGATGGCTTGCTTCTCCTCCAGACCGTTGCAAACACGATCACGATGTATAGATCTGATGTATAGAAAAGGGTGGATGTGGTGTTCAGTTGTACCACAGAAGACTTGGGGTGGACAAAGGAAGGGAACTTCAACTCCATGTATTTCTACTATATCCTTGGCAAATGGGATCCATCTTAGAAGGCTGGCCTTAGGGAGTTCTGGAAAATCTTGGACCCCAAAAATGACCCTGAGAATTTCAAGGGCCGACCTATAGCTGATTGGTTCACTATTGGGGCCAAGTTCTTTGAGTTGTCCACATGAGGGAGACAGTGGGTCCTGGCTGAGGGTAACACTAATGGCTTGAGGAACACTGAAGACCTGAGGGGGACACTGGATCCGTGGAAACACTAAAGGGATACTTCAGACCTGAGAGCACACTGAGGACCTAAGAGTGGCACAGCAGAAAGACCCATCTCTCAGTCTGCTCCTGTGGCAGCTGTGTCCTGGCTAAAGGGGAATCCCTCTAGAACCAGACACTGGCCATAGTGCTTCGGGGTGCACTGGTAGGCGCCTGGAGGAAGCTATTGTCATTAATACTGCCCCAACTTGGAACACGGTGTATTTTTGAAGGCATTGTTGGGAAGGCCAGCATGGGGGTAAGCTGTCCCTAGGCCAGGCGCCTGGCTGGAGCCCCACTGGGCCTGGTGTGTCAGCAATCTCAGGATAGCACGAGGGGGGAGGAGGGTGACAAGGTTTTTCCACTGCAGACACTGAGCTCAGAAGGGAGACTGGCCAGGGACTGGGCTCCATCCAGATGGTCTTGGCTTGGACACAGCCTGCCATGTCCTACTTCCCACATGGAAGTAGAGGAAAGACAGGACCCCAACAGAGCTTCACACAAAGAGGTGGAGGACACGCAGGAGGACAGCAGTGGCTACTTGTCTATCCCTGTCCAGATCGCCCTGTATGGCCAGCTTGTTTTCTGTGTAGCCCTGGTCTGCCAGGAAGGACCTAGGGAAGTAACTGAAGCAGGACTGGGGAGAGGCCAGTGGCCATTCAGTCTCTGGTCAGGACTACTTTATCTCAGGTCATGTGACTATCCCACAGTCCTTCCCTTATGAGGCATGGAGGTCACAGCAGTTTTTATTATTGTTGAGTTGTTTATGATAGGGCCTCACTATGGAGCCCAATCTGGCCTTGAACTTGTGATCTTCCTGCCCCAGAAGCCCAAGTGCTGAGTATAGGTATGAGCCATTGAATGAGGCATGATAGCTTCCAGCCACTTTGGAGAACAGAATGAGCACATGAGATGTCAGGTTAGGGGTCAGAAGCCCAGTTTCCTGGGGCTTCAACAGCCCCACCCCTGCCTCTCAACTCCTCCACTCACCCCAGGATGTGGGAGGTGTCAGTCACCAAACTCCACATATACAGTGTAGCTCACTAAACCTATCTCCTACCCCAGCCCAGGTTCTAAGAAAGACCCCATTGGCTATCTGGGGGCAGAGCCACGGAAGTGCAGCTGTGGATCTGAGGACGCAGAGTCACCTGAAGGTCCCTGTGGAAACCTCAGTGCCCCAATAACAATGCACAGCATGAGGCTCAGCAGAGCAGACTCAAGAAGCATCAGTGCCTATGTCTAGCTAAAAGCCAGCAATATGCTAGTAGATCCGCCCCTCTTTTGGAAGCCTCAGGAAGGAGTCAATGGATGCAGGCTGGCAACAGTCCTGTAGGGTAAGAACAGAGGGGCAACAGCAGATGAGCAGGGCTGGAACCACTGTACCTGCCTGCACCCGCCAAGTACCCATCACCCAATTTGTACAGTTCAGCCTGAGCCTTCCTTATGGCAAAAGGAATCATCTAAATAGTGCCGGAGTTTAATAGGCTCCCATCTAAAGGTGCCCTGCATCGAGGTGGGGAGGGAAGAGTCTTTGAGGAATCCATGGTTAGGGCAGAATATGGAACCCTACTCTAGATGAGGCCAGGCCTGAGCTCTTAGCCCTCCAGGGGCCCTTGCTCAAACTGACCCAACATATCCAGACACCCACAGTACCACCTCTCCCTGAAATCAGTCCTTTCCATGACAATTAGGTAACTTGACCAAGATCTGATTATTGATTAGGGCCTATTTTCAGAGGCGTGGTTATGGCATGTTGCACACACAAAGGGAGAGTGAACCAAGCTCATGGAGGTAACACCCTGCCCTACCCATTCTGGACTCATCTACTCTTCTGAGTTGGGGTAGCTGGTGAAGAAGACAGAGATCTACAACCATTGACCCCTCTGGTCAACAGCCTGGCCCAAGCTGGGAAGCCTTCCTATGTGCTTTAGTGGAAGCAGCTGGTCAGGATGAGGACTTTAAAAGGGAGGGCCACAAGGCAGATGCAGCTGTGGAGGTGAGCGGACCTGAAGAGCCAAGGTTCGCCCAGCCTGCCGTTTTTGTATACCATGTGGCCCTTCCTGAGCAATGATCTCTTCCCAGCCCCCACTGAAGCCTGGCTCCAGAAGGTCTCCTCAGATCCTGAGGCTCAAGGTTGGGGGGCCTGGGGCAGGGCTGAAAAGTCCCCTTTGGGGCCAAGAGCTAAGAGGAGAGCAGAGAGTGATGAGGAAGCTGAGGAACATGAAGATGGAGGCTTCCTGCTGTCCATGCTGGAGCAAGAAAACCTAGCCAAGTCTCCAGTATACAACCAGGTAGCACCCTGTCATGATCCATGAAGGCAGGGCCTGGGCCTGGGCATAGGGTGAGGGGCACAGCTGACTAGGAGGTGGAAGAGCCAATGCTGCAGACCACAGGGGCCTTTCTGACTAGGGGGAGGTGTTCTGGGGTGGATGTGTCAGGGGCTTCTGGACCTGAGCCCCTAGTCTGGACTATGGCTACAGGAGGAACAGAATGACCTAGGTCACTCGTTAGTAGCTATGACTCTTCTGGGGCGGGCTGGTCACATCTGCCCTCCATTCTAGAGGGGCCTGTAGGCTACCTACCCCAAGCTTACTGTGGGATGGCCAGCAGGAGTTGGAGGCCATCAAGCTGAAGCTGTGGGCCATGGAGCAGGCTGAGGCCCTGCTGGAGCCATCCTATGTACAAAGAAAGGTCACAGTGGAAGAGGGGGCTGAGGTCAGACAGCTGCTGAGCCCTGAGACCATAGGTAGGAACCTGGGACCCTTGTTGACTCTGTCCCCAGATGGTAGATGGACAACTGTCCTCCCAAGTCCTTGACCACTCAGCTAAGACTCTAAATCCCACCTGCTCTCAATGGAGAAGTGCTCAGTATGAACTCTATATGAGGACTATTGAGGGAGTATTCTGGATCACCCCATAGCATCAGGCCTTGCAAACCCACAATGTGATCTTGGAAGCCTGGGTGACCTTCCCTGGGGTCATGAGGAACGGGCTCCTCAATGAGGTCCTCCTGATGGTCCTGTGGTTCTCTCTCTACAGGCTACTTCTTCCCTGGGACCCCCAACGAAAAGGTGGAGGCTGACCACAGATCTGTCTATGTGGGCAACGTGAGTAGCAGATAGGCAAGGTCACAGCCCTCCCGTGGCATCTGGCTCCAATTAGGGCATTCAGCTGGGCAGACACATCAACGTCTGCCCTGGATAGAGCTGGCTAGGAGATTGAGGCAGGAGGCTGTGGGGATGTAAACTCAAGTATCTCCAAGGCTAGGATGAAGAGGCAGGTCTGATGCTAGTTGCAAAAGAGGAAAGGGTGGGGGCTTTAGCTCCTGGGCAAAACCCATGGAGGTAAGTAGTGGCCAGTCCTTGACCATTCAGCTGAAGCTAAGGTCAAGAGTTCTGGTTTCTCAACACCCTCGGAAATTTGAAGTTCCTTGAGATTTATTGGTCCACACACCTGGCATGAGCCAACACCTGGGACACAACCAGCTGCCCACACAGGAAGCCCTTGACTGGCTCTCAGCAATCAACCTTGGGCAGGAGTGGGTAAAGCCTCAGCCCATTCCCAGCCAGGGGCCAACCAACCCTGGAGGTCCCTCCAACCCCACTCTGCCACAACCACCTCAGCAGGAGGTAGACAGAGCCCAGCACTTACAGCAGGTGCCCTTTCTGAGAGCAGGTGGATTATGGAGGCTCAGCTGCTGAGCTGGAGGCCTACTTCAGCCCCTGTGGGGAGATTCACCGGGTCACTATCCTGTGCGACAAGTTCTCTGGACACCCAAAGGGGTGAGTTTGGGGTTATACAGGGTGGGCAGTGAGGGTGGGGCTGGCCCTTCACTTCTTGCCCCATCATTCTCCGCCTTTATCCTCCCCCAGCTATGCCTATATAGAGTTTGCTTCGCAGAGCTCTGTCCAGGCTGCTGTGGATCTGGATGAGAGCACCTTCCGAGGTCGGATCATCAAGGTAAGTTTCCTCAGGTGTGATGCACCTGTGAGCACCTGTGAGCCACCACTGAGCCTTGCTTGCACATTAACTCACAAATTCTTCAGGCTCAGAGAGGTTAGAGTACCTGCCCCAGGACACATAACTACCCAGCCTGACCCTTTGGGTATCTTAGCTGGGTGGCATTGCTCTAGTTAGGGCATGATGGAAACCCTCAAACCCAGGGTAGAGCTTGGTGTGGGTGTGGCTTGGGGAGATGAGCCAGACTCCTCGCCAGAGGATGCTGGCTATGACCAGGCATGCCATGTGATCACAGCTGCATCCAAGAGAAGGTGGATGGATAGTTTCAGCCTAAATGGTACCTCTAGGTCAGGAACCCAAAGCCTTGGTGTTAGTCTGGACTCTGGCTTCAGGCCACCCTGGCAAGAAGAGTACAGAACAATGTCTTGGACCATGGCATGGGTTCCATCCAGGTACTTCCCAAAAGGACGAACTTCCCAGGAATCAGCTCCACAGATCGTGGTGGGCTGCGGACACACTTGGGCAGCAGGGCCCAGCCCTTCCTGCACAGTAATCTCCATCGAAGATCTCGGTTCAGACTCCATGGACAAAGCCGGTAAGTGGGTCCAAGTGGGAGTCTGAGTCTGGAGATCTCAGCAGGAGGATTCCTGGAGCCTGACCCTGATGTTGGCTGTAGCCAATCTGCACAGCGTCATGCTAAGACTGTTAGCATGTCCCCTCACATGAACCCTAACTGGCCAGGGCACTTGGGAAGGGGCTGAGTCAGGGCTCATGGTTTCTACTAGCCTGGACACCCGCTGTGCAACCTCTCTACCTGGTAGGGATACTCCTTCCTGGTCACTAGGACTCTGCAGGTGACAGGCCATGGAGGGTGGGATCCACAGCAGGCTCCTCTGGCCTGAAGTATGGGTAAGGCTGTAGCTGAGCCCATGGGCCATGTGTGGCAAATTCTAGCCCCAGACCTACCTCCTCCCCTGGAACTACTCCCTCAAGAGAGCAGGGAACCTGAGAAGGTGCCTCCCACAGTCCCTGAGCAGTTTCACAGGCTCCCTGCCCAGGTGTCCTCCAGGCCTGTCCCTCTGAAGTCAACTCAGTTGTCTTTGTCTCCCCTCCTTCTGCAGGGGCCGTGGACGGGTCTCACCATGGTTCTCACCATATTGAAAGGATGGCCCAGTTTTGAAAGTGGGGCCAGGAGCTGGGTCAGGAGTAAACAGCAGTCTTCCCACTTACTCCAAACTGGTCCTTCAAGCCTGGCAGCCCACAAGGGTCTCTGAAGGTGGCCTAGACCCCCAGGTCACAGTGAGAAGGCACAGGGAAGGGAGATGCAGAGGGCAAGAGAGGAAGGGAAAGCCCAGGGGAAGCTGGGATTGGTATACTCAAGTACTTTTAAAGAAAAATAGGCATGTGTGTTAATAGTAAAGCATAAATTATTAAACGTGAATATTTTAAGAGCATGTAACAAGTCTCATTTCTTGATCCTCTCTCAGACACAGGTTACACTGCACCTTTCTCCATGGGGCTCCACAGAAAGGGCAGTAATGGGATATGACCATGAGCTCAGAAAATGGGGCTCTGGCTCTGCCAGATTCAATAGGTCTATGATTCAATAGACAGTGAGCAGAATTCTACCCCATAACTTTGCCTCCATGCCCCAAGTTGGCTCTCTAGACATACCTGGATTTCAACTCCATCCTGCCCTGGAAAATGTCTGAACTGGTCAATTCAGGAAGCAGAGGTGGAACCTCTATTCTAAACTTAGAGAGAGAGAGAGAGAGAGAGAGAGAGAGAGAGAGAGAGAGAGAGAGAGTGTCTAGCAAAGACAGGCTATCCTGCACTGCCACTAGACGCAGTAGGCCCAGGTTTGTCCAGTGCAAACACTTGTGTGCACTCCCACCATTCCTTGCCTTTATGCTCACTTCATTAGTTCCTTAAGCCCCAGCAGAGCTGCTAAGTAAACTCCCCCAGCACCAGGAGACTGCTCTGGGGACAGGTTGCTGCCCTTTTCTAGACTTCATCAATGCTTGACCTCCCCAAGTCACTTTCACACGTCCCTTGTCCTTAGTGGAGTGGATGGTGCCCCTGAAAATGCAAGCACATCTTTACCTCCAAAGTCTGAAGGCAGCCTTTGAAAAAGGGTCTCTGAAGTCATATAAGAATTAATTTCAAAGCCAGGCATATGAGCGCACGCCTTTAATCCCAGCACTTGAGAGGCAGAGGCAGGCGGATCTCTGTGAGTTTGAGGCCAGCCTGGTCTACAGAGTGAGT
>LZPO01034768.1:845621-855654 GCA_001675575.1 Neotoma lepida
GCCTTTAATCCCAGCACTCGGGAGGCAGAAGCAGGTGGATCTCTGTAAGTTCGAGGCCAGCCTGGGCTACAGAGTGAGTTCCAGGACAGCCAGGGCTACACAGAGAAACCCTGTCTTGAAAAAACCAAAACAAACCAACAAACAAACAAACAAAAAGACAGAGAGAGAGAGACCCATCTCAAAGGAGATTGTCCTCCCTCCTCTACATATGTGTGCGCCCACCGCATGCACACCTGCGCTTACATGTGTACCTGTACACACATGCACTTATTTTTAAAGCCTATGTCCTCAGCCACACCTTTGAGCCTTGTCTGATCTCTACAGAACACACACACCCATCTTTTCTATACTCATCTTACATTCTGGGGCCATCAGAGCCTTGTCACTTCAGACAGGATCTTCACNTAAGAGCTGTGCAAGCTTCACTTGGAACATTCCTGACTTTGCAGTGAAATTGAGGAAGGGGCTTTCTTGACTAAATTCTGATTTTTGGTTTTTGGTTTCAGATTTTATGAAGAATTCCCAATTAACCTGAAGACCGGGGAAGCTAACCTCACCCAACTCTACTTACAGGTAAGGCTGAGTGGGCCGGTCAAGGCAAGGAGGCAGGAGGAAGCTGGGGAGGCAGGGGGATGAATTGACCTGAAGCAGAGGAGAACGGAGGCCTTTCCCACAGGAAGCTCTGGACTTCATCAGGACACAGCATGCAAGGCAGAGCCCCTTCTTCCTCTACTGGGCCATCGATGCTACTCATGCACCAGTTTATGCCTCAAGACCTTTCTTGGGTACCAGCCATCGAGGGCGGTGAGTTGTAAGCTCTACTGGGGCTTTCAGTTATGCTCAGTATCATTGGGTGCTCTGAGCCATTATGGGAAGTCCAAAGCAGCTGGGATGTTTTTCAGTGGTAAAGATTGCTTAGCATACATGAGGCCATTGAACCCCAGGGGTTCAATCCCCAGCACCATAAAAGAAAGAAAGATACAAAACATCCATGCCTCTTTAACCTCCTCCAGTCCAGGACCAGTGATGAAAGGAAAGTTGTGGTGGTTATATCTGCTTTGTTTGCAATGAACCATTTGAACCTGAGCTGAACTTCCCTTTGAGAAGCAGTTAGCTGCCCCACTGGTCATCTCTGAAGTGATAAGATTAGTGTTTGGGTCACACTAATGCCNTTGGCTGCCTGATAGAATGTCATCTTTCCCTGCAGGTATGGTGATGCTGTTCGNGAAATAGATGACAGTGTTGGAAAAATCCTGAGCCTTCTCCAGAACTTGGGCATCAGTAAGAACACATTTGTCTTCTTCACATCTGATAATGGTGCAGCCCTCATTTCTGCTCCCAAAGAAGGCAAGTTCTGCTTCCTGTCCTCTGGCCCCAGGTCAGTGACTAGAAGGTGGCTCACAGACCGAGGCTTCCCAGAATAGAGTACCTAGCAGCAAGGTCTTGACCCTGCTGACTCAGGCCTGGCCTGGGTTCACATGAATTTGAATCCTCTGAGAGAGAGGAACAGGCAAGTGTCAGAGGAAGGAGATGCTGTCTCAGGACGGTCCTTACCTGCAAGAAGCCGGTTTCCAGCAGCCTCAGGCTACAGGAGACTTGGTAGCCATGGCTTTGGCAGAATACCTGGTGGTGCTAGGGTAGAGCTTGTTTGGCTGCTACAGAGATTGCAGGAAAAACATCCTCAGTCTTGGGGGCCGTCCAATGGGAGAACCTGGGACAGTCACCATTGGTGCTGCAGGGGCTCAACTATTAATANGAGGCTACCTGTCAAGGCTGAGGGCCCAACAATCTCCTCAGCCTGTACTGCCCTTAGGCAATTTGGGCTCTAATANCTCAGGTAGCTCAGATAGTCCTACTACCCAGTGTCCTGGAGGCTTCCTGGTTTCAGGTGAAGAAACCCAGTACAGCCATCATAAACCAAAGAAAAGCTGGTTTGGCAATAGAAAAGACCACCAAGTCTAGCCAGGCTGACCTGGAGGCTCTGGATGCCCAGCTCTGTGATCCACAANGACCTTAGTTCTCATGCAAGCTCTCCACNTACATCTCAGAGAAAAGAGCAGGACTCCATCACCTCCCAGCAGATACTCAGAGCTCAACTGCTACCTNTTTGGCCAACTCTCAGGGATAGAAAATGGTAGGCAGAGGGAAATGGTACCATTTCTAACAATTACCTTAAGATCTTGGTAGCTTAAGGTTGGAGANCAAGAACTTTCTTGCACCTAAGAAGATGGTGGCCATAAAGAAGGTGAAAAAAGTCCCTGGAGTCTGTCAAGTCTAGGCTTGTTATAAAAAGTGGAAAAATACATGCTGGGATACAAGCAGACTCTGAATATAACCAGACAAGGCAAAGGGAAATTGGTTATCCTCGCCAACAACTGCCCAGCTTTGAGAAAATCTGAAATAGAATACATGCCCTGTTGACCAAAACTGGTGTCCATCACTATAGTGGCAATAACATTGAATTGAGCACAGCATGCAGAAAATACTACAGAGTATGCACACTGGCTATCATTGACCCAGGTGATTCTAATATTACTAGAATCATTCCAGAACAGATTGGTGAAAAATGAAATGAGAAAGTTTTTCTTGAATAGAACTTGTCAGAGCTTACTTTTAAAACATTAAAAAAATACTTAAAATAAAAACCCACGGGCTGGAGAGATGGCTCAGCNGTTAAGAATCCAGACTGCTCTTCCCGAGGTCCTGAGTTCAATTCCCAGCACCCACATGGTGGCTCACAACCATCTGTAATGAGATCTGGTGCCCTCCTCTGGCCTGCAGGGATACATGCAGACAGAACACTGTATATATAATAAATAAATAAATCTTTTTTAAAAAAACAAACCCATATTCCCATACCTAGCTTAAGAAGTAGAAATAGATCTGAGCAGTGGTGGCACATAGCATCTACCCTTGTGGAGCAGGCCCACCCAGCTCCAAGACCCTTGGAATTCTTCCTTGTGTCTAGGACAGAGATGTAAAGGGACTTTGCCTCTACCAGCTTCCCACAGGCTTGTTCAGGGGCTAGTGACTTAAACATCTAGCTGTGCACCCTGCCCCTACAGACTGTGTAAAGACAAGAGGGAATCTGGGAGAGGCTACATTTTAAATAGGACCCACCCCAATACATGATGCCTGTGAATATTAGCATCTAAGAACACTAACTGAAAAACATCAATATGTGTCTGTGGCCTGTGATAGGAACGGGCTTCTATGGCTGTTTCTATTTCTGAGCAGTGACTCCTCATAGGCTGGTGGCTCCTAGTGAGGCAAGAATTTTCTGTTCTCTCTGGAAAGCTGTAGCCAGAGCATCTTAGTTGTCTGAGTCAGAACGACCCAGGTTTTCTGGCTTGTGTNTGCAACCTGACCTTCCCCTCCTGGTCCTTTGTCCCTGTGATGACCTCAGGACTCAAATGTGCCTAACCAAGAGTTCAGAAGTCAGGATAAGCTACTTGCCAGCAGGGGTGCTGTGTGTCCCTGATTCCCTAGAGGATCTGANCCCTGAGATCTTGAGGCTGATAGGTGGTNACTCTCATCCTCAGGTGGCAGCAATGGTCCCTTCCTGTGTGGAAAGCAGACTACNTTTGAAGGTGGAATGAGGGAACCTGCGATTGCTTGGTGGCCGGGGCACATTGCTGCAGGCCAGGTGAGTCAGCGTTCCACACTGAAGCTATATCTCCTGCGAGGTCTCTCAGGGGCATTGATGCCCAGGTAATAAAGAAGCATCTATAGTCAATTGACTGCCCATGTTCTGTGGACTTACCATAAGGGACAGCTGCAGCCCTACATGGGACCCTGATGTCTTTNTGGCAAAGAACAGAGGTGGGATCTCAAGTGGGTNAGTGTGCATCTTGCCCCAGTCTGGNCACCTTCATGTCAGGCAGCCTCTTCACTCCCAAGCTCTGGNCCCAGGTAGGCCACCCCTTGTCTAAGAATCCACTCTGGAACTTGTAGTCATCACACTAAGTTCTTGCTGCTGAGATTAACGTTCATGTCACTGGTCCTCAGCTGACCTCTTTCTCCAATGATCTTGGAGACAGTTCCTCCCTTTGGGTTCCTCAATTCACCCTGCAGTGGTAGCCTCCATATTCTTAGGGGTGAACAGAAGAGCTGACTCTAACAAATACTGGCCTACCTTCTTATGTGCCCATTGCTGTGTGGGATCCTATAGCCAGAATTCAGGGANTGCAATGCAAATGTCCCTGGTGGCTACCATTCTGCCAGACACAAACATCTTTACACTTCACTCTATTGCACATATTAGGAAAGTGAAGCCCAGAGAGGTCACCTGTCCAGCCTGCCAGCTACTATGGCAGAACTGGCAACAACCCCCAGGTATCNAGCCATGGGACTTACCCTCAGTATCTAGCTAAACCTAGACCTGCTTGAGCCTCTGTCCCTCACTACCCTCTGCCTAGGGNCTCTTAACATGAGTCTTCCAGCTCACACTAATCACCAGAGCCTCACAGGTTGGTGGATCTCAGAGTTTGTTGAACAGGCCTGCCTGTCATCTGGCCAGCTCCCTCTGTAGAACAGAGTGCCCATGGCAGTAAACACATCATATGTGAAGAAACATGGCTACTGGGACACTAATGGACACTCAGACTGGCCATGGCTATCTGACCCTTATGAGAGGGACCTAGCCCACAGCTGCACCAGCTCTTCCTTTCCTATGCCATCACTCCCAGCTCTCATGTAGCTGTAGAAGGACTGAGCCAGTTGTCATTGGGTGGGGAATGGGAGACACATGAGGTTTTCCTGGGAAGGGACACTTGGCATGGCCTTTGTTCTCCCATGAGGAGCCATATCCAATCCTAGGTTAAACCCCGCCCCCACCTGGCACTGGCAAAGCTCCGAGGGACAACTAGAAAAAGAGAGCTGCAGCTGCCTGCAGGCCCGGGATGCCTAACCTACTGTGCTTATGGCCACTGGGTTCAGAGCATCTGTTTCCACAGCTNTTCCTGACAGATGCCCTCCAGAGGCACCAGCTGAGGAGAACCAAGGTTTGACACTGGAGTCAAAGACACACAGCCTTCCCTTCTGAGGAAAGAAATAGCAGTGCTCCAGAGCTGTGGCTTTCTTTTCACTATGCTTCCCACAAGGCAACATACTGGAATGGAATCACATGGGATTCAGGCTGTGCTCTGTAATAACTTAAAACACCCTGACATTCTTCTACCCTGCAGCAGACACTTAGCCTTCCCGTTGCTGCACCTGGCAGCAGTGGTATAATTGCAGCCTTTGATCCAGTTTCATCTTGAAGAAGCTGACAGAACCCTCCTGCTGTTCAGTACAGTATCACAAACAGCCTATGTGTGCTCAGCTGCAGGCACTGGCAGAGCCATCAGATCCCCTCCTTTCAGTCACCTCAGCCATGGAACATGCTCCCTTCTCTTATTTTTTTCCTAATGATGAAAGTTTCTGGATCTGCCCCCGCCACCCCACCCCCACCCCCCACTTCCCTCTTTTTTAGAGGGAAATACTTATCAGGTACCATGAAGCACTCAGAAGACTCTGTTCCCGGCAAAGGCTTCAGAAGGCCTCTGTTGTTCCCCTGCTGCCATAGGTAGGGAACCCTGGCATCTGTAAGAATGCCCTGTTTCCAAGCAGGCTCTATAGAAGCATGTCCATGTCAGACAGGGACCTTGTTGCATGGTAAGAGTCATGTCTGTTAGATTTCAGGGCACAGAGTAAAGAGACAAAAGGCAGGAAAGAGACGANAGTCCGACCGACCTCAACAGATGGAACTTTTATTTCAAGCAGTGAAGGACAAACATGTTCCTGTGGGGAAGGTGGGGTCTGCAGGGGTAGGGGCCTGGTTGGGATCTTTTATAGGGGAGGTTGTGGGGTTTGGGAATGAGGAATTAGATGCTACAGCAGAGAGTATGTGCAGATTGCAAGAGTCTCTCCTGGAGTTGTTTGTCCAGACGAGGCTATTTTATCTTTAGAAACTGCCCCCACCCACAAGCTGTCAGGATGCGGGTGATAGATGACCAAGTTAGGCAATAGCAGGAGGGGCTNGAGTTTGAACACAGAGGTAGANGATTTCACCAAGCTTTAGAGGAACAGGCTCCTTGGTCAGGGTCTGGCCGAGTTTGTTCAAGGTTTATTCAAACAGTATCTCCAGCTGACACACTTGAATGAGGGCCAAGCAGGGAGTGATAAAGGGAGTGCTGTCTAAACTGAACTTGGGCTGAAGTCCTGACTGGNTGCTGTGGAGTCATGTCTTCCTAGAGGACCACAGATGCCCTTTTCCAGAGACTGGGCTCATCATACACTGACCTGCCCAAGCCACAGAGGTCAAGAAAAGGAGATTGCACACTGCCTGTCTCCAGCACAGCAGCACTTAGAGGGTATTGGGGGTGGGTGAGCCCATGAAGAAGCTCAATGTTACCGAGGAGGCAGAGCCACAAAAGACCCCCAGCCATTAACTGACTGGGGCTGCCCTTGAACATGAGCAGAAAACAGTCAAGCATGNTTCCCACAGGGCTAATACATCCACAGATGAACAGTATACCCAGCAAGTGCCCCTGCCTCTTTTGGAATTTCTGACTGGGTGGAGCAGCACCATTTGGGTTGGTTCCTCTCCACCTGGCTTCCTTGCTACTTCTGGGACTTTCCTGACCTTTTCTCTTTTGATGTACAAAGCTTACANTANCTTTCAGGTTTCAAGTGTCAAAATGAACATTGCCTGCTCTCTCAGGACAGCTGANCCTTGAAAGGAAGGACCCTTGTATTTCTCTGTAAAGGAGGAGCTGCTAGCATTCTGGGACTAGCTATGACAGCTGATCCATGTGTAGCAGAAGTGGGACATGAATGTGGCCTGACTCTGGGGTCAGATGCGCAGTCTAAGTCCCATCTGCCACCTACCATACCTATGACTCCACTCAACCCTGGCTGTGACCCCCCTATGGCATGTGGCAAAAATGTACATGTGCACATCTGCAGACCCAGAGGAGAATCGGGTGCTCATCACCCCAGGCTCCAGCCCCCAAACACCATCTGCTCAGGATGTCTCAAAGGAGTACTACATCCATTTCAGGTCAGCCATCAGCTGGGAAGCATCATGGACCTCTTTACCACCAGCCTGTCCCTTGCAGGCCTGAAGCCACCCAGTGACAGGGTAATCGACGGACTTGACCTACTCCCCAACATGCTTCAGGGCTACACGATGGACAGGTTGGTGCTAGACAACATCTGTTTCAGCCCCAGTCCTCCCTCCCTTGCTCCTACTTCTCATGATGGGGCCCAGAGCTGCTCACAAGCTATAACTTCCTCATTGGCTAGCTATGACCCATANGGAAGGAAGCAGGANTATAGATGTGGGAACAGGGGGAGACAAGATGGTACTGGGGAACCTTGTAGCTAGACCTGGAATATGCACCTGGGAAGGAGACCAACCTGGGCCCATTGGGGCACTGGGAAGCCCTGACTCTTAGGAAAACATCTTAAGGCTTCAGGGTTAGGGGGTGTCCTTCCAGCATGTGTAGGCTTCTCCCAGTCCCAGACCCATCTGATTTCCAAGANGGGGCATCTCATTATCACCAGCTCAACTCCTTTGTGAGCCCAACCTCCTAGGGCCAGGCTTTGCCTCATCAAAGGCCAGGAACAAGCAGGGAATGACTTGGGCCAATCCCTATAGCCTTGTTGGCTACCATACACACAGGGCCAAGTGGGACCCCAGGACCTCATGGATACTAAGAAAGCATTCTATTGAGCCACACACCCCTATCCCCTCCTATCTTTTGTACTATGTGACCTTAGTACATCTTTAAAGTATTAGCTAACACTTGCCTGGAGGCATGGGTAGCTCACCACTCCCCAGCCAGGAGCCCCACACAGGAATACATGGACTTGGTTATGATTCTTTCTCTTCTTAACACAACAGGCCCATATTTTATTACCGTGGCAACACACTGATGGCAGTCACTCTTGGCCAGTACAAGGCCCACTTCTGGACTTGGACCAACTCCTGGGAGGAGTTCAGACAGGTACAGGCCCCTGAGTACAAGCCCTGGGAGGGGCACCACTGGAAGATGCCTGGAGAACTGTGATCTGTCCTCCTCTAAGCTACCATCAGAGGAGGAACCATGGCCCTACAGCCTCCCTCCCTCATGTGACCCTTTGGGCCCTACCCATTCTCAGTTTTCATGTACAGATGTCCAGAGGTAAAGGCTGGGCACACTTCTTTCTCCCCGTGTGATATGGGCTACCTGGAAAATGCTAGGGCCATATGAGTGGTGTCCTACAGAGAAAGAAGCTAGGGACAAATACTCTCTCCTGGGGTGTCCTGCCTTCATTGGAGGTCTTCAGAGAGCACAAGGTCCAGGTTCAGGCAAAGGGCCTCACTATCTACCATGCCCCTAACTAAGCCTCTCCTTAGCACCCCTTCTCTTGCTCCTTCCAAGGCAAGCAGCATCAGTGGTGGCATGCCCAAGTCCAGATGCTAATGCCCACAAATGGAGGCATCAGTATCTACATCCTGGTGCCTGCTCAAGGTCTGAAGGTGAAGTGCCACACCACATACAGCCTAGGCTCCTGCTGACCCCTCAGCCCATGTGGTGCTGCCATAGGTCTTGCTTGTGTCCTGCAAGGTGCTGGTCCTACCTCCTCCATCCCCTCAGGCTCTGCAAGGTTCTAAAACACATGAAAACCTACTAATGTGCCTTAATAGGGAAGANAATTACTCAATGAAAAGCCCAAATACTAGAACATTCTGAACCAACTAGGAAGCAAACTATAAATGTCTCAGCTCAGGAGACTCCAGNTAGGCAGGGCTTTGGGCTGGGCAGTATGCCAGGCTAGGCTGGGTATGTGTGGGCAGGTGAACAGCACATACCCAGGTGGACATGTGGCCATAACTCAAAGGCACAACTCCCCAGTGCCTTGTTTGGAAGTTTGGGGCAGCCTAGGACAGTGTCCAAAACCTATGTTTCACCCATCCCTTTTCTGACCCACACTGCCTGAAGGCCATCCTAAACATTGGCCCGCCATGCCATCAAAGACTGTGTTTTAGTTAGGGTTTTTGTTGCTGTGATGAAACACCAAAAAGCAGGTTGGGGAGGGAAAGGTTTATTTGGCTTACACTTCCTCATTGTAGTCCATTATTGAAGGAAGTCAGGGCAGGAATCAAACAGGGCACCTGAGGCAGGAACTGATGCAGAGGCCACCTCNTATTGCTTACTGGCTTGCTCCCCATGGCTTGCTCAGCCTGCTTTCTTATAGAACCCAGGACTACCAGCCCAGTGATGGCACCTCCCCCATTTATCACTAATTAAGAAAATGCCCTACAGGTTTGCCTACAGCCCCATCATACGGAAGCATTTTCTCAATTGAGAGTCCCTCCTCTCAGAGGACTTTAGCTTGTGTCAAGCTGACAAAACTGTCCGACACAAGCAGCCAGTATCCTAGAGACACCTGTTTCCCAGGTGCTCATGGATGCTCCTTGTCCCTGTAACCCAGAAGTGCCTTTGGAATTCCCTCCAGGGCTCTGAGGCTAGAGTGACTAGAACTTTAGGGTTGTCACACATGCCCTTGCACTCTCCTCAGAGTTTTTTCTGGGTAGTTTAAAAGTCAGAAGGAGGAAATTCCCTCTCATGCCTATGTGGATCTCTCTCTGGACCCCTGCAGGGCCACATGGGGATAAGGTGGCTACTCTGCCCCTTTGGTCTCCTTAAGGCAGGGCCCAGAGAAACTTATCTTTGCTTCTACCAGACTAGCCCCTATCCAAGAAGGCATACACTAAATCCTGTCAGCACCTTTGAATGTCTGGAAGGTTCTCCAGGCAGAATTCATGTCTACGTGGCATGGTGGGTATGAGCTGGTCCTGACTTGAACATGTTTTCACAAGGGGCTAGAAGATATCAGGAAAAGCCCGCAGTGCCACCAGCAATGTCTTACTCTGTGTTCCANCAGGAGGAGTGAGACCCATACTCCACCTCCTTGGTTGTGAAAGGAACATGCATCTTCCATGTTCTGAGTCTCCTGTGAGGGAGCCTGTGTTGGCATAGGTTTTCATATCTTCTAATTTCTG
>LZPO01034768.1:866255-887749 GCA_001675575.1 Neotoma lepida
GCCAGAATCTCTCTCGCTCCCCACAATCTTGTGTTTAACTCTTGTTATATACCAGGCTCCGTGCTTGGGCTTCAGAAACACCCTAGGGTAGCTGAATGTCCACCAGGGGAGTTAGACATGTCGCAGAGTGTGAGAACCCCAGAGAACAGGGTAGCCCTGGGAAATGCTCAGGGGCCACAGCACTGATGCCCATTTCACTTCCTATTGGTACTTCCTGACCATGCTCCAAGAATTAGGGTGTGCTTCCTCCCCACTACAGCTCAGGCTTCCCCAGAGGTAACCTGAGTCATGTACCCTGTACTGGAACATGTACCCTGTGCTCCTGGGCAGATGTTGTTTTTGAGAGGTGGCAAAAGCTACCATAGGTGTTCCTGAGCTGTACAGAAGGCAGATAACACCCCCAATGCTAAGAAGCTGCCTCGTAGCCATCAGATTTGTAGCTGTAGCTAGTAAGACCTAGTATTCCCAGCTAATACTATTCTCTCACCCTGACAGGCTTAGACTCCAGGGGCTTCCTGTTTGGCCCCTCCCTAGCTCAGGAGCTGGGCCTGGGCTGTGTGCTCATCCGGAAGCGTGGAAAGCTGCCGGGCCCCACAGTGTCAGCCTCCTATGCTCTGGAGTATGGCAAGGTAAGCGGGCAGTGGGTAGCTGTCTAGGAATAAATGTGGGAGCTCAGAGAGGTTGAGANGTGAGGCCAGGCTTATACCACCAGGAAACATGGAAAGGCTAGGTAAGGTTGGTGGTTAGCTAGGTAAGGTTTGTGGTTGTTAGCTCCTAGATTCACACTTCNCTGTCTGCAGGCTGAACTGGAAATCCAGAAAGACGCCTTAGAACCTGGGCAGAAAGTGGTTGTTATAGACGATCTCCTGGCCACTGGAGGTAAGAGCCACTCTTAAACAGGTTTCAAAGGGACAAGCCCTGTCCGGGGTGCTGACTCAACAAAGAGCTATCTACCTTCTCTTTCCTTGTCCCTTCACCCCAGGAACCATGCGTGCGGCCTGTGAGCTGCTGGGCCAGCTACAGGCTGAGGTGGTGGAGTGTGTGAGCCTGGTGGAGCTGACCTCGCTGAAGGGCAGAGAGAAGCTAGGACCTGTACCGTTCTTCTCTCTTCTGCAGTATGAATGACCAAGGGGCTGGAATAGCTGCTGCACCCCTGCCCCCAGCATCTATGGCTGGANAGTGGCTCAGCCCTGACACCCAAGTGACCTTTGTGAGCCACCAGCTGCCCTTTCTGTGACTGTGTTCACTCATCTCGTTGGTTAGCTGATCAGCATGCCTATGGACCACCTGGGTCCTTGCATTTTCTAGATGTGCTGAGTCCTGGAACAGCTGTGCTACTGCAGGTTATGACACAACAAATCAATAAATAGCTTTGTTATATATGGTGCTTATTGTCCTGCACATCCCATAGCTGACATGATGGGGGGGCAGGGCTCAGTGTCACCATGCGGACCTCAGAACAGAGAGAAACCAGTAGGCTCAGCTCTGNATAGCAGCCACAGCCCCCTAGAAAGCAGTCTCCCTTTGATGCCAACTACATGTAAATTTTCTGGGCCATTCCTTGGTGGCCTGAGGGCACTGTCCAGTCACCACCCTAAACCCCTATTTTGTTGAGCATCAATACCACATTGTTTGTAAGGATGACAGAACTAGCCTTGCGTGTGCCAGGATAGCACTCTGCCNCTCATCCACACCCCCAGCAAGATTGTTCTCACCCAGATTTTTACTGGCCTGGTCTTGCTAGTCATAGAAGAAAACANTGCACAAGAGCAGGGCATCATTTAAAGGGATTTTATGGTGACCTGTTCAGTTTCATCTCGGTAGTACTTTTATTTAAATCTTACACGACTTTATTAAAAGCCAAGAGTAACAGTCACATCCAAAGACATAGGTATAGGTTAAGTTTTATTTTATTATATACAGAAGGCCCAATTTCACTCTGCCATTCAGAACTCACTGTTCTTGTGAAATGTGGCCAGAAGTCCAATTTCTCTGTGGGTCTTAAGGCTCTAAGCAAGACAGCTATCATAACCATGGAGCAGCAGACTAGGCTAGCCTAGGGCTTCCATAATTTGTGGGATGGGCATCCAACATACTCTGCTCTCCCAGTCTACTTCCCCAACTCCCACACAAGTGCTGGGTCTGGGGTACCAAAGCCTCAGAAACCAATTTAACACTAACACTTTATGAGACCCATGGGCACAACTGCTGCCCATACTGGTGGTAGGCCCTTGGGGCANGTNACATGGGGAGGGAAGCTCAAATGTGTTGTACCGATAAAGAGAACAGACCATCAGGTGAGGAACTCAGTCACAGCCCCTCAGTGTGGACCTGGCGGGTCAGCCTGGCAGTGAGGCTAGCTAGGTCAGCAGCTTTGTCCAGCTTGATGTAGGTGTCAGTGCGAATGCGATGTAGGCTGAGCCAGTCTGGCAGCAACTCAGATAGGAGCAACACGTGCTTCTCCATCTCCCCTGCAGAAGTACATTGTGGGTTTAAGCACAGTGCCTGGATGACTTGGTCAGCTCACTTAGCCAGCCCGGTACCTTACAACCCCCCTCAGCAGGCCTTTCTCAAGACTTAACCACTGCTATGTACAGTGGATCCAAGCAGAGGCCTGGGGGGTCCCTGGGCACTGCTCTCAAGCACCAGGGGAATGAACAGCAAGGGCAAGACACACATACTCCAAGCCTGGTGAGCAGGCCTGAAAGCAGAGATGAATGAGGCTTAGGTGGCAGAACTGAGATTCCAACAAGTCCATGGCAAGCCAACTGTCCCTGGTCAGAAGTAGACCCAGCTTCTTGCCAAGGACACAGTGAGCTTGACCATGCCGACCCTCACCCCTATCTTGCTCTGTACAAACCTGGGCTCAGGGCAGCTCGGCAACTGTCCACCATCCTTGCACAGACCACCTCCATAGTGAGTGCTGGCTTGCGCTCAGACACAAAGACACCACGCAACACACGGGCCAGCTCTGGCAAGCGCTCTAACCGCTGTAGCCGAAGCTCCTGTTCGGGGCACCGTGTCATCTGTGCCAGCTGCTTCTGGACCTCCTTGGCCCTTATCTGTATGGAATGGGTCAGCAGTAAATGGTTACCAAGGCCCCCTCTTGTCACCAAGGCCCCCTACCCATTACCCAGAACTTACCCGCTCCAGCAAGGCTTGGGACACACCCTTCAGGGCACTGGGAGAGACAGATGGTGGGGTGGCTGGTGGAGTGGCTGGGAGTGCTGGACTAGAGGACACAGGGCTACTAGGCTCAGCTGAGCGCAGGACCAGGTTACTCAAGGCCTTCTCCATCTGCAGAGCAGACACAGGTCAGATAGCACAAACGGTAACTAAACTGCCCCAGCCTTGTGAGGGGAAGCCCTTTGCCCTGCATGGGTCCCATCCAGGAATCCCCTCTTTCTCCAGGCCAAGTTCCCTAATCTTGGAGTCCCAGCAGATATATACTGCCAGCTGAGATGTTGAAATGAGTGTGTGTGTATGCGTGAGTGTGAGAGGGTACAAGGCACATCTTATTCCTGTGCCCTTAGCTGAGAAAGTTATCAGGTAACACACCCAGAGGCACTCAGCTGTTACCTCTACCCACTGGAGTCACTACTCCCTGAGAAGAAAAGGATGAATTTAGAAGCTAGAAAGCCTCACCTTGGGTGACATCAAGCTGCGGGCTCGGGACAACACCTCCTGGGCAGTGGTGAGCTTCTCCCTGACAGGAGGCTGGGGCAATTCAGCTGGTTCAATATCAGGCACTTCATCCACATTGAAGCGTGGGTGCCANCGNGTCAGCTGGTCTTCAGGCACGGTCATGGGGGGGTTCAATGAAGCAAGGAAAGCCTGGGGGAAAGGAGAGCATTTGGCTACTCAATTTATTTCCAGCCAAAAAACCCTGAGTAAACAAACAACCTAGGGCTGGAGAGATGGCTCAGAGGTTAAGAGCACTGGCTGCTCTTCCAGAGGTCCTGACTTCAATTCCCAGCAACCACATGGTGGCTCACAACCATCTATAATNANATCTGGTGCCTTCTTCTGGCCTGCAGGCAGAACATGTGGACAGAACACTGTACACATAATAAATAAATAAAATCTAAACAAAAACAAAAACAAACAAAAAACAAACAACCTAACCTTTCTGTGCCTAGGTACACAGCCAGGTATAAAGAGGCAGTTCCCAGCATTGTTGACAATGATATGAGAGCCCTCTCAGGGTCTCAAGGTAATCCTGAACCCCCCCCAGTTTTTGGGTTCCAGGCAGAAGCTGCCCCAGCTCCAGCCTATAGCACAGAAGGTGTCAGCAATGGAATCAACCCTCCTCACATTTTAAGATACCCATAGCAAGGGATTAAGAGAAATCTTTGTATTTGCAGTCTGGAGAGTCACTGAATGGGGAGCAGGGCACTTAAGGCCACTGTCTTCTTACAGAAGGGATTGAACCTACTCAACGGCCTCCACAAACCCCAGCACTCACTTTGTGATGCTCCCTGACTCGCTCCACCAGGTTCTGTCGGAAGACGTGCCTGCGTTGCAAGAGGCACGTGGCTGTGAGCTGGGTGGCACCACCGCCAGCCTCTGTAAGAAGAAAAGAACATGGTGAGCCCAGGTCTGTCCAGCTGCCCACCTATGACTGAAATCCAAAAACTAGGCCTGATACCAACACCTCATGCTCACCCCCAAGTCCAAGGTTAGTGAGCACACCCAGGGCCTCACCAAAGACTCACCCTGGTCCAGCAAGGGCTCTATGGTAAGTTGGTAATCAGATCTCTTAATGTTGTCCTTGAAAGTGGGGACATTACATTCCTGGCGGAAGCAATATGATGTGGGGTACACGGTTTTGATCTGGCCCACATTGCGCTCTTCAAAGCGCCTACAGAAGAGAGAGAGGGCTGGGTCAGAAGGACCACGCAGATGGCATCAGACTTTAAGGGTAACCAAACCCACTCTCCCACACCACTCACTTGCGCATCATGTCCTGGACACCTTGTTTGACTTTAGCAAAGGTCACAGTCTCAGATCGATTGTGAAGCATGCCCACAATGGTGTCCATGCTACGGAACATCTCAGCCAGCACTTGATACTTGTAGGGCAGGATAAGGCCAGGGGGACCAGGCTGGGCCAGGGCATGGAAGCGCTGGTAGGCAGGGACTTTCTCGACACTGTCAATCGGAAGCAGTGCCATTAGACCACCAAACCACACAATGGGACCCCCCACCACCAGACAACAAGGTAACAGAGCCCTTCACAACCACAGCCTCAAAACTACCCATTTGCAAAGTCCTTGCAGATCTGCTGCTGCCTGTGAGGACAGTATCAGAAAGGGACAAGCAACAGCCTGCTCCACACACCAGCTCTGCCTCACCTGCCTGCCCAGCACCCTCAGCTTGGAGAGGCAGATAGAGACATAGACAGGCACAGCATCCACAGCTGCCTATAGTATTTAGAATGAGCCAAAGGCAGGAGTGACCATGTCCTTTTCAGGCGGGGGAAAGGGGCACAGTGCTGATAAGGAGTAGACTGGTGTATATATGTCTAGGCAATCTGGCTCCCAGCTGCTTGGACACACTAATTGTCTCCCCGGAAGTCACAGCACCCAGGCNACCCACCCACTCAGGCCCTACAGTGCCTAACAGCCTGTCCTCCCCTGGACCTTGTGGCCCACTAGGACTCACCATGGTTGCTCTGTGGGCANCTTGGCATCTGGGGTACAAGACTCCACAGCATTCTCCTGGACTTTGGCCCTCAGGGCCCGAGCCCGGGCTCCCAACTTCCGTGCCCGCCTTAGGCAGGACTGGAGCTCAGAGATAGAGTCCTCTGAGGAGACCTAGGGACACGGGTGCTGTCAGTTTTACCAGTTATCCATCACCCTGCCCACAGCCCACCCTCAGTCCGGCCTCCTTACCTTGTCCCGCTTTTGAGCTGTGGCAGAAAGGCCTGGACCTTGGGAAACAGTGGTGCTCTTTATTCTCTTGACAGGAGATGGGCTTACTGGAGAGCCAGGGTCAGCTGGAGCGCTGGAATCAGCTGGGGAACTGGGGCAGGAGTCCTGGTAATTAAGAAGCCACAGATCAATACACGGGGGGTGAGGAGTACCTGCTCAGCAGGAAGAGCACTGGCCTGCAGAGCCAGAACCAGGTTGTCAGTTCACTAGACCCCGAGGGCTGGAGCCAGGCTCTAGGGGGATGTCTGTCAATTGAGGCGTTTGATGACACAGGAAAGATCCACCTGGTTTGTTGGGTCTCTTCCTCCTTGAAGCAGCTTCCAGGCCTGACTCTCTTGTGTTTCCTCTCCATTTTAGAAGCTCCAGCCCAATTCTTTGCGGAACATCCATCCCCAACCCCTGCCTGCTGCAGCCTCCCAGCAAGCCCAGGACCCCTCTTGCACGCAGCTGCTGGTTCCCTTGGGGAAAGGAAGGAGTGCCCAGCCTGATCGAGACTCTACTCCTCCCTCAGTCTTGGCGCCCAGTCCTCTGCCTCAGCGCCCAATAGCCAGGTTTCCTCTCCTACCCAGGGGTCCTCTGGGGTCCCACGCGCGCCTCACCAGTCCAGGAAGCCGCAGCCTCCGGCGCGCGGGCGGCGCGGGCTGGTCGCTCCCGGGTTCGGTGGAGGGACGGGCACGCTTGCGGCTGCTGCTCCGGGTGAACTCGGGGGTCACAAGCCCACTGGAGCTCGGGGTGAGACAGGCCGATTTGGCCCGCGGAGCAGTAAGTCCCGGGCGACGGCGCGCGTAGAAATCGGTAACACGACTTTGCGCCATGGCGCCAAAAAGCTAGTTCCCGCGAATTTCGCGCGGATTTCCCGGCTGCAGCATCGCCCCGCCCAGGCCGTACCATTTCGCGCAGTTCTCGGAGGGGGATGTGCATACTCCAGAGCATGAGCCCTAGTCTGCACCAAGACGCGCATGCGTCACGCTGGACCTCTCTGCGGTGCCTTTGGATTGAGCAAACGCGAAAGGGAGCGGCCCGGGGTTGGGGCGGGCAGGAATGGGTTGGACTCCTGACTACTGGCGCGCTGACGTGCGGCATAGCACATGCGCTCTCCGTCATTTACGCGGGCTAGCCAGGCTGTGGCGCTTACAATCTCAGGTCCACGTCGCGCGCAGCACGAAGTGGGGCGGCTGCGAGCCAGTGGCTCTGGCCCGGCAAAGAGGCAATCAGATGAAACAANACACTTCTGCTCCTGTTGTTCACATTTGCAGAATAATAGCCTGGTCTCGCAAGCCAGCAAAGTAGCTGGATCTGAGTCACAAGCAACTGCTGAATATCTGGTCCCAGGCACGCGATAAGTCTACACAGGACGGCCCACGCAGCCGAACAGGCTCCAAAAGCATCTTGGTTCTCTTGCCACATCCGGGCTATGGAGTGCAGAGGTCGGCTCTGGGAGGGGCTCCAGAGCAGGAAGCGGACTAGAGGCGAGGGAAATCAGGAAGGCCACACAGAAGNACTGGTTTCCTCAGCCACTGCCACCCAATGTTCCCAACACTCCTGGAGGGATTGGCCATGCCCATTTTAGGCAAAGGTGGCTCCCAAGGAGGAGGGAAGGCATGAGGGGAGGGGACATCGCTGAAGCNGGACCTGGGAGACCTGGATAGCTGTAAGGACCGAAGGGTAGTTCCCAGGAGGTGGGGACTTGTACAGTACAGAGCATCAGCCTTTTTGTTTGTTTGTTTTTCGAGACGGTTTCTCTGTGTAGCTTTGCGCCTTTCCTGGAACTCACTTGGTAGCCCGGGCTGGCCTCGAACNCACAGGGATCCGCCTGCCTCTGCCTCCCGAGTGCTGGGACTAAAGGCGTGCGCCACCACCGCCCCACCAGAGCATCAGTCTTAAATGCATCTGCAGCTGTGGGATGAAGGACCAGGACTTAGAAGTAGTGAGAGTTTCGAGACTTAGTGTTCTCAGCTCATGAGTTGAGTATGAATGTGGTGTGCCCTGGAGCCTCACAGCCAGCGTCCCTTCTGGATGCTTAGGAGCAGCCATAGTAACCATTCTACATTTGTATGGCCGCCCCTGGAAAGTAGGCCTTTGGGATGACTCAGCGTTGGAGGCCCTCCGGAANTCTTGATTTGCCTCAGTGACAGGGCAAAGCCAGCTGCCTCCTGGCCACAGGTGATTAGATAAGTGACGAGTGGCTGAGCCAATCAAATGTCCTCCTAGGATTAGAGAAAGCTCTGAGTAGGAACTACCTGCCACCCTGTGTGCTAGTGGCCTCTCTTAAGGTTAAGACAGCACTCAAACAAGTGTAACTCCAGAGGACNCGAGCCAGACACAGCAACTCAGGTGTTTTGAAATAGATTCCCTGTTTTGTTTCTGCAGTGATAAGGAGTGGAACCCAAGGCATTATACATACAAGGCAATAGCACTCTGCCATCTGAACTGTGTCGCCTAACTCTGAGGGTTAATCATCATCAACTTGACTGGATTTAGAGTCACCGTGCCTCTGGGCATGTCCATGAGGGACTGACTTTCTTTCTTTCTTTCTTTCTTTCTTTCTTTCTTTCTTTATTTATTTATTTATTTATTTTATTTTGTTCTTTTTTTGAGATAGGGTTTCTCTATGTGACCAGTTTCCATGTCAGCAGAGCTACGCAGAGAGACACACACACCCCTTTTTTTGGCACAGGGTCTCTATGTAACCCTGGCTGTCCAAGAGACCCTGTCTTTAAAAAAAAAAATCAATCCACATGAGGCTTGATTAAAGCCACTTGATGAGGGAAGAGGTTTTTTTTTTAGCCCATGGTTTGATGACACAGTTAGTTCATCAAGGCAGGGAAAGCATGGTAGCCGCAACAGGAGGCAGCTGGGTGCAGTGAACCACCAAGAGAGATGGATACTGATGCTCAGTGTTCTTCTTTTCATTTAGTCCACACAGTGGTGCCAGCCACACTCAGGATGGGTCTTCCCTCCTCAGGTAAACCCTTTTGGAAACACCCTCAGAGACACACCAAAGGTATGTGTCCATGGTGATTCTAAATCCTGTTAAATTGCTTTTGACGGTATTTTGTTACAACAACGGAAAAACTAACAGTCATCACCACTTTCACCATCATCATCGTCAAGATCATCATCGTTTTTCTCACCACCTGAGAATGGTTAGAGTTGCCATAGGTCCTCAGNATTGATGACAGTCATGTTCTGGCCTTGCCTAACTTCCCCTGAACCCACTGTGGTTCCCTGAGCCCTGTTCCCTCCCTGCCAAGCTACAACCTCAATACAGGCACAGAATGGCTGCAGGCTCTGCTCTTCTGTTGCATCCCAGTGTCATCCATAAGAAACAATGACAAGAAAGTGTGACTGTGCAGCATGTCACTGGCTTCAGATTCATTTCATGGAAGAGAATGGCTTCTGTCCAGGTTTGCTGAACAGACNGCCCTGCTTCCTGGTGTTGGAATGGCTTCTCTGACTCAAAGTGCTTCTCTAGGTCACACCGATGTGCAGGTGAAGAAGCTGAGGCTCCAGGCATGCAGCTGGTGAGCCAGGGAGCTGGACCTTCCTCCCACTTCCAGCTCCATCTGCTGCTCTCTCTCTCACACTCCCAGACAGGAAACTGTAACTGNTGCTGGAACAACATGGAACCCCTCGGGGACCTGCTGAGGATCTGTGAGTCACCTGCAGCCACGGAGGAGCTTTTTGTGGTCTTGGCTTTTAACTCGAGGTTTGTGGCCAAGTAGAGAGAGGCAGCTTTCACCTTCAGTGAAGGCATTTGGGTCGCAGCCAGCATTGATCTGCGCTTGGCTCCCTGTCTGCCAGACAACCTTGGAATCCATTATGGATGGGCTAGAGCAGGATTCATGGAGAAGCTACTACTGCTGGCCACAGGTTGAGTGACACTAGCAGTTTCTTCTCCCTCCAAGACTCAGTCTCCTTGTCGGTAGCAGGGTGTCTTGTCTTGTGGAACCTGCTTCACANCAAGGTTGCTGCAGNACCCCTGGAAGGAGGAATTGAGAGCCTCATTTTACCTCAGTAATGACAAAGGCCCTCTTCTCATACTTGGTTTCAGAAAGTATCAGATGGGGAGAGGGCTAACTCTGCCTTTAGCCCTCTTNGTTCCTTTTCTGTTGCCGTGATCAAACACCCTGACAAAAGCAACTGAAGAGAGAAAGGGTTTGTTCAGCTCACAACTTCAGGTTTCCGTGCATCATGACAAGGAAGTTACAACAGTAGGGAGCTGGAGAGGGTCACATTCCATGCTCAGCTTGCTTCCTCTACTTCTACAGCCTAGGATCCTCTGCTGAGGGACTGATGTTACCCATAGTGGGTGGGCCTTCCAGTTAACTCCAGTTAATGTAATCAAGATGCCTAGTGGCCTGCCTCTCAGGTGGATCTACATTCTGTCAAGCTGACCATTGCATTCCTTATGTGGGCATCTAACATTGCTCTGCGCAATAGAAACGCAGTAGGAGCTGTGTGGTTTCAAGTTTTACTAGTAATTACAAAAAGTAGTCAGAGTCAGGTGGCAATAATTTTGTCAAAGTTTTGTTTTTGTTTTTGTATGAGTCTTTCACCTGCTTGTATGTCTGTGTACCACATTCATGCATTGCCAGTGGAGGCCAGAAGACGTTGGATCCCCTGGGACTGTAATTACAGGTGGTGGTTGTGAGCTGCCATTTGGGTGCTGGAAATCAAAACTGGGTCCCCTGAAAAAGTAACCAGTATTCATAACCACTGAGCCATCTCTCTAGCACCAGGTTGCAATACTTGTAATAGCCTGGTGGTGGTGGTGCACACCTTTAGTCCCAGCAGAGGCAGATGGATCTCTGAGTTTTGAGGCCAGCCTGGAGTNCAGAGTGAGTTCTAGGACAGCCAGGGCTACACAGAGAAACCCTATCTCGAAAAACCAACCAAACAAACAAAAACAAACAGTACTTATAGTATTTAAGTTGTATCAGTTATGCCCCAAATGTCTCTCAAAATAAATAATTTATTATTTTGTTTATTTGAGACATGGTCTCCCTTCATAGCCCTGGCTGTCCTGGAACTCACTGTGTAGACCAGGCTGGCCTTGAACTCACACAGATTGACCTGCCTCTGCCTCCAGAATGCTGGGATTAAAGATGTACACCTTTATTTTATTTTCAAGAGAGGGTCTCACTATGTAGCCTTTTCTGTCCTGGAACTCACTATGTAGTCCAGGATGGCCTCAGACTCACAAGAGATCTGCCTACCTTTGCCATCCAAGTGCTAAGATTAAAGGCAAGCACCACCACACCTGGATAATAGAATTTTTTTAATGANACATTTGACATTTTTCTTTACTATTGACCACCAAAATCATCTTGATTATCATCACCATCACTGCCATTACCATCTCATCATCAGCGTCACCATCAGCACCACTGCCATTATCATCNTGGTTGTGTTTATAGTTCCATCTCTGTTGGCTGAATAACCTTAACTAGAATGCTGAACCTCTTAGCACTCTTGTACCTCCTATTTCAAATGGAGCTGTAAAGCTTCGTGGAAGTAGGGCATGGTGATAAGCCTAGCCTAGACTCTGTCAGCAGGAAATGACTTACAGTGGCAGCCTAGACAGCAACCCACCCTGACCACAGGTGGAGCTGTAAAAGTTCCATGGGCACAGGCAGCTAACAGGACCAACTACGCCACAGGGCCCTGGATGCACAACCTGGCCAATTTGGTGGAAGGTCACATAGTTATGTACTTGGTGCAGCAATTGGATCTCGGGGCTCTGGGTGCAGGGACGCTGCTTTAGGACCACTGATCAGCTGGGCTAAGGTCCCCACTGTTTCTATCCACTTGCTACCCACCACTGCCCACCAATGGCCACATACTTAGCCCCTCCTTCTTGGCAAAGGGTTTTTGAATTATTTATAAGAACCCTAGAAACTGCCTGGAACTGTCTAAATAACTCAATAAAGCCCTGGCAGTGCCTCCAATATTCCCCCAAACTACAGAGCTTCTAGGAAGAAGCCANGGCCTGAGCATGGTGAGACANGCAGGCTCATGCCAATGTCCTTTCCCCTGCACCCTTTCCAACAGGAACTTCTGGGCTTCTATTGCTTTGCTCCTCTGTCCAAGCCTTCATAGTCCCTGGANGAAGAGCAGAAGTTCCCAGAGGCCCAGAAGACCTCACAGAGCACCTCTCTAGAGTACCACTTTAAGTGTCCCAGCAAGCCTAAATAGCCAACTCCTANGTATCTGCAGCCTCTGGGAGGCTGGCTATTTAAAATCTCTTACATTATGGGAAGCTCCCATGATCCCCTGGCTTCTAGAACATTCCAGTCCATATGAAATGCTTAATTTCCTGTTTCTGGAAGGGAGTCTGCATGGATCTGGGAGCTGGAGAGCAGCTGATATATTTATCTGGAAAAGCCCACAGCATTTGTTTCACAGGTGGATGGCGTTTAAGATGAAGTCACTCAGGAGGCCGAGGCAGGAGAATGGCCTCAAGTTTGAGCTACAGTGTCAGACTCTTATCTCAAAAACAGGAATAAAAAAACCGGGCATTGGTGATGCACGCCTTAATCTCAGTACTCGGAAGGCAGAGGCAGGTGGATCTCTGAGTTCGAGGCCAACCTGGTCTACAGAGCAAGTTCCAAGACAGGCAGGACTACACAGAGAAATCCTGTCTCAAAAAAACAAAACCTGAGGTCAGATGCAGCATGTACAGGGCCTGCATGTGAAACTCAACCCCTCTTAGAAAAGGTGCTTATCCATTGGCCTCACTAGGTGAACTATAAGCCTGTGTAGGCCTGCCTCTTGGGCAGTGCTGAAGAACAGAGCCCACCCACAGTTAGGAGTGNTGGCAAATGTGGTGTGCCACAGGGACAGGTGAAGCATTTGTGANAGAACAATTTCNAGGCTGGGACACTTGAGCTTTGAAGTNGCGTGGCTGGACCTGTGACCTTTAGCAGCCTTTGATGAAGTCTTGTCTGTGGTAAGGAGGAAGAGAAAGACACACTTCAGGGAAAGAGGAAGGTCCCAGGCCCTGGGAGGGACATCAACTGGCAGATGGCAGATGGCAGAAGAAGCCANTCATGGGCCCCACCCCTGAGAGCACATTCTGGTCTTCCAGGCAGTCCATCCCCGACCTGGAATCTAGGAGGGGATTCTCAGCATTCCTGCACCAAGCTGTGCCTGAGAGATTTCTGAGAGGGTNCGTTTTGCCTTTACTTGGTCCAGCCTTCAGATATGCTCCTGCACAAGGAGGCGATGAAGAGGCCTGCAGGGAACTTTATCTCTCAGTGACCTGTCTAAAAGGCCAGCTCAGGGCTGAGGTAATGGGTGTTCACTAAGCCAGTCTTTCTTTAGTAGGGAAATCTTCATAGCCAGCAAGAGTGAAGCATGCCAGGTGCTAGCAGAGGCACTGGGCCTAATGTTGACCCATGGCCTTATTTTTCCCCTGATAGTAACAAATCCACCATAATTAAAGACCAGCCCAGTGAAAGGCTCAAAGAATCCAGAGGTGAGAGAGAGGTCCTAAGGGAGAGTCAGAGGCCACAGATAGCTGTAATAGGGAATGCTACGTTCAGGGGTGAGGTGTTGAACCTGCAGGGACCCCCTGGCTTTGAGGTCTATTTTTACCTTCCTCAACAACTGCTGCAGTAGGTGAATGAAAAAAATAAGGACATGACTGCTTCTAGGTATGGTTGAGGAGCTTTACTGTAGATAGGTAGGGAGAAAACAGCCAGAGGCATCTGGAAGGGCCCAGACTGAACCAGGACAGCAGACTGAACTGGGCCATGAGAGGAGAGGGCCTGACGCAGAGTGAAAGGGATAGAGAAGGAGGCCAAGAGGGCATGTAGCCAAAATGGCTGAGGTTATATAGGACAGAAGCCTGGGGGGGCCAGGTAGCCCAACCCCTAGGAGGGACATTAGGGTAGGGGCTGGGGTGAGACGTGCTGAGAGAAGCCACAGGTACTGAGTGAGACCTGTCTCAGGTTCCTTTGACACCTAACAGTAGGGACTGTGTCAGGGGACAGGGCAGTGTAGACACACACCAGTGGAAGCCAGTGCTGCACACATGGCAGGCAAACACTCTACCACTGAGCCACACCCAAGCCAAGGGTTGGGGACTCCTCACCTGGAACACAAGGGAAGCAGAGCTGGAGCTAAAAGCTCTGGCAAGGATTCTTCTAATGCCAGTCCTTCAGGGAACAGTGTGAGAGGCAAGGAGGACCAAGCAGGACAGACAGGGCCCTAGAGGCTGGTCTTGGCTGGGCGATCTCCATGAAGCTGGACACTCAGTCACACTCAAGGGTACTCTAAAGAGCTGGCCACACCTCAGAACTTGGGTATTGACCCATAGCTATCAAAGGGCAGCTATGCCCCATTAGAAATGGACATATGTGGGTATGTCCCAGGTGTGTCCCCCATCTTATTCTCCCTGCCAACAAAGAACTATAGCAGAACATAGGTATAGGAGGGGCATGATTAAGGTTGGGGTTGGTATGAACTCATTGTCTATGGATACAAGGTATGCAGCTTGCTGGTTTGGGATGGGAGTTAGCATTTGCAGTGGTGTCAAAGGCCATGACCTTGTGATTCTCTGTGCTGGCCCTGGGCATGCCAAGTCACTGAGATAGCCTAGGAGCTCTCAGATCTATGGGCATCATGGTTACACCCAGGAGGTAGGGCTGACACAGGGTTCATCCACCGTAGATGTCCAGACATGGTGGTGACCAGGGCAGCTAAGGGGCTCATAAACCATTCAGAAGAATTAGGAGTTTGGGGATGGCATCCAAGTGGCTGTATGACAGAGGGAAACACTCTGGGTACTCTCTGAGGTGCTACTGTGCAGGTGCACAGTAGTTAAACAGTGAAGATTGGTTACCATGAGATCTGTAAGTACTGGTCATTGTCACCTGTAAGGACATAATCAGCAGTTAGGGCCTGGATGCCCAAGTCCTTACCTCTCATCTCTGCTCCTGACCTGGGCCCCTGGGGCATGAGAAGAGGGCTATCCTCACTGTGGCCAGCATGGGTGTGCTTTCTGCCCTTCCCTGAGAAGCAGGTAACTTTTCTTCCCCAGTGGCTGGGAGACACCTGGGCACCCTCAGCCTGAAGAAAGCTGGGTCACAAAGAGATAGGACAGGCTTCCAGAGTGGGGACAGGCCTTTCTTTGTAGCCCCTCCTAGAGCTTCTGGAAAAGGAGGAAGGGGCTGAGTTCGTGAGCAGTTCCACCCCTGCACAGGGCCCCGCCTCCACACCCAGCTGTGGGCAGGAAAAGGCTGAGTGGCAGGGGTAGCCAAGTCTGCACACAGGCCTGTCCCTTCCCTCCTGGCTCTGATCAGGCCCTGGAAGAGGCCATGCTGTGGTTCCCTGCCTCTAAGGGCCAGGATGGGGGAGCCAGACCTTGTGAGGGTGGGGTGTGGTGGTGGGGGGTGGAGAGGCCAAGAACACTTGCCAGGGCTAGAGAGCAGGTGGTAGAGCTAATAGCCGCACTGTCTCTTGCTCACTGTGTTCCAGTGTTGGCCTGGATTAGAAAGCCTGCTCCCTCCCTGGGAGAGCCACTCAGCTACTGTTGCTCCTTAGAGTTAGTGCAATAGTTCAGGGCGGTGGAAGGCTGGACAGAGGTCGCCAGTTACAGCTCCTCTGTGGCCTGTCTAGAAACAACCTCATTGGGATATTTGTGTGGTTCAGTGCAGCTCTGGGCTTGGGTCTGGGCCATCAACCTCTGGTTGGTTTGGGCTTGTCCCTCCAAAATCCCCACTCCAGTCCTGATCTGGTTTCACTGCCTAGATTGGGCTAGTATAACCACAGACATCCTTCTGATGCCGAACTCATTTGAAAAATGCTGATGACTAATCTGGCTGCCTTCCCCCCATCTTCCTCACATGAGTGTGGGCTGAACACTTGCCCCTGCCCCCACCCGACTCCTGTTAGTAATTTGCTAAAGGCTCCTGGCCACAAGCCCCACTGGCATGCTTCCCAGAGGGGTCTCTACTACTAACCTTATTTTTCTTTAGTTTTTGAAAAACATCTATTTGATGTGTGTGTGTCTGCATGTGTGTGTATTGTGCCACAGCATGTATGGTGAAGTCAGAGGACAACTTTTAAGAGCCAGTTCTCTCCTTTCCCCGTGTGGGTTCTGAGGGATCCAACTTGGGTAGTTGGACTTAGCTGCAAGCAAGCATCTTTACCCACTGAGTTCAGCCATCTTTCTGGCCTTTAGAACCTTAACTGTTTGTTTGTTTGTTTGTTTGTTTGTTTGTTTGAGACTGAGTTTCAGGTAGCCTAGGCTGGCTTTGAATTCCTGATCCTCCTACCTCAATATCCAAGTGTTGGGATTATAAGCCAGCACAGTTTTTTGGTATATATATATGTGTGTGTGTGTGTGTGTGTGTGTGTGTGTGTGTGTGTGTGTGTGTAATTTTTCAAGACAGGGTTTCTCTGTGTAGCCCTGACAGTCCTGGAACTCTCTTTGTAGACCAGGCTGGCCTCAAACTCACAGAGATCTGCCTGCCTCTGCTTCCCAAGTGCTGGGATTAAAGGCGTGCGCCACCATACCCAGCTTTTTTATTTCTTTTAAGACATGGTCTTACTCTGTAGCACAGACTGGCCTTGAGTTTGCTGTAATCCTCTTGCCTCTGCCACCTGAATGTTGTGATCACAATGTGTACCACTATGCCCAGCTTCAATGGCCAACTTTCTAATTCCACCTGACATTTAGGCAGCAGGCAGGTTCTAGATACAACTCCAAATAATAGACATGGAGTTGGGGTCCTCAAGACTCTTGTCCATTGTTACCACAAACAGGGACAGAGTTGGGATAGGTCTTCAAGTAGGAAAGAGTGGGGAAAGTCAGTTCTCTGGACTACTGCCAGGCTCAGGAAAGTGAGGGTGTCTATAACCATGTGTGGTGGTTGGCTTGGGTGAAGGCAGAAGGGCAAGTGATAGCTCTAGGTATGTTCCCCAACATGAGTCCTCTCAATCTGGAGAAACCTTCTGGGACCACCAGGGCTGACCCTAGATGGAGGGAGGAAGGAGATGGGAATGCCATCTGCTGGGGTGGCATCTTGATAGAGCCTGTTTCTGTGTCCAGGCCAAAACAGCCCTTTGGAAGAGTCCTTGATCTGCAGGCAAAGACAGGTACAAGCCAACTTTCCAGTGACTGATGAATTCTTCTGTTTCCAGGAATGGGAACTGGCATTTGACAGAAATGTGCTCAGGGAGCTGAAATATCACAGTTGCTGGCCAGGAGAAGTCAGCAACATGGGCTGCCTCTGGGGAGGGTGGAGGGGACTTAGGATGTGCTATTTGAAAAATGTATTAACAGGTTTGTTTTTTTTTTTAAGATTTTATTTATATATTATGTATACAGTGTTCTGTCTGCATGTATGCCTGCAGGCCAGAAGAGGGCACCAGATCTCATTACAGATGGTTGTGAGCCACCATGTGGTTGCTGGGAATTGAAGTCAGGACCTCTGGAAGAGCAGCCAGTGCTCTTAACCTCTGAGCCATCTCTCCAGCCCGTGTCAACAGGTTTGTAGTTCCTAAAACTGTATGCTATAGTAAATCACACAGCATCAACTTGACATTTTAACCATTTTTCTTTTTCTTTCTTTGAGACAGGGTTTCTCTGTGTAGCCCTTGATGTCCTGGAACTTGCTCTGTAGACCAGGGTGGTCTCGAACTTAGAGATCTGCCTGTCTCTGCCTCTGGAATCCTGGGGCTAAAGGCCTGGACCACCACCCTCCACCATTTTAACCATTTTTAAGTGTGCAACTGAGGGACTTCCACAATCCTCCTCCTCTTCTGTCTTCATTTTTGGAGATAAGGTGGCCCAGGCTGGCCTCAAACTTGTAATTCTCCTGCCTCCTGAGAGCTGGGATGACTGGTTTGTGCTACTATGCCTAATTCTAGAACCTTTTAAGGTTCTAGAAAAAGTTCCTATTAACAATTTGTTTCCTCCCCACACTCTATTCTGGTAGTCTTCTATTCTCCATATCTGAACTGACCAATCTAGATACTTTTATAAAGTCAGACATAATCCCAGCACTCAGAGGCAAAGGCAGGCAGATCTCTCTGGGTTGGAGGCCAGCCTGGTCTACTCAGCAAGTTCCAGGCCAGTCAAGGCTATATAGTGAGACCCTGCCTCAAAAAACAAAATAAAACATGGCCAGATGGCACTGGATAGATACAGTTTGTCTAGCAGTCATTAGCTGATGGACCTTTGGTTTGTTTCTATTTTTTGTCCACTGTATGGTTTTGTTCTCAACACTCAAATTCCAAGTTCTGCTTGAAAATTGGTTTTTGAGTCTTCAAAAACCAACCAAACAATCAAAAACAAAACAAACAAACACAAACCCCTGGAATCACACACTATTTATCCTTTGTGGCAGATGCCCATCAATTGGCTCAGTGTTTTCCAGATATTTAGTTTGCAGTGGTGCCATAACTTGGTTCCCTGCTATAACCAGGTAATACTCAACTGCATGATGGCTCATGTTTGCCCATCCATTCACCCACTTAATAGACACTCTGGGTGTTTCTGCACAGACTTAACACTCCAGTACAGACAAGTAGGGATGACTGGATCAACTCTCAGAAAAAGTGGGAACCCTAGTGGCAGAGCTGAACCCCTCTCTCTACTCTGGCCCTGTTCCATCCTCCCCACCTAGGAGACAGATTCCCTAGCACTGTATAAACTCTGGCACACCAGCAACCCTCCACACCTCTTAGTGGCTGTAGGAAGTGAGAGGTTCGATATCCTTTGCTCCCTAGCAAGTTCGAAGCCATGTCTAAAGAAAGAGGGAGAGAGAGAGGGAGAAAAGTGATATTGAGGTGCTAGGGCTGCTGACCAGGCTCTTCCTGGTCTTGCCTGCTACACCTCTCCCCGCTTGGCAGGCAGCAAGTAGAAAAGTTCTGATACTAAGGATCTGGTCCATTTTATTTGGCCTAGGTAACACATGTATTTGACTGACCGTGACACCCAAGGGTAGGAGGCTTGCATGCAGGCTGAGGCTGCATGTTTGCTCTGTTGCATGTGGAGGTGGCATGTAACCATGGCACCATTTTTCCAGTGGTAACACTGTATCTTACAATACAGGGAGTCTTCAGATGCTCTTTAACTGCTACAGAGAACAGCACTGTAGGATACATTTTAGTTTCTTTGACAGTTCTTGTGCTTTGGCCTTTAGGTTTTCACCTTCTGCTACTTTCATCAGTTGTGGGACACAAACATTTCAGTTCTTCTACAGAGGTTCTCAACCTTCCTAATGCCACATCCCTTTAATACAGTTCCTCATGTTGTGGTGACCCCCAAACACAAAATTATTTCATTGCTACTTCATAACTAATTTTGCTACTGTTATGAATTGTAATGTAAATATCTGATATGAAGAATATATGATATGCAACCCATGTGAAAAGGTCCTTCGACCCCCAAAGGGGTCATGACCCATAGGTTTAGAATCGCTACTCTAGAAGAAGGTTTGAATGAATTTCAGAACCTTTCCCATGTCTAGGCAGCACCTAGAGCCAGACTAGAGGTGAGTCTTGGAGACAATGTAAATGTTTAAACACTAGCTGTCCAGGGAAAGCCGCATTTCTGGTGGCTTTGGAGAACTGAAGATTCCAAAGTGGTGATTGGTTGACTTTAGCATGCTGGTGCCTTGAGGCTCAATAGTGGTCACACCATTTCTCCTGGTCCTTAAGCCTCTGCTCCTAACTCCACTTAGTCCCCAGTACAGCTGAGTCTGGGCATGCTGAACTTGGTGCAGCTGTACAATATGGGCCCTTTTTCCTTTCTTCTTTCCTGTCCACCTTAATACGTAAGACTGAGCCAAACCAAGATGGCTTGGGTGAAGTACCCAGCACGTGCAGAACTCAGACCTGGTCTGGGCACCAATGGGACAGCAGGTGCTCTGGCAGCATTTGCTACCATCTATATAGCACACTGATTAAGGCCAAACCACACACTGGGGCAGGTATGACTGGAAGCAGTTCCAAAGCCCCAATCCAGACCACAGTGCGATGCAGCTGTCTGGTGCCACGGCAGTAGTGTCTCTCCACCTCAACCACCAAATCCTGGCCAGCGTGGCCGCCGGTGCCACGGTGGAGAACTTGGACAACCCTCAGGGGGCGCTGCGCCCTCGCGACTTGGGGAGCAAAGCGAGAAGTTACTCCAGCCACGAGGGGCGCAGTTGCTGTGGGTGCTGCAGAGGGTCAGAGGAGTCAGGCCTTGGAAGTCTTTTTGTATTGCCCAACTGTGGGTCCCAGGCTCCAGGCTGCCGGGGAGAAGCAGCCCCCCATCCCGGCACTGTGCGAGTGACTGAACTGGGCTGCAGAGGGGTCTTCTGCGGCGTGCAGACCAGGGTCTCGGGCTCACGGGCACCAGCCAGGCCGGGAGGGCCGGCGCGCGCGCGCGGACTGCACCGGGCAGAGAGGGGTGCCTGGGCGCGCCAGGCCGTCGAGGGAAGCGCGGAGGCGGGCACTCCGGGGAGGGCGGGGGCCGAGCTTATAAAGGCCCGCAGGCGGGCGCAGGGAGAGAGCCGCGGAGTCGCCGTCCGGCCCAGCTCGGCCTAAGAGAGCCGTCCTGAGTTCTGCCCCGGGCGGNCTGACACCTCAGCGCGCGCGGGCTCCGGCCATCCATACCAGAGGGCGCGGCCGGCCCGGGTCCCGGCCAGAGAACGAGGCCCGCGGGAGGTCCTAGCAGCGGCGCGCCACACGTGTGTTGACCCGCCCTGAGTGCCATGGCGTGTGGGTCCTCCGGCCCCTGCACTTCCCTTTAGCCACGGCGGCGCGACCCCGGGCGGTCCCCGGGCCTCGGGGCATGGAGCCGCACGTGCTGGGCGCCGGGCTCTACTGGCTGTTGCTGCCCTGCACGCTCCTGGCTGGTGAGTGGAGGGCGCGGGCCGGAAGGCTGCGTCCGGGTCCCCCCTGCGCTGCGCCACCCTGCCCCGCGAGGGTGCGCGCGGGCGAGCATAGGCGAGGAAATTCCCCTGGACTCGCGGCCCAGGGCGCCCGCATTCCTAAGACGTGAGCGCGCAGGCGACCTCGGCGGGCCCAGCCCGGGCACCGGGTGGAATCGCGGCAGGCAGCGGCGAGGCGCGGGTCCCCGAGCGCCCCAGATAGCGTTGGGCGTTTCCGCGCGGGCTAGGAGGAGAGGCCCAGGCGAGGGGCTGTTAGCGTCTGAGACGTGAGGAGAGCGCGAATTTCTATTCTCTTTCGTGTTTAAAAAAAAAGAAAGAAAGAAAAAAAAGAAGTCAAACTTGCATCACGACTTCCTGACCAATCTGGGAGAAGGCGGCGTTCTGCCTGGAGCTTTTCAAGTCAGACTTTTCCTACCAGAACTAATAATGTTCCAGCCCTAGGCGCAGTCCCCAGTGTTCTTAGTCCCAGTTCCGAGGCTGTCTGCCCCATGCCTTGGAAAAAGCGCCAATCTTTCTCATGTCCTACCTGGTTACCTTCCAGAGAGACTGGGGCACAGGGCACCCCAGAAGTCTCTGGCCTGGTGTCAGAACTGGAGATCCCCAACCGTGGCATGTGTCGCTTGCTTGCAAAGAGCTCCTCTCCTTCAGTGTCATAGGTGCTGGGCACCTCT
>LZPO01034768.1:887824-918290 GCA_001675575.1 Neotoma lepida
GTGTGACCTTCTCCACGCTCCGATTAAGTTAGCCCACAGAGAGATGGCGCGGTTTGCATTGTGAAAGTTTGTCTGCCTATGTGAAATCCGTCTGTCGGAGGCGGGGGATTGTGTTTCATCCCCTCNGNTCCTCCAGGGACACTGCTTGCTCACCCTGTTTTTAGGTAGATTTCTTAGGAACAGGCTCCCGGGGTGTCAGGCATCCTGGGCAAACCCTACTGTGACTTCCAAACAGGCTGAGTTTTGATTTGTAGCACCAAAATGTGGTGAGACATGGGGGAAAATTTTCAAGGCAGGAATCAATGAAAACCATTGAGCTTGGAAAGGAGGAGCCAGGGGACACTGTCCTCAGCTCAGCCTGGACTCNGGAAAGCCAAGGTCCAGGGCCCACATGGGTGGCTTGTTTTCCTCACTGNCCTGTAGACTGTAAAAATAAGCTGAATGGGTGGAGGACAGTGTAGAACACAGCTACCCTTCCTAAAGGGATAGCCACAACAGGAGCTGTTTCTCAGGACATCNGAGGCTCCGTAACTGTCTGTCAGTGTTTGGGGACATAAAAAGCAGGGCAGGGAATAGGTGGTCTTGTGTGGGAAGAAAGGCTTCATCTTCATTGAAGCCATCATCTTCCACAGACAGGGGCCTTCTTAAACAAAGTTGGCAGAGTTTTCTCTGACAGACNAGATGGTGAATGTTTTCACATCATGAAATACTCTGATTTTTTTTTCCAGCCATTNAAAAATGCACAAACCATTCTTAGCTGAAATCNACTGTGAGCTCNGGTCCAGCCTGCGGCTAGTGACCCCTGAGGATCATCAGTCAGGGCTCTGAGGTCCCCTAACTTTTGAGCTGCAGTGCGTGGGTGGCAGGGGAAGCTTCCAGTCTGAGTCTGGTTAGGATGTGAACGAGGCTTTGCCAGCTCAGGGGGTTCCCACCCAGGTTGTGTGTTAGTCACCTGGGGAGCTTTCAAAAGGATATTGATGACTAATGCTCCTGTCTTTCCTTAGGCCCAAACTGTCCCCCCATACCCAGGCACAGGCCACACCTACCCTGACTCTGAGCCTGGGTGTGGGTTTGGCCATCAACATTTTTCTTTATGCTGGGGGAGGTGGACCAGGGACACAGTCAGCCAAGACACTGCATGGTGCCACAGGAGATGCTAGCATCCTGTTCACTGATATGGGGCATAGCAGCCATCTCTGAGGGACCTCTTGCTGGAGGTGGAACATTCANTCCATCTCTTGTGTGGGCTCCCTTGCCCTCCACCCTTTCAACAGTTTGAGTCCTGTGTTTTGGAAATAAGGCCTACACAGGTTAGTCATCCTATGTGCTGGGTGCTGGCTCAGGCCTTCTCGGAGGTTTGAGTCATCCTGGAGTGTTCAGCCCTCTTGTCATTCCCCTAACAGGGTGACAACCTGAAAAGCCAGGTGATGCCCCAGCCTCAAGGGAATAGTGACCAGCTCAGGCAGACTTACCTGGTGACCTGGAGACCCAGGGATCAGAGCCCAGGGATGGAAGCTTCCAGAGATGTCTAGGAGGGATGTTTTGTGCTTGGGAGAGAAAGGACCAGGTCTCCTGACTCTTGGCCTCACAGGGGAGCCAGGAACTTAAATACCAAAGCAAGAACCAGGTAGTAAGAAAGCTCACTGAGGATGACACTGAGAAAGACCTGTGTTAAAGCAACATGATCTCTGCTCTCAGGGTCCAACACATGGCACCCACCATAGCATGGGGGCATTGTCACATCCATGACAGAGTGGCATCTGGGCTTGAGTGATTGTCCCTGAGAAGTATCACTGTTTACAGTGGAGTATATCTTTCTTCTCAGAATATTTTTATTGTCACCATTTAACTGTCCACTGTGGGAACGTATCTGGCTTGCCCACCACACATAACTCAGACAAGAACTGGTCAGCCCTCACTTAGTGGTCAGATCTATTGCTGAAACTCAGGGCCAGAAAGGGCAGTAAGATGGCAGAGAACCNAGCCTTTCCCGCCACTGGTGCTGCAGCCTTGGTAGCCACAGAATGGGTGAGGTCCCACTTCCCCCTGCTACATTGTGNGGGACTCCCTGCTGAGCCTCGGTGACTAGGCCTAGCAGAGGGGTGGGCCCCTGCCTCCACGNTGGGTCTGGGAGGGAATGAGTAAGCAGGACAGGGAACCCACTAGGTCCCAGTGTGTTTAGGGGAGGAGCTGGGGACCATCTGAGAACTGAGGGAAGATCATGTCAGACTATAGTCTTCTTGCAGGTGGTCACTGGCAGTCACGGNGAGGGTCCTGCAGAGGAAGTGACCTTGCTGGGGGAGGCAGAAGTGCTAGTTTCTGATCCTAGCCCCAGGCTGTTTCCTGGGCGGTGTCTCTGCCTGTACTGACAGCTCTAAGTTTGCTTTCTTACTGTCAGGATTGGGGAGGGCAAGGCTCCATGTGAGCTGTCCCCTGCAGCTCTGGGATCTCCTTTCAGTTCTGTTACCTATTTTAGAAATGTGTAATTAGATGTTTACTTCTTCATATACATTTGTCCCTGTTACTAAAGCTCAGCTTTCACACCTGCCTTCTACCACACTGTTGGCTTTTGGACTCCATGTCAGAATGCAGCTGTTTAGGATTAGGCTAGATGAATGGAATTGATTCATGGGCTCAAGATCATATGGATGGGAAGGGGCAACCCTAAAATGAAGCTTCCTTTGCCCTCTTTGCTGGAGGGTACCTGGGTCACTGGGAGGACAAAGGGAGTCTATAGGAGCATGTGCTGTGGATGGAGGAGTTTGTGGGTAAAAGACAGCGGATAGCAGCCAGTGCCTTCATCTCACTCTGAACTTGCCTGGCCTTTAACCTCTTTCTAGGCTTCATCTCCCCTGTAAATGGAGCTATAAAAGTTTTAAGACCACTTCCAGACTCTGATCTCTGGTCCCTGGGCTGTGACTCTCACACCCAGACTGAGGAGGTGGATGGGTCAGCTGTCTTTGGNGATAGGCCAGTCCTTCATCCGGTGCTTTCCTCCTTGATCTTGGTGGCTAGGAGCCCCTGAGTGCTTTCCCATATGTGCTGTGCAGGGCCAGTCATTGGCTATCAGTGGCTAGGTCAGGTCTCCTGGGAGCTAAGTAGAACNGGGCTTCCCACTACCGGCTTCCCTTTGGCACAGATGATGCTCCTTAGGAACAGTAGGCACTGGTGCCCTCACTTTCCATGCATAGGACCTGTCCCCAAGGGGGTCTACAGTCCTGTACCCTGCATGGGACACCAAGCTGCACACTCAGATAGTGTGCAGCTTCCTGAACTGTCTGAGTTCATTCATGCGTCCCCTCATCTAGGTCTTGTGGGACAAAGTACTGGGTAGCAGCCAAGAGCCAAGATCTGGTTCCAGGCCAGTGGTGCCTGGTCATGGGGTGGGGGTGGGGGATGGGACTGATGGATGTGGTAGAGGTAAGAGTGCCCACTTCTTCCTGACCAGGCCTGAGGGCACTGTGAGCCCCTGCAGCTGTTCATAGGTAGAGAGAGGCTCAAAGGCAGCAGTTACACCTATAAACAGTCTCCCTTAGCTCCCCTCAGAGGGGCTCTGTGATGCTATCCAAAGTGGTATTTTCCAGGAATGGCATTCAAAACAGGGGCCCAAATGGTGCCACCCCAAAGGACTCCCTAATAATGATACTCCAAACAGGTCTCCCCAACAATCCCTCTAAGTGGGGTACTCCAGAAGTGCCTTCCAAAGTGGTCTGCNCCCTCCTCTGTCTGGACAGAGCAGGATGAGGAAACCCATGAGCTGCAGGAAGAGGAGGGTATAGGATGGAGGGTTAGCTAGTCTGGAGGGAGACAATAGGTAGCCTGGTGAGAGGATGAGGTCACTGTAGCATTTCAGGGCCCTNTCCCTCCTTAGNAGGAGACCAGCTAGGGCCTGGTGGGTGGTGAGCTGCTAGAGTCAGTGCTACTGGGGCTGGGTAGGGCCAGAAGAGCCCTCCCTGTGCCTGTCCCCTCTTTGNAGAGGGGCTTCCAGAGGCAAGAGCCAAGGAAGGAGGGGAGGCAGGGNGGAGCCTGAGAATGCCCCCCAGCCAAGTTTTCAATTATAGTTGTTCCATTATCTGTATGGTTCATGTTCCAAGACTCCTGGTGGAGCCTGATTTGGTGACCAAGGCCTATAATCCCAACTACCCTAGAGGCTGAGACAGGAGGATCACAGGTTCAAGGACTGTATGGATCATTTACCAGACCCTGTTTCAAAGTAAAAAGCAAAAGGAGGGGCTGGTGGAACAGTCCAGTTATAGAGTGGTGGCCTGGATGTGTGAGATCCTGGATTCAGTCCCCAGCACCAGGATAGCAAACAAAAAACCCTGGTGGACCTCTTGTAGTATAGTCAATGAACTGTTTTTNCTTAAAAAACACCTATGGTAGATGTTTGAAACCTACCATTGTACCAAACACTTTATGTCATCCATCACTCTATCTATGCACCTGTGATAAGGTTTGATTTACATATTAGGCACAGAAGTTAACCACAAGAGATAATAATAAGATTAAATAATTACCACCATATATGGCATTAACAGTTATTTAAGACANGCATGGTGACACAAGCCTTCAATCCTATCAGTAGGGAGGCAGAGATGGAGAGATCTCTGTGAATTCAAAGCCAGCCTGGTTCTACATATCAGAGTTCCAGGCCAGCCAGTACTGCATAGTGAAACACTGTCTCAAAAAAAAAAAAAGAAAAAAGTTATTTCAAGATTGGCAAGATGGCTCAGTGAGTAAAAGCTCCCAAAAGTTGTCCTCTGAGTTACATGCATACTGTAGTCATGTGCACTCCCCATGTACACACACACACACACACACACACACACACAATTAAATAAATAAAATATTTTTAAAACTTATGAAATGCATACTTCTGGAACTTTTCATCTAATATTTTATACTGTGACTGGGTGTAAGACGGTTGAAGGCTCAGGTCAACTGAGCATAAATTCCACTTTAATCCCTTTATTTATTCATTGGTTTTTCAAGGCAGGGTTTCTCTGTGTAGCCCTGGTTTGTCCTGGAACTCACTCTGTAGACCAGGCTGGCCTTGAACTCAGAGATCTGCCTGCCTCTGCCTTCTAAGTGCTGGCATTAAAGGCGTGCACCACCACTGCCTCCNCCACTACCACTCAGCCTACTTTAACCCTTTTAATTTCCAACTCCCATCCTTATTCCCAGGAGAGCTTGGTCCTGCCCCAGCTCTTTCTTGTCTAAGCATCTGCTGCATGTGGCTGCTACTGTCTTGTCACCTCATCTTGTCCTTTATAATTGGAACATCCATGGTTATTTTGGGGTTCCCACTTATGTCTTTCACTTCAGTTGCTTCTAGGTTTCTGGTGTCAAGGGCACCTCTGTCCTTTCATGCGTTTCTCTGGGCTGGACACTTGAGTCCTGTTGCTTTTATACATGAAGATCACATATGTCCAGGTAGCCACTCACANTGGTCCCTTGGGGAACTGGCCACAATGGGGAAGCAAGCATTGTCTTGGAAGGGACAAGGGCAACTGACCAGCCAGACCAGCCTCCTGGGTGATAATCAGATACCTTAGCCAATATGTGCAGCCTCCTGACTCCCTGTAGCCATCCCAGGAACCCTTGCTGAGTGGGGTGGGTCCATTTTCTGGCATGTTTTAATAGCATAATTATAGGGGGTATTTTTAGTTCTCTCTAACAGGCTGACAGGGTCAGCCACGACTGTTTACCAGGCTGCAATGTGCACGCTATTTTTCTCTGTAAGTATATATAGCTGAGGCCATTTTTTCTCTGGGTTCAGGCTGCTGAGGGATGGTGGCCACCTCAGCCTCCTGTGGTTTCCTTTGCCATTGAATGGGAGCCTAAAATGGGCCCAGGGAGTAGCTGCTGGCCTCTGAGGAACATGAAGCTGGGGTGGCCCCCTATCTTAGTTNCTGTTCCGTTGCTGTGAAGAGACACCACGACCAAGGGAACTTATAAAAGAAAACATTTAATTGGGGGCTTGCTTACAGATTCAGAGGGTTAGATGATCATGGTGGGAAGCATGGCGTCAGGCAGGCATGGTGCTGAAGCAGTAGCTGAGAGCTTACATCTGATCCACCAAGTAGGAGGCAGAGAGAGCATAAGACTGGGCCTGGTGTGGGCTTTTGAAACCTCAAAGCCCAACCTTAGTGACACACTTCTTCCAATAAGGCCACACCTCCTAATCCTTCCTAAACAGTCCACCACTGGGAACCAAACCTCCAAATACATGAGCCTATGGGTGCCAGTCTCATTCAAACCATCACACCTCCCATCCAGGCNTTCATCCTTCCAGGTAATGTTCCTGATCAGCCTGGTTAAGGCCTGAAGAGGGCNTGTGTTAGGCCTCCTCTCCACTGCTTGGTTTTCCTCCAGTGTCAAGCAGCCACCTCTATCCTCCAAACCTTGGCCATCCTCCAAAGACTCTTCAGCAGGAGAATTAAACTGCTGAGGAAGTAAATCCCCAGGGTCTGCACTGAAGGCCTGTGCTTGTTGGGGACCTGAGGATGAGGTGTGGGTTCTGGACAAATGGTCTGAGGTGAGCCTTGGAGACTGCAAGCATAGGGTTTGGTATTCACCTCCTGGAACCTCCAAAACCTGCTGTCTGTCTTCTGACACCCTGTACCCCAGCTCCCAGCATGCATTTCTGCCTCTGTGTTGTGGCTCCAGCATGCTCCTGGCCCTCCCTTCTCTCTCTCATTTACTTGATTTCTGTTTATGGTTAAAACACTGTTTAACAGCATCATCCTGATAACATTACAGGGAGTTTTAAAAGAGAAATGAGGGGCTGGAGAGATGGCTCAGCAGCTAAGAGTGTGTATGTACTATACTTGCAGANGACTGAAGTTCAGCTCCCAGAACACACATTGGGCTGCTCACAGCGATCTAGAACTCTAGCTCCAGGGTTTGAGATATCCTCTTCGGGACTCTGGAGGCACCCACACTCACCCATGCCTCCCCCTCCTCCCCGCTATATACAAATTAAAAATAATAATAAAATCTTTAAAAGGAAAGTGAAACCATCGCTAGCCTGACAGCTGTTTCTTCACTAGCATGTCTGAGGGCTGGTGACAGTAGTGACCCACAGGATTCCTGTATGCTCTGTGCTAAACTTTGTGCTATGATCTCTGTCCTGGAGAGGGTTTTTCTTGTCCTACTTGTGAAGGAACAGGTTGACTGGTTATCCCAGTTGCCCAAGATCACTCTGTGGACAGGTGAAGTCACTCTGTGGGCAGCTGAGTACACCCAGTCCTGGCCAGCCTCCTGTTCCCTACATCACCTACAGTGAGATGGTCGCATGCAGGCTTACAACAGCCTTGTGGGCTGGGGCCCATTGCCCAGCCCTATCTCCTCCTTCTGTGAATGGGGCCAGGACTGTTTTCCTCACCCCTGATGTAGTCTAGCTACCTCCAGTGGCCAGTCTCTTGGGTACATTTCTGCATGGTTTCTTCTTGCTCCATGGGAATCCAGAGGTCCTCCCTTGCCTGTGACTACTGAGGCTCATGGCACTCACTGCTGTCCCTACCTTCCCAGGCACATGCCAGTGTCCTTTCCTCCAAGTAATCCCCAGAGCAGTGTTGTCTACTATGAGAGCCTTGGGCCTTTGACTTTCCGGTATCACCTACCTCCCCAGGCCATAACAGCATGTGCCACAGGGTGTGAGAGTGGCTTCTAAGTGGGCAAATCTTTGCTTTTTTTTTTTAATATTTTTGTGTATGAATGTCCATGTGTGTGCATATTCATGTGTGAGGTTGTGTGTGTACCATGGTGAGTATGTGGAGGTCAGAGGACAACCTCAGATGTTGGTCTGTACTTTCTACCTTGTTTGCAGTAAGGTCTGTCTTGTTTGCCACGGTATGTGTACTCCATCCAGGCTAGCTGGTTTGTGAGCTTCTGTGAGATTCTCCTGTTTCTGTCTCTCTTCCCACCATAGAATGCTGGGATTACAGGACACATGCCTCAGTTTACATGGATTCCAAGGATATGAACTCAGGTTGTCAGGCTTGGGTGACTAGCATTTTTATCCACTGAGCCATCTCCCCCCCCCCCCAGGTAGCCTGGCTTCTAAGAAAATATGAAAAGGTGTGAGCACTGTTGGGGATACGTAGTCCTTGTTGAGAGCCAAAGTTTTGCTCCAACAGGNCTGTCCTCCGTCCCTAGCCCCTTCAGTGTGTCCCATTAGCAATTTCCCTGCTCTGCCTTCCTGGGTGAGTCCCCAAAGATGTCTTTTCAGACATCTCACTCTCATCCAGGGCTGGGTCACTCTGCTCCCCCTCCCCCAATATCTACTCACCTGTCCTCTCCTCTAGACATCTAGTCACTGCCCTTGGCATTCACTTGACAAATGCATCTGTAAGACCTGCTCTGGCCCAGGCTGTCTTAGGCTTGGGGTCCCACTGCCACTCCCAGTTTCTGGTGCACCTGAACACTGAGGCCTGCACGGACCCTGAGTGTTCTCCACCTGAAGTGTTACCAGCACCCACTGGAACCCATAGTTCTGTAGTTCCGCCTGGCAAGGTTCAACAGCTGAAGATTTCCAAACAACCATTCCAAAACAAGGCAGCAAAGGGACCCCCCCCATGCTGCCCTCCAGTTCTAGTTCAGAAAGCCCACAGGTCATGTGCATCGCTGTCATCTTTGCTCAGGTGTGTGAAATTCATCCCAGCTGCTGTGTGCTACCATTCCTTTTTTGTGTTTTTAGACAAGGTCTCACCATGTGGCCCAGGATGGCCTGGAACTCCAAATCCTCCAGTCTCACTCTCCACAGATGCAATAGCATTTATTCACTGTTCTGTTTGTGCCGAGAAGTGGCTGTGGGGAGAGGACTTTCTTTCTGAGGTGCACAGGGCCACCCTTCCTCACCAGAGAAGAAAGTATGTGTGTAAACTCAGAGGCAGCCTCCAGCCTCTGGGTCCTGCCCACATGTGTGAGGCCCTGGTGCAACTATGTGCAAGTTAGTGAAGAGGGGACTCCTGTGGCTTCAATTTGCTTTGTGTGACACCTGCTGAGCTGTCACTTGGGCCTAGTACACAACCCTTTCTGACTTCATTGTGAAGTGTCTTTTCATGTCTTCCAGCAATTAAAAAAAACCCAAAAAATCAAAACAACTGAGTAATCTGTTTTGGTTTCTCTTTCTTTCATTCTTTCTTCTAGGGTGTGTGGTGTGTGTGCTGTCTCTTATACACATCTAGATGTGTATAAGAGACAGGTGTGTGTGTGTGTGTGTGTTTTCAAGGAGGACAGAGATCAACCTCAAGTGTTTGTCCTCAGGAGCTGGCCACCTTATTTTTGGAGAGATTTCTCAGCAGCCTGTAACTTCCCAGTTAGACTAGGACTGCTGACCAGCAAGCTTCAAGAAGCTACCAGTCACTGTCTCTGTCACTAGCGTGCACCGCTATACTCAGCTTAAACTTTTTTGTTTACTTTTTTAGGTAGGGTCTTACTATATAGCCCTGGCTCGACTGGACCTTGCTGTATAGATTAGGGTGGCCTCAAATTCATGGAGATCCGTTTGCTTCTGCCTCTCAAGAACTGGGATTAAAGGCATTTGCGCCACATCAGGATACTCAGCTTTTTTTTAAATGTGGCTTCTTGAGATTGAACTCAGGTCTTGGTGCTTACAGTACAATCACTTTACTGAGCTATATCCTCAGCCCTATTTTTTATATTTGAGATAGGGTCTCATACAACTCAGGCTGGCCTCAAACTCTCTATGTAGCCAAGGATGTTCTTGAACTCCCAACCATCCTCTTGAGTGCTGGGATTACATATGTGTGCCACCATGCCTGGTTTACACATTACTGGGATCAAACCCAAGGTTACATGCATGCTATGTAAGCAGATGACCAACTGAGCTATATGCTTAGCTCTATTTGTGAGACAGCATCTCACTAAGTAGCCCAGGGCTGGCATTACGGGTGTGTGCGTCACACCTGGCTTCCTCTATTTTTGATCCTTGGAGTTTGTTATGAATTTGACATTTCAGCCGTCCATCACCTGTGTACTGTGAGTGGTTTTGTGCCTATGTGGCATACCTATTCCAGTCTTCATGGTGTCATTTTAGGGACAGGCCCTTTTAATCCAGATGGTATCCAGTTAACCTGTGGGACTGCTGCCTGCTCTGTGTAGATGGTTACTTTTCCACAAGAATGTTTTCAGTCCTTAGCCATGTGGCTCTCCCTGCCTTGCTGCTGTCTCTTATACACATCTAGATGTGTATAAGAGACAGCTTTGCACTGTGCCCATGCAGATCCCCCAGGCCTCAGTCCTGTCTCTTATACACATCTAGATGTGTATAAGAGACAGCCCCACCCCCGTCCACCTGCTTGGCCTTCAATCCTTGGGTCACACTTCGTTCCCCAGGGCGCTTCATCCTGCTGTCAGAATGGCTGCTCCTGCCCTCCCTGTACTCACTCCTGTTCTAAAATTCATAGGCCTGGGGAGGGCCCTTGTTCCATCCTTGCAAGGTGGCCTCCTTGGTCTCCTGGNCCTGGGGCCTTCTGTTTTAGTGTCCTCACTCCTCTTGTTCTTGTTCCTTGGGACTGCAGTGGCTATCTTTGTACCCTACCTCTTTTTCCTTCTTTGCACTGTGCCCATGCAGATCCCCCAGGCCTCAGTCTGAAGGACAGGGTAGTTTCTGTGCTTGGCGGATGCTGCACCAGGGGCTCAGAAAGTGTAGATGTGGGTCATCCTGGCACTCAGATGACCCATGTCTTGTGGGTCCTCTAGGGAGCCCAAGCAGTCCATGGCCCCCAGTCTGCCCAGAAGCTGTGTGCTAACTAGCCGAGTTGTCCCTCAATCCTCAGGCCCTGTCCTTATCTGCGAAGGATCTGCTTTGTGGGGTCTGAATGCGACCTCTTGCCTCCTTTTTTGCCTCCCTGAATCCAGCATGGCCCTTGGCTGGCCCTACAGGGATGGCCCTGTTTCTACTCCACTACGTGAAGGTGACTNGACATATTGCCTGGAGCTTGGACCTGGGGACAGTGGCTGATCCTCACATATCCACAGCCCCAAAGGGCACTCCTGCCTGTGCCTGGCGCCATGCATCTATGTTTTCCTGCCTGTGGTGGCTTAGTGGGGTCAATTGCCATCCTGTAGGTGGGAAGGGAATGTCAGCAGAGGTCACACCTGTCCAGGCTTGCCTGGTGACATGGTCCCATCGTGACCACATTTCAAGCTGTCCTCATTTCATTTCTGTTGCTGTAATAAAGTATCTAGACAAAAAAGCAGTTTAGGGAAGAAAGGGATTTATTTTTAGCCCATGGTTCCAGGTTATAGTTCATCACTGTAGGGAAGTCACAGCAGTAGGAGCTTGAGACAGCTAGTCCTAGCACCTCCACAGTCAAGAGCAGAGAAAATGAATACATGTATGGTCACTTTCATGTGCTCAGCCTGATTCTCCACTTTCACACAGGTCAGGACCCTCTGCCTAGGAAATAGTGCTATCCACGGTGGACTGAGTCTTTACCACACCAATTAATAAGCAAGACAGTCCCCCACAGACATACCCACAGGATAACCTGATCTAGACAACTCCTCAGTTAAGACTTTCTTCCCAGGTGATTGATTCTAGCTTATGTCAGGTTGACAGTTAAAACTAACCATCCACACAGACCTTATCAATGGGTACAGACCTTCCCATCGGGTGCGGGGAGGACAGCTGCGTAGGCCCTAATCTCTAAGGATCAGGAGTGTGGGGGAGAGGCTCACAGTATTGTGGGAAGAGGGACCAAAGAAAGCAGTTGAAGATCAAGGGGTGGTACTGCCTGGGGGAGGCCTGGTGGAACCTGCATCCTTAGGCAGCTTCCCTTGAGCAGCCTCTGAACAGTTGGATCTGTGATCTCTGTAAGGGCCTCCTGCCTCAGTTTCCAGTTCTCGCAGTGAAAACAAGCCTAGAGAATAGATAAGTGAAGTCTGTGGTGGGGGCAGTTCTGTGTGGTGTTCAGAGTGCTGTGGATGGGATGTTCCTGGGCTATGCTGGACCCTCTTTCTGACAGCCTAGGTGGACACCAGGTGTCTCCTTTGCTGTTACATTGATGGTCAGTGGTCATCCCCTACCTTCTGGGATGCTTTCCCTCAGCCTGAGAGGCACCAGTCATCATCTTCATTGTGAACTCCTGGTGAGGCTGGGTTTCTGCGGGACCACACAGCACGGAGTCTTCACTGTGAAGACCCATTCCCTTGAATTTCAAGGCAGGCCCCTCTTCCTCCTCCCACCTCTACCCTTGTCTTATAGTGGGTGGGCAAACCTCTCCCACCACCTCCATTCAGGCCCCTCTGCACCTCTCCTGCATCCTCCAGTTCCCCCTTGACTGTATAAAGCACAGGGCTTGAAGTCAAAGGTAAAGCTATGTCTCAACGAGAGAGACCCAGGTGATTGGAGACACCTTGGCCTTGGGGCTGTGGGAGGAGCTGTAATCATCACTCAAGGATATGGAGCTCTGAGCTCCCTGGAGCATCTGGACCAGCAGGTTGAGTTACATTCCAGAGATGACAGGCCTTTCCAGGGAGGCCAGGGAGGAAGTACAGGTGCTCTTGACCCAAGTGAGGCTGGGAGTGTTGAGACACAGTGGTCCTTCCCCTCACTCACTGGAGGAAGACTGGCCCTGCTGAGTGGCCTCACCAGCTTGTAGTCTTGCCCTTGGGAGGGGGATAGACCTAGGTGGGAACTACTAGGGGGTCTGAGGAGATGGTGAGGAGGTATCTCCAACCATCTTATGGGGCAGAGAAGCCAGAGCCTTCATCCTCTACCAGACTCAGGCTCAGGAACCATCCTGAGATATCCTAGATCACACAGCCCACCTGCCTGTGGTCAGGGCCTGATGGTATGAGTATAAAAGCAAAGGCCATCCACTTCCCCTACTATCCCCAGGTCTTTGGTTGTGACCCAAGAGTCACTTCTTCACAGAATTATGTTAGCTGGGGGCTAGCCACAAATGCCCCTTGGGCTATGCAGAACCCTGGGTGGTGGTTCTGGGTAACACTTTAGAACTGTGGTTGGCAATGCTGTATACTATCTTCCTCCTGCAAGGTAGATGGCAGGCTGAGGACAGTCCCCAGGTTTGGCTTTCTGTTGAATCTCGCCTTCTGTCCTCAGATATTCTGATTCTCGGCTGTGCCACTAGATGCCTTTAGGCAATTTACATAGCTTCTCTGAGTTTNGAACTCTTCATCTTTAAAAAAATTAACATAATCNTTATCTTTTAAAATTCATGTACAGGGCTAGAGAATGGCTCAGTGGTTGAGACCACTTTCTGCTCCTTTAAAGGACCTGCGTTCACTTCCCAGCACCCACATCAAGCAGCTCACAACCACCTGTAACTCTAGCTCCAGGGGATCCAACTCTTTCTTCTGGACTCTATTCATGTGCACAAACCCATCCATAGATGCTCACGTATATACATAATTTAAAATAAAAAATAAAATCTTTAAATGAGCACATAAGGTATTAGGTATCATTATTGCACTTTTGAACAAACTGAGGTTTAGTAGATTCTCCTCCCTCCTTGTTTACATTTTTTATTTTATTTATTTATTTATTTATTTGGCTTTTTGAGACAGGTTTTTCCCTGGATGTTCTGAAACTTTCTCTGTGGACCAAGCTGGCCTCAAAATCAGAGATCCACCTGCCTCTGCCTCTCAANTGCTGAGATTAAAGTGTACGCCACCATTGCCTGGCTGTTTACATTTTTAAAATTAGATTTATTTTATATGTGACTGTGTGTGGATGGAAGGTGAGTATGTGGAGGTCAGAGGACAACTTGAGGGAGTCAGTCTTTTCTTCCACTATATAGGTCCTGGAGATCAAACCTAGTCTGTCAGGCTTGGCAGCAAACACCTTTACCCTCTGAGCTGTCTTGTTGGCCATGAAGCTTGCCTCTTTGAAAGTGGGATTGGGGGGAGGGGCTGGAGAGAGATGGCTTAGTCGTTAAGAGTACTGGCTGCTCCTCCAGAGGTCCTGAGTTCAATTCCCAGCAACCACATGGTGACTCCCAACCATCTATAGTGGAATATGATGCCCTCTTCTGTCATGCAGGTGTATATGCATAGAGCATTCATATGCATAGATAAATAAATCTTTAAAAAAAACAAAAGAAAGTGGGGCTGGTTATCTGGACATAACAGCTCAGATCTATAATTCCAACACTTAGGAGGGTAAGGCCGAAGGATTGCTGCTCATTTAAAAAGGCCAATCTGGACTGCCTAATTCCAAGTCAGCATGGGCTACAGTGTGAGACCCTGTCTCAAAAAACAACAAAAAATACTGCAAGTTTGGGTGTGGTGGCACATGCCTTCAATCCCAGCATTCAGGAGGCAAAGGCAGGTAGATCTCTGTGAGTTCTAGGCCAGACTAGCCTACCTAGCAAATTCCAGACTAGTTGGGACAATATAGTGAGACCCTGTCTCCAAACAAACAAACAANAGCAAACAAAAACACTGTCTGCTGCATTGCCTGTAATATGGGATGCCCCTCACAGAGCCTGTGGGGCCAAATGCCTGGCCAGCAGTACCCAGAGCAGGTGCCTCGCACTCTAACAATTCTGTGGTGGAGACTCCTTCCCCAGCCAGTCTTTTAAAGTCTCCAGTTGTAAGATTATCAGCGGCACTGCTTGGCCCCATGCCTCTCTGGGACAGCCCTGCAGGTTACATGGGTGGAAATGCCTTACAAAATCCATCTTGAGGGGAGGTAGAGCTGGTGCACAGGCCAGGTCTCTCACTCTTCAGGCCAGGTTGCATGTGCTATAGTTAGCTGTGCATGTTGAAGATGGCAAAGAATAGGCACATGCTTATACCATTGCCTGCTGGCAGCATGTCCCTTGGGACATTCTGATGGCTGGCCAGGTGAGGAGGTCATCTGGGTGTCTCTGTACCTGGAGACGGGGTGGTATTGGGCGTCTGCTGATGGGTACCTTTATAGGCAAGTTACACAGCTTCTCTACACTTTGAATCCTTCATCTTTAAAAATGGGCTTGGACCAGTGAAATGCCTCAGTAGCTAAGGGAACTTGCTGTCAAGTCTGGTGACTTCCTTGCTCAAGGTGGCCCACAGTTCAGGGCCTGAGCTAGAACTCACTGAGTGAGTAGCGAGGCCATGGTGCCTTCTGTGGCTTCATCCACTTTGAGGCCCTCTGGCCAAATGTCTGTGGGCAAGTTCTGCTCTAAACTCCATCTGTGCTATCCCTATATTGTCACAGCAGCCTCAGATAGCAGTTGGTGTCCTCAGCCCTGCCATGCAGGTCACAGGCCTGGGAGGCTGAGCAAGGTCTTCTGTCCATAGGATGTGGCCAGCCACAGGGATTTGGGTACAACTGGCATTAGCTGNAGAGGCCCTGAGATACACAATGTGAACTAAGTGTTGGATGTCTCATGGTTATCTGTACCCTGAGCTCCCTCTGGGCTTAGCAGGTTCTATCTATACTAGGCTGTGAGGTCCAAACCATGCATCTTTGAAAGGGAAAGTGATGGGTAGATGTTCAGCCATCAGGGTTAGTATGAGTGTTATTTCCTGCCTAGCAGGAAGGAGGCCAGAGGTGTCAGACTCCCTTTGCTGAGGCCTGGCTGTGAATTGAGAGCCCCTCCCTGGCCCCTAGCCCTGATGTTGGAACAGGCTTAGAAACCACAGTGTGTCTGCTCTTGGGAATGGTGAGTAGGACCCAGAACCCCCAGTGACCTGTCCATGACCCTCTGCCTACACTAGCCTCAGTGGAAGCAGCATGTGGTAAGCCTTTTAGCCAGTCACCCCTTTCTATCTACTCAAGGAGTAGAGGAAACTGAGGCCTGCCCTGGCCCCACCCCACAGGTTTCATGCCATGGATAGCCCCTTAGGAAGCTCATCTGTTTCTTCTGTTACCACAGCAGCCTGGCCCAGGGGTAGGGCAGGTTCTGTTGTCCTCAGGCCTCTTCCTTCCTGTGAAGGGCCTAAGCTCAGCCTTGACCCTTCATAGTGACCCATAGAGGCCCACAGGAAGCCAAACAAGGCTCTTTGTGGTCAAAGGCCATGGGAGTCAGGAGTCAATCTCAGAATTCCATGGCTTGGTGTTTCCAAGGCTGCTCAGGGGCTCAGCAGCCCCACATGCATACCCAGTGAACAGTTTCCAGGAGGTGAAGAAGGAAGTTCGGTGTGGTTGCAGAGGCAACAGCAAGCTGTCAGCATGTCACAATGTGTACAGTGATTCTCATTTGGTACTCCTTGAAGCAGATAGGATTGTTGACCCACTTTACAGATGAGGAAACGAGGCCCAGAGGTCATTCAGAAGCTGAGCCAGGACTCTGGCCAAGCCTGTTCTGGTTATGAGGCTTCCACACACAGCCCAGGTCCTGGGAATACACAATGTCCCTAGTACTTTTTGACCTGTCTGTCATGAGCAGCATCCCCAGGTGACAGTTGTCCCCATCCCTAGACTCACTGAGGCCATGTGGGACATAGTCTAGCCCAAACTTAGGCTGAGGATGAAAATCAGCCTGCATTTCACCGGTAGGAAGGCCCATTGATCCAGCTTCTCTCTGGGAGGGGAGAATGTGGCTAAGATGGGAACTCCACCTTCCAGGGTGGGGCTGGCAGGGAGGGTGGCCATTCTGGACACTGGGCAGAGGGGCCTCACCCGATGGTGCTGACATTAAGGCCCCGGGAGACCCCCAGGGGATGTCTGCTGCTGGCTTCACCATCAGGAATTAGATTAGTTTTCCATAAAAACAGGATGTGGTGGTAGGAGGACTGCCCGCCCGTCAGTTTTCTCACTCCTCTTTTTCCAGGAACTGAACATATAGCCGTTGGCCGGCACTGTCCCTGTCCCCACCCTGCCTGCCTATGCAGGGAACAGCCTGCACTCTGCTCTTAAGTGGCTTCTTAATCGGCTTCTCTTGCTGGCTAGGGGAGCTCACTGCTTCTTCTGGAGCCAGTAAGCCTCTGTGGGGATATTCTGGCAGTGTTCAAGGGCCAGGCATGGTGTAGCGTGGGAGGAAGGGTTTGGGTCACTGAGCATCACTGACCTCATGCTCTGATACGTTAGCCCCCTCCCTACGATACATCACTGGGCACAGAATTAGGGTTCATGGGCCCCTCTGTGAGCCTCTGCTCCAGAGGTCACAGACTTAGAGGAACAATGCCTACTGTAAGCAACTGTGGAATTTATGAGGAAGAGTCTCCAGGCCATGGCCTGAACCTGGAGAAAGTAACAGAAAGTGATGTGGACAGGTTGCTGGCCACGTTAGGAGAGTCCAGCCGTTTGATGGGAGGCATGGAGTGTGTTAAATGTGAGGGTTCTGTTCAGCCGATCCTACCAAAGAAGCCAGGAGAAGCTGAGTTCCAGTCTTCCTCACTCCACTTCTGACTTCTGTAGGGTCGGAGCAAGGTCCCTGAAGTTGAAGCTGGCATGGTGGTACATTTCTAGATGATTCTGTCCTTCCTGGCATGGTTCATCCCCCATGAGTGGGGACAGCGGTAGTGGCCCCCCGTCCTAGGTGACCCAGGTTTGTCTTGTGAGTGTGGGACCTGCTCCATGGCTGAGAGTTGGTAATGCTGCTGTGAAGCTCTGAGATTTGAGGGGAGGCATGGAGCTTCCCAAGAAATAGATGGCACCCACTCAGCACCGCAGCATCCTCAAGGGGATGGTGATCAGAGCCCGAGAGAGCCTCTCTGTAGCTTTGGTGGACTGGGCTGCTCACCAGTCCCCTCCCCGCAGGCCTGGGGCTCCTGTGGCCTCTGTATCCTGGTCTTGGAATGGCTGCTGAGGGTTGGGCAACACAGCTCTCCTGCCAGGCTCTGCTAGGTCCCTCCTCAAGCCAGGAATCCAGCTGTTTTCAGTCCCAAACATCCTGCAGCCACAAGCCTGGAATGCCCTTGGAAGGGACCCTGGGTAAAATCTCAGTGCAGAAGCAGTTCCCTGGAAGGATTCTAGGGAGGCAAGAGGACTATGGGAGGCAGGTAGACAACACCAGCTTCAGTTGGTTCTGATGGAGAAGGTGTAACAGCAGGGAGTGTGAACCCACTTTCTTTTCTTGTTTATTTTAAAGTCTTGAAAATTAAGACCACAAAGTATTCTGAGAGTTAGTCAGGGGTCTTTCATGAAAGGGGGAAACTAAGGCTTGCTGGGCCCAGGTTTTCAGCAGGTCCTCAGTGGTTATCTTTGCACTGTTGGGGTGGGATCAGGTGTGACCACCAATTTGGTTGTTAGAGCTGATATTATTGATTTTTTTCCCCTTGGTCACTTTACAAGATTATCCACTTTCCATAGTACATGCGGGGCCCAGCACTTTGCCACCCTGCCTGTGGTCACAGCTGTTGAGAGCAGCACTTGGGTCCAGGCCTCCTGCTGGCTGGCCATACTTGGGCCCATCTCATGCTGTTCCCCCTTGAGGCCATGTTGGGGTGCTGGGGCTAGGGAGGGGTCACCTGGTGCAGTTTCAGAAAGGTGTGTCCCAGCTGCCTATATCCATCTTTATCATCTNTCTGCTTATAGTCTGTCATCTGTCTATCATCTGTCCATCTATTCATCATCTTTACATCTACTACCTATCATTTCTGTTTATGTTGTCTGTCCATCTGACCTGTGCTGCCATTTACTAAAGTGTGCCTGGGAGATGAGGGGACCAGATGCCACTTTTCTGCTGAAAACACAGAAGTGATGTAGATGCGAGGGCTAGGAAGGGGTGCCTGGACAGGGGACTTCCCTCACCAGGCACTTACTGGGCCAGTGACTATTTCCTGCTGTGCTAGCAGCAAGAGGCGGTCAGGTAACATTCCTCCAAGGTGCCGGGGAGGCCCTGGAGAGCTGGATGGCCTATGACCAGGCCCTGAACAGCTTACATAAGGTAGACTGAATGGGCCAAGAGGTGCTATGGTGAATCACAGGGCTGATTCAGTGGTCTGAGTCAGTGCACAGCCTGGAGTCTCAGCCATAGCTACATGGAAATGTGAAGAGGCTGGAGCTGTTTAGGCCAGGTACCCACATCTTGAAGGGAACCATGGCCCTAATGAGTGATGGCCAGAGGGCTTCCAGGTATCAGAGCTCCTGTGGAGCCCACGACCTTTCTGGGACAAACCGCTACAGGTTATTGCTAGTGGAGTTAATCAGAGCTGGCCATAGTCCCCGAGTCTTGCTGGCAGCTGTGGCTCTGGGCAACTTGCTTTGGGATATGCTGGTAATACTGTGCATTTATACAGGTTGTAGCAGGCAGAGCTAGTTGGTTAGAAGTGTAGCCTGTACCCTGTCTCTCTTCCTCAAGGGAGCCAGGGAGCACACCCTAGGACTGGTGGTTTGAATGAGAATAGACTTTATGGACTCATGTGTTTGAATACTTGGTCCCTAGTTGGTGGAACTGTTTGGGAAAGATTAAGAGGTGTGGCCTTGTTGGAGGAGGTGTGTCACTGGGGGTGGNCTTTGAGGTTTCAAAAGATTATTCCCAGTCAGCTCTTTGCCTCATGCTTTTAGATCAGATGTAAGCTCTCAGCTACTGCTTCAGTGCCATCCCTGCGTGCTTGCCTGGATGGTCATGGACTCTGACCCTCTGAAAGTGAGCCCCAATAAACTCTCTTCTGTAAGTTGCCTTGGTCATGGTGTCTCATCACAGCAACAGAAAAGCAACTAAGACACTTGAGATTCCACATTTCCACNGGTTCTCATGTGAGACATGGCTGGAAACCTCACCCTGAGGACTTGTGCTCTATAGGATGGGAGATGCTTAACCTGGGCATAGCAAAACAGTGGGATGTGTGGCCATGTGCCCAGTGTGGGATCCTGTTCTGTGATTGACGGGCCTCACAGCAAGTTCTGCCCCATCACCTCTGTACTTGAAGCTTTGTCTACTGAAGTCCCACAGTCCAGGCCCATCCTGTCACCACGTGTAGCTTCAGTACCTCCAGGGAACCCATCTTGTGATGCTCCCTAAATGTACTGGTTTATTGTCCACCAGGGCCCTGGGAAACCATGGGCTCCGAAAGGTGGGTCTTGCTCCTCCTTGCCCTCCCCTCACAGGGTTTCTCTGCGTAGTCCTGGAACTCACTCTATAGACCAAGCTGGCCTCAAACTCAAATCTGCCTGCCTCTGCCTCCCAAGTGCTGGGGTTAAAGACGGGTGCCTCCATGCCTGGCTCTCTTTGTTACTTATTACATGTAGCCGCATGACACACTGGGCCTCATTTCTGCAAATTCTGCATCTGTGAATCTTGAGTCTCATTCCTCTGCTCTGAGGTTATGGTAATTGCCTNTCCACTAAACTATACAGATTGTTTTTCTTGTCATTATTCCCTGAACAACTAAGCCTAATGACTGTTTGTGCTGCATTTATGTTGTGTTAGGTATTGTGAGTCATCTAGAGGTGACTTAGTGTACTGGAGAAAGGAGGATGGCCATAGGTTCTGTGCAAACCATTTTATTGAAGGGCATGAGTGCCATGCTCCGTGCCTTCAAGGGTCCCAGAGTCAGTCTGCCCGGGGTATTGAGGTTACTCATATTGTTTTTGTTTGTTTTGGGACAGGGTCTCAACTTTGTATCCCAAGCTTGCTTGGCACTTTCCATGTAGACTAGGCTAGCTTTAAACTCATAATAATCCTCCTGCTGCAACTTCCCTAGTACCAAAATGACAGGTGTGCACCTGTATTTGTGTGTGCCTGTATTTGTGGCAGATCTGGCTCCCACACTGACTCATAGTCCCTATCTAATGTCAGTCTCAGGTAGGTTTCTGCTGTGAGAATTGTGAGCCTCAGAATATGAGTGTGGGGGTGTGGTGATGGATGGGCCCATTCTGGCTCAGAGAGGGCTAGAGGGCTGGTGCTGCAGAGCCCCAAGTGTTGTCTGGGTTCCCTAAGCCTCTCCACCCTTCTCAGGTACCCTGCTTAGAGCTGGCAGTGAGGAATCCTGCCTTCTGGCAGCTTGGAATTCTGGGGGCAGTGCCTCCAGATCAGGAGCTGTGCTGTTTACCCAGAGCTCAAGGCCAGCCCTTCCATGCTAATCAGTGTGGTTCAAGAGGCTTCTGGAATGTGCTATCCACTCTATGGGGAAATTGCCTGTGGTGACCCATTCCCTGGCCAGCAAGTGAATAGAGGTGCTCAGTGCTTTGTCCAGGAGATCCCCCCCCCCGCCATACATGTCTTCTTAGAGCATTCCCTCCCCGAGAGAGAAGAGGTGGGGCTACAAATGCCTTTTCCAGGTTTGTAGAGACACAGGGGCTCACCCATCAGTTTGGAACCTTCTCTGTTCACCAAGGAGCTACTTATATACTCAAGCAAGCAGTCACCAAGCCTGAGCATTCAAGAGCTACTGTTTGCTCACTGTGCTGGACTTACCAGCTGTGCACTGGGCAGGTTTGAATCACAACCAGGAACACTGGGTGTCATCAGGCCTCAACCCAAACTCAGGTCCTGGGGCAGTGTCTATGGCCAGCCTACTTCAGTTTGTGTCTTCCATGGCACCCACTGGGATGCTCTCAGATGGCTCTAGTTGGAGAATTGGAATACCACTGACCATGATAACCTGGGGCTATGTGAATGTCCAGGTGGGCTGTGTATAGTGGGGTCCCAGGGCCTGTGTGTTCTGAGGAAAGACCCAAGGCACATNTGTGCTTGTTGCCAGTGGATCAAGGAACTGATAATGCCCTGGCCTGTTTCTTTTTTGTTTGTTTGTTTGTTTTTATTTTGTTTCTTCAGACAATCTTAGTCTGAATTCAGTGTCTAGAAGAACAGATGAAGCTGTGGAAGGGCCATGCCTGTTGTGCCTCAGTTTCTCCCATCTGACAGACAGTGCATTGGGTACGGAAGGGAAGGCACTACTCAGAAAAACAGCCTTCTGTAGACTTCGGGGTCCTTGCTTCTCTGCCCTGTGTCAATCATGTGATGCCTTTGCAGGTCAGCCCTGTGCCCTTCACAGCTCAGCTTCAAGGCTCAGACACACTTTTCCTTCAAGGTAGTGGGAGCTCTTTTCCTTGGGAGGCTTGAGTATCGAGGATCTGGGAAGGAGTGACTTGTGGTCAGGCGAGGGCTGTGGACAGGGCTGGCCCTCGTGGAGGCTCTGGGAGTGGTTCATTGTGCTTGTTTTAGGCTCTGGAGAACTCACGGTATGTTGAGGGAAGAGTTCTAGGTCTGAGGCTCAATTTATCAGTGGCACACTGTACAGGGCTAGCGGTGGCCCCTTCCTTTCTAGGCTTCCTGCTGACAGCAAGTGTTCTGGGAGGAGGGTGTCACCTTCAGCAGGGACAGTTCTGCGGGCCTAATTCCCTCCCAAATAGGATAAGGACTATCCTGGACCCATGTACCTCTGGGGCCCTGCCCATGCTGCACCCTGCCTGTTTACCTGTGGCCGCCAGTAGAGATGGCTGCAGATATGTCCAGCTTCCTCCCTCCTGGAAGGGAAAGACCTACAGGTGGGTGGTGATGGATGGCTGATATGGAATGTGGCCCACCCTNTACCCTAGAGTCCTCTCCTACTTTGTTGATACATGTCTCCTGTGGGTAGGTCAGCTTGGGGTGGCTCCAGTCCCAAACCTCCAAGAGTACACATAGCGTGGAGTACACACTATGACTCTGTATGATGGGCAATGTGGGTTTTTTGGGGGATGGCTGTGGGCAGGGTCCCTGGGCAGGGCGTAGCTGCCTAACGGGGACCAACCTGGCTTCTGCCATAAGGGAGCCTATCATGGTCAAGTCTCCTCGCCTGTCTTCTGTATCTCTGGCTGTCCTGAGAAGTTTGGGATGGGAGGCAAACAACCCTATGTCAACTTGTCTCCGCTGCCAGGCTACCAGCAGTAGCTTGTTGTGTCATCCTTACCCTCTCTGCCTGATGCAGCCCTGGTTGAGAGCTAGGACTCAGTACCAAGCCGTTTCCTGCTGGCCTCCTGGGGAACCACCTCCTCCAGCAGCTCTGATCTGCTCGCCTATGAGTGGGTGCTGTGGAGTTGCCACAAGTTAGTGAGAAGCTGAGAGGCTAGTAAGCAGTGCCTTGTGGGCCACATCCAGCTCCCTGGGCGGTGGCCACCTCTCCCACCTCCTCCATGTGTCCATACTCAGCTTGGGACTACTGTTCCTTTGTCACCTGCACAGTCACCTTGTTTGCCGCCAGTCCCCTCTTGCCCTGCAACTTCCTCAAAGTATCACAGGGTCACTGTGGGCTGAGGGAAACAGAGGAAGGTGGCTAGCTGTCCAGACTGGAGTATGTGACTATGGGTCCCTGCTCCTCCTTGGGTCTTCTGCTTACTGTACTGTTGCTACCAGGCCACCCTCAGCCTTGACCGTTTGACTGTGGTGCAGAGGGAGAGCCAGAATGACTCGACTTGCCCCTTGCGGGTCAGATGAGCCATGAAACCACGTTTTCCAGACACCACACTAATTAAACCCCGGACACCGTGGTAATTAAATGCTCCAAAGAGCCCTGGGCTGTTTGGCTGGGCTCCAAGTAGGTAACAACGTGTTCCTGTGCCTGTCTCCACCCTCGCTGCCCAGGCTGGGGCAGCTCCCACTTTGACCCCTCTGCTCACTCATCCAGGACTGGTCCATGTGCCCTCCTGCTGCTGCTGCCCTGTTGTCTCAGCTTTCTCCCATGGGCATCAGTTTTCTGTCTAGCAAATGAAAGTCCTGATATGTTTAGAGCTCTGTAACTATTCCTATGTGCTCTGAAACCATTCCTATGCACCACCAAGTCTAATTTGTATCCTGAAGAGGCGTCAGCTAGGCCTTCTCAACCCCCTTGTCTTCCCTGTATCCAACCATCTCTGGCACAGGTCAGGAATGGCACCAAGGATGGGCCAGCCAGATCAAATATATCTGTGAACAGTTTGTAGCCAGCTCTGAAATTACCAAGGACCTGAGGTCCCTGCTGGTGTGGGTGGGATGAGCTTTGGGTGTAGAAGGTGGAGCCCAGGTCCCCATGGCCTTGTTATGGGGAGCTCACATGACTGCCAGGCTCAGTGTCTACCTGGGGCTGTAGAGGTGACACATGAAGAATGAGGACAACTTCAAATGACCAAAGGAAGTTGTAGAGTAGGCCTGACCCTCCTTCCTGCTAGCTCCACCTGGGCCTGATCTCAAGGGGCTAAGATATCTGGCCACACTGCACATACTAACCCAGATATGAGCCTTAGTCCCAAGCCTTAGGGACATATCCGGGCAGCTGGCTTCCTCATGTGCCCTCAGCTGACTGAACCAACCCTTTTCTTCCAGGAAGGGGGATTGACCAGAACCCTCTGGGCCTGGTTTGGCTTAAGTTTTTGTTCTCTGCCTCCCTGGGGGTTGCAGGTGTGGCCACTGGGCTTCATTGACACCATAGTCTGAGTTGCTCCGCAAAGAGCAGAGCTGACCTAGCTGCCTCCTGAATCCTCTGCCACGTCCTCCCCCTTCCTCTTCCTCCTCTGCCTGGCCCCACCCACTGGCAGAAGTCTCACACAGAAGTGTTTATGGTTGCAGCCCAGGCCAAATAAGGCAGACAGGCAACAGGGAATTCCAGCGGGTTGCGGGGAGCAGCCAGGGTGTGGATCAGGACCCCTAGTCCTGTAGCCGCACTGCTCTGCAGCTGTTATCTTGCCCTCCCTTGCACCCCATGTAGCCAACTGGCATAGCAGAAGGCAGGATCTAGCAGGGNGCTCACCTAGATCTGGAGATCTGTGTTCTCATGTGGTCTATTTACTCGTTTATGTATTTCACGTACTGGGTGGTTGAGCCTGGAGCTTCACACATGCTAGGCAAGTTCTGTACCACTGACACCCTGGGCCACATCTCCATTCNGGTCTTGTATGACCCAAGCAGGTCTTGAATTCCCTAGATAGCTAAGTTGACCTCACCTGATTCTCCTGCCTTGACTTCCCAAGTGCTAAGATTATAGGCACACACACCTGGTCTCAGCCCTTTTTTATTTTGAGGCAGGGTCTTGCTGAGTATCCCAGGCTAGACTGGAGCTTGTGAGCCTCCTGCCTGAGCATCCTGTGTAGCTGGGATCCCAGGCTTGAGCCACCAGGCCCAACTAGGATGCTAGCCTGGTAGCCACTGTGTGCTCTGGGAGAAAGACAGCTTGTGGCCTTCCCTGCCCTGTCCACCTCTGTGAAGGACAGACAGGGCTAGACAGCCCAGCCTGACCACAAGACTGTTTTCCCAGTCAGTTCATGTACAAACAACTCTAGTAATCTGTGGCAATATTCTTTTTGTAAGAAAAGGAGATATCAAATTCCAACTTTTAAAAAATTATACTTATTTTTATTTAATCATGTGTGTATGTATAGGTGTGTGATGTGGGTGTGTCATAGCATGGTTGTGGAGTTTGAGGACAGATTCTGATAGTTAGCACTCTCACTGTTGGGCTTATCTGTGGCTGTCAAACAGTTGTGAGGAATCCAGGTGCTCTGTGGCATCAGTTTTGCAGGGTGTGTCCCATCTGCGGGGTCCCTGGTGTTGTATGCCCTATAGTCTGGTATACTGGTGGACACNAAGGCCGTTGCTGAATTTTTTGCTCTGGTTGCTGGGCTTGTCACCTCTTGGAGTCCACAGCTGTGTTTCTCCAGGTTACCTAGAGTGGTGACAGTGAGCTGTTTGTTTTCAAAATGCTGTTTCCTGGCAGAGGCTAGAGGAAAAACAGTCGTATATGAGCTTCTATAGGCCAGTGTGATGGACACCAGCCTCAGTGAGCTGCGTGATAGACAACAGGAAGACAAAAGAGAGGCCAGGGCACTGCCCCAGCCAAGGTTACAGACCTTGGGCTACAGACAGCACATTGGCTTGTAGAAGAGCAACAGAAAGCCACAAGGTTAGGTGGGTCACATGAGGACCTACAATAAGGATCTTGAATGCCGGGCAAGAAATCAGGTCTGCACCTGTCCTGGAACTGTGAGCACCATCGTCCCTTGACTGACAATAGGAGGAAAAGCAAGAGCAGCCCCTGCATGGGGCTGCAGCCTGGGATGTGGGCATGAGGCCAAGGGATGGAGGGGACGTAGTTCTATCTCTCCCCTGCCCTATCCCACCTGGCTGGTTAGGGAAATGGAGATGGTTGAGCTAGCTGACCAGGCCTCCCCGAGGCATCTTCTGGGGTAACTGGAGTCTGTGACACTCCCATGGACTGGCTCTGGACTTTTCCTGCTTCCCAGACCATCTGCTGGAGTAGAGCTAGGTGGGCCAAGGTCACTTACTGTCCTGGGCTCCCCCATAGGCCCCCTATTCCTACTCTGTCTCAGGCTCCCAGCCCCAGGGTTGGGCACAGCACCAGGTTTAGAGCCCAGCCCTTTTTTGGCACTATCCCTTTGGCACTTTTTACAGAAGAGGAAAAAGGAAGGGCAGGGTCCAGTTGGGTGCTCTAGTCCTGCTCTCCATACCTCCTCTAGAATCTCTTCCTATCACCTTGTTCTGACCGCCTGCCTCCCTCCTGTGCCCAGCATGTAGTATATCCTCACCTCCACACTGAAGGGCCGCACCAAGCCTCACCCAGTGTGCAGGTCACAGTGATCAGAGATCTCTCTAGTGGCCATTCTCAGACGTCATTTAGGCACAGTCCCACTCACCCCAAAACACATCATGGGCTCCTGGGCTGTTGTAGTCCCTCACCTCACATGTGCTTTTGTCCTGTCCCAGGACTCTGCTTGGCCTCTGTGGGTCTGAATTGAAAATCCTGGTCTTTCCTTAGTTCTGAAAGATCCTTTGCCTGTCTCAATTCTTTCTTAAAAGTACACACAAACCACACTAGGGACAGGGACTCACCCCAGGGCACTTACTACAGCCACTGGTGACTGGGAGCTTTGTGGTACACTGTGTGGGCAGATGCCCAGTCCAGTGCTTGAGGGCAGGGCTACACTCAGAGGTCCTTATGATCTATCAGCTGCTCAGTTCCAATGGTGGTCAGTGCTGGACACTGATGTGTCAGGACACTGGTCAGATGGACTTTGGAACATGGAGATTGCTTCCTCTGATCCCTGCCTCTGATCCTTGAAAATCTCAGCTTTTGGGGATACTTGTGGGACTGATACCCATCCCTGGACTGTGCCAGATGCTTGNCTGAGTGTGGCATTGTACAGGCCCTTGTGCAATGCCATGGGTTGGGGCAGATGCTGTCCCTCCAAGAAGTTAGTATTCTGAGGGAATAGGTCACTCTTGGGCCCCAAACACACCTTGCAGAGCTTCTCTCAGACTGGCCANCTATGGCTCTCTAGACAGCATGCTCATCTATGGGACCCAAGCTTTCTTAGAAGAAGCTCTATTCACCCCTGGACAAGGCTGTTGCATAGTTAGGCTGCTGCCCTTAGGGACTCCAGACCCTGTAGGGCTGGCTGAGTCCAGGCCCTGATCTGCCTTACAGTTCTTTGCCAATCTAGACACCACTTTCTCCAGGGCTGAGACTGTGGCTGCCCCAGTGCCCCAGGCAGGCCCTGCCTTGCCCTGCTCTGGAAATGGGTTGCAGTTCTTTGGGTTAGCCTGGTTCCTTCTGCCAGGGCCTCTGCCCAGGTCCCACCAGGCAATTTCTTTTGGCCTGGAGGTACTCTCCTCCCACGTACCTTCTGCTTTGTTCTCAGAGGCAGGTAGCCTAGAGGCTGGGTGGGTAGGCCATCTATNCATTATTCCCTCTCTTCTGCAGGTAGGAGTGACAGTAGTGGGGTGGGGGACTATATGAGACACAACCCTGTGTCTCTGCTGGGCCATGGTGTTAGAGCTGAAGTGTCTTCACACCCAGCCTTCCCTTGAGGATTCCATGCTGTTTCCACACATGAAGCTTGTTTCTGCCTGTCAGCTTCCTATGTCAGTGCAGACTAGGATACCTTGTGTGAGCCTTCACTGTATTCTGCACCTGCTGCTACAGCCCAGCCCCCTAAGGAACCCAATTGTCTCAACCACANTGGCTGCTGCCCCTCCACAGGAACTCTCCGCACCTTTCCTGCTGTCTGTCTAGTGCTGGCTGTGGCAGGGGAAGCTCCCAGCAGTTCAGCCTCATGGTTCACGCTGCATTCCATTTCCAGAGCCATTTACAAATGAGTCTGGCATTTGTCTTGGGGTCACCATGAGGCTTCTTTGAGCAGAGGCATATGGGATGCCCATGCATGATGGTTCTCTGTGCTGTCCTGCTTGGCTCACTCTGCACCACAGAGGAGACTGATAGCTGAGAGAAGCAGCTTGCTCAAAAAGCCTGCATGGAGTAGTGAATCCAGGAGGCCCAATGGATTCTCATCTCCTATCTAGAACTTGGGTCAGGCTGAGGGATATTCCCAGGAACCACATATTCACAAGATCTTGAGTAGCTGAAGTCCCCATTCATAGCCCTATCAGAGGCCTGTCTTCCTGCATACAGTGGGAGGNGGGGTGGTAATCAGCCTTCTGTGTGGAACACTCTAGGAGTCATGTGTGTGGTCCTGTTACCTCCTAACCCTCCCTTCCTGACTCAGTTCCCACTAAGAGCAAAGGTCAGCTCTGCTCTGGGTCACACAGAGGTCAGGGGAACCATCCTGCGGACTCTAATACCCCCAGCCATTAATTAAGGACCCCAGAGTGGATGCTAGCAAGGGTCTTCAGCTTTGTGCTGTAGGGTGAGAGTCTGTAAAGGGTTAAGCATGTGCTGGCCTGCAAGGGGCCCTTCCTGCCTCTGTCTGTCCTATTGTTGCTGGCTCAGGAAAGGCCTGTTTCCTGTGAAAGCACAGGCTTTGCTCAGCAGCTCCACCAGAGCAGGCTTAGGCTCTATCCTCTTTTAGGAATNTCTTTGTCCTCCGTGACCCTTCCAGCAATGAAGCTGCAGCTAACCTTCAAGTGCAAAAGCAAGGCTGTCCCCTCTAGGCTGCCTGTAACGCTGCCTCACCTCTGGCCTCGGCACAGTTAAAGTCATGGTTATGACAGTCACATCAGTGTGCTTCAACCAGTAACCCCACCAGGACAGGGGAGCACCTAGGAACGCCGGTACCCTATCACAGCCTGGCTATGTTAGCGCTCTTTCCTTCCTTCCCAGAGACCAGGGCTTCATCTGAATGCACCACTCTGGCCTTCACTCCATGCTGGCCCAGGGCTCACTCTTCTGGCTGGCTTCTTGCCCCATACAGCTCTTGAGGCATGATAATCTGGGAGGAATGAGGGCTGGAAATCAGCTCACAAAGCCCCTTCCTTTCCTTGCTCCATCCATAGCAGACACTACAGCCACAGGCCCAACCTTCCCTGCTCACATCTTCCAGAGATGACTAGGTGCTACCTGTCTGTTCAGACCAGCCTTCTCACAGGGCTGGTGGCAGAAGATAGAATCAGGAAGACTAGCCAGACCCAGGCACCTGAGTCTCACAGTCCATCACAGCAGGCTCTGGGGGTATGGGTGGCTACCTTCCAAGACACCCTGGCACCCCAGACACTGGAATCTCATGTTTTGCCCTCTACCCTTGTGAGCCTGTTTGCTTGTGTGTTGGGGTAGAAGGTGAGTCTCTAGATGTAGCCTTTATTTAACTGTGCAGTGATGGGGCCAGCTCTGCACTGAAGGGAAGGGAGGAAAAGAGAGGAGAAAGAGAAGAACTCAGGGCTTGTGCCTCTCCCAAGCTGACCTGTATGGCTGAGGCAGGGAATATGACCCTCAGGGCAAGGCATTACCCTCGACCTGGTGCCTGGTACCTCACCTTGAATTTCCTACCTTTGGCACATATAGCTATTTAGGGTTCTCTTGGCCCNGCCTGGGGTTGGGAGTGGTGGGGAGATTGGCCCATATCACATTTTCTTGTTGCCAGTAGACCAGGCATGGACCTCTTCCTAACCTTTGCCATCTTGGGTCTCTGGCTTCTGGAATCCTTCACAGATTTTGAACACTGTTTATTTATTTATTCTGGTAAAACATATGTCCACAAAGTTTACCATCTTAACCTAGTTTTGAGTGTATCGTGCAGTGGCATTAGGCACATCCTCAATGATGCTGTCACTANTGGCCATCAAACTTTACAGCAGTTAAACTCGAGCCCTCCCCCACGGCCACCANCACTACACACAAAGAGCCTCACAGGCTGTAGGGTGAAGCAGCCNTTCCTGCTCCCCAGGCCTATGCTTCTGCTTCCAGGAGCCTTCCTGGTACTCACACCATGTNGGCTGCCCTTCATGGNCTCTGCTTGTGGAAGCCAGAAGCCAAAGCCAGGTGTCTTCCTCATTCATGTTCCACCTTATTTTTGGAGTTCATCAGTTGGCTAGACTGGCCAGCAAGCTCTGGAGATCCACCTATCCCTGTTTCCCACAACCTCCCCAGCACTGAGGTTANAGGTCTATCTCACCACACAGCTTTTTATGCCCCTGTCTATCGATCTCTCNTATATAATCTAAGTGTGTCTGTGTATCTGTAAGTTCATGTGNGCGTGAACATGGGTATGTGCATGTCACAGCATGCACATGGATGTCAAAAGGCAACCTTGCATGTTGCCTTGCATGGTGCCTTGCCTCCTACCTTGTTTGAGACAGGGTTTCTCTGTTATTCACTGCTGCTTTTGCCAGGCTAGCTGGCTTGACAGCCTCTGGTGATTCTCCTTTCTCTGCCGCCCATCTCCTGGTACAGATGCACT
>LZPO01034768.1:918708-934116 GCA_001675575.1 Neotoma lepida
GCACTAGGAATACAGGTGCACTGGGGATTACAGGTGCACTGGGGATTACAGGTGCACTGGGAATACAAGTGCACTGGGAATACAGGCTCTGCTGGAAGGAAGTGGCAGGGACCCAGAGTGTACAGTGCATTAAAAATTAAGCTGAGCCAGGTCACCTCCTTAGGGAATGGAGAACAGAGTGACATTGCCCACTTTGGGTCGGTGACTCCATGAAGGACACTCCTCTGTAAGCACATCTGAATTCAGCCTNCGTCCTCTCCAAAGCCCCCCAGTCTTCCTCCAGGATCACAGTGGGATTACAGATGCATGTAGTAATGCATCTGGCTTTTACACAGCTCCTNGCCACCCAAACTCAGGTCATCAGGCTTGGGTGGCAAGTCCCTAGCCTGGCTTTTTATCTCTTTATGTGGGTTCGGTTGATCTGAACTTAGGTCCTCATGCTTATGTGGCAAGCACTTTAATGACTGATTCTTCTCCCCAGCTCCCTCTCATGGATTTTTGATCACCGCCCTTCATGTACTTGGACTGGCTCAGTGCTGGCATTTCTGGTATCAGATCAAACCAGTGTCCTCAGATGCAGGACCTGTAACATTAGTGTTGGGAGAAAGTTCTCAGGGACCTGTGGATGAGTGGATGAGTGGGCAGGCGGCTGGATAGATAGGTGGACAGATGGATGAGTGAACAGACAGCTGGGTAGACATCCACCTGACTGGAGAAGCCATCCCAGCTGGTGTGAGGGGAGAGTGCTGCCTTCTTGAGATGGGCGAGACTGCCCTGATGCGGCTGAAAAGCAGAGGGATTTTGGAAAGCTCTGCCATAAATGCACTTCCCTCCTGCCTCTTGGGCCAGAGAAGATTGATTTTTTTTTAATGTATTATTGTTGAAAACTTCAGATTTAAGAGAGCTGAGCCGTGCATGGTAGCCAATATATATAGTGGAGAAAGACCGCACCCTGACTCCAGGGAGGCCCTTTGGAGCCAAGAGAAGTGCTACCCATGGCCAAAACCCTCAGCCTTCTTGAAGCAGCAGGTGCCCTTGGAAGTTTGAATACATCCTATGTTCACTGTGATCCTGGAGGAAGACTAGGGGCNTTTGGAAAGGGTGCAGGCTGAATTCNGATGTGCTTACAAAGGAGTGTCCTTTGTGGAGTCACGGACCCAAAGTGGGCAATGTCACTCTGTTCATTCCCTGAGGAGGTGACCTGGCTCAGCTTATTTTTTTATGCACTACACANTCTGGGTCCCTGCCACTTCCTTCCAGCAGAGCCTGTTTCTGGGGCCAATTTCTGTCTCTAAGTTCAGGTCTGCCTTGGCTNTCCAGAGCTGTTATTAGGCTCATGGTTCTCATACTTGGGTAGTGTGAATATGGAGGATGCCCCCTAAGGAGACCACTCTCAGAAGGATAGTGAAGTAGGGTTGATGCTGCTGGACACAGAAANTCCAGTCTTAGGATTGTGTTGTCCAGGAGGGGATCAAGGTTCATGATGAACCCTACCCTGGCTCCTAGCTCATGTTCTGCTATCCCTACCTATCTAGGGAAGTCAGTTTCTGTAGGATGAAATTGCCTGAGGTGTAGAAGGGGCAAGGAGATGACTTGGAGTTTGTGAATGGCACTGTGTGTGGCTGGGGTCAGAGATATAGAATCTCTTTGGTCTGGCTCATTTTTTACTCCCTAGAACAGGTAGAATGGCCTAGTACTCCTGGAGGTTAGAACTGCATAGGGTCCCAGAACCTTGTCTCCTGGAAAACCCCATGTTTCTGGGAAGAAAATTACTCATTTGGTAAGTGGCCAGCCACATTTCTGCTTTCTGCCTCAGGTTCTTTGGCCTCCCTGGTGAACTTCACCAGGACAGTGTAGAACAGCATGGGTGTTAGGGAAGTTACCAGAAGGAAGCTGTGCTGTATGTTGGCACAGGTAGGGATGCAGATGCCGGCAGAGTGCTGGGAAACTAGGTTAAGTATTGCTCAGTTCCATCACTGAGACCCAGGAGGAGTGCCAGAAGTCCCTGTGTCCTGGTAACTTCCCACATGTTCATTTGTGGACCCAGACAGCAGATGAGCTGCCTGCCAATCAATAGACAGGAAAAGCAAGTTAAGAAGGAGTGGGCACCACAGGTCTGTGTGTGTAGGATTATATCAAGTGGTCAGAACCTTGTGTGTATACATGTATGAATACAAGTATTGTGTTGGGAGAATGGTACGGTGTCATGAAACCTGTTGTGCCTGGTGACAGGAACATGGATTTTCTGTCTGTGGTGCATTAAGCCTCTTACAGGGTTGAGAAAGGGGCCCTGGGGCAGTACTGCCCACCCCCGCCTCTCAGGGTGAGGGTTGCNCCTATTGTTGCTGTACTAACTGTTTGTTTCCCCTCTAGCCTCCCTGCTGCGCTTCAATGCTCTCTCGCTGGTCTATTTGCTGTTTTTGCTGCTGCTGCCCTGGCTTCCAGGCCCCTCAAGACACAGCATACCAGGTAAGGGGCAAGGGCAGAGGGTGGAGGTGGGGATGGAGCCCAGCTCCTTAGGGGACTCTGACCACAGGGTAGGGTATTTGGTAAGTACTNTGTAGCCACAGACTTGACTCAGTTTTAGCAGCCTGGTAACTACTGAGGGGACCGAGGGTTACTTCATTGCAGACTCATAGCCAGTTCAGTTTTTTTCCCCCCTGCTGACTGCATGTCACAGGGGTCTCTATCATCCTTGAAGGTGACAGGGGAAGGGTTTTCCATGGATCTCGTTCTGTCACTGAATATCCCTCAGAAGGCAGAGGGAATAGTGGGTCTCTGGTGTCCCATCTAGGTAGAAGGTTTAGGGATCTGCACTGGGGTCCATACCATCGTCCAGCTAAGCTCCCAGGACTGACTACATTGCTTCTTCTGTCTGGGGAGGCTCTGGCCAGCTTGTCTCTATCACCCTGTAAAGCCAGGCCCTACCTTACACCACTTGCTATGTAAGGAATTGGACCGCTGTGGGCTCCATCAGGGTCTGAGCTGGGCAGGGATATGTTTCACTGTTTTGTGCCTTCCAAACAATAAACAGGATGCAGGCCAGCCCCAGAGTTCTGTCCATAGGAGGGACTGGACAATGGCACCACAGCAAATTAGGGAGAGGCTGCTACTATGCCTCAGGTCCCCACATAGGATGAAGTGGGGAGGGTAGGACCACTGTGTCCTGGGGAGAAGACCAGAGGCCAGGCAGATCTCAGAGGGGCAGGACCTCCTGAGACCCTTCATCCTGGCTCTGGTCACCTATACTGTGGGTACATAGAGTCTGTTTGTGGTGTTCAGTAACAGTAAGTGCTCAGTGACCCCTCCCCAAGTGGACCTGCATTCCTGAAGTAGAGAAAGCCCTCTGTTGTCCTCTGGGCTTGGATGGGGAGGTCAGAGCTGCAGCTTATGGCAGTGACCTGGGGAGCACTAGCATCAGAGTGAGAGACCCTGCTCCCAGGAGACCCAGCGAGTGTAACAGCCAATGCCTGTGGGTCAGCAAGGCTCAGAGCTGGCTGTGACCAGGAAAGGCACTTGCATCCTCGGCACTGCCCTCAGAGGTGCTGGATTCAGTGTGCCTAGCTGTGTGGGGGCCCCAGTGAGAGTGAGCTTACAGTGGTTTCTGTAACAAGTCACCCTGCTGAGAGCCATACCCACTGGCTGGAGGTCAGACTGAGTGGCTTCTGGGGCTGCAGTCAGGATGTGAGCCCAGCTGTGCCTTTTTAGAGGGCTCCAGGGATCAGCTTCCTGTCTCTTCTTGTTTTGGGGCATGTTTGGCTCATGACACCTTCTACCTCAAAGCCACCATGGCCAACTGAATCCTTTCCATGTCCCATGGCCCTGCAGCCCTCTTCACTCCTAATGCTCTGTGATGACAGCCACTGATGGTCCAAGACAGTCTCCCCTTGTTGAGTTAGCTGTGACATCAGCCCCACCTCTGCCTTGGTCCCTTTTGCCATGTGAGTCACATGTGCATGGGGGCAGAGATTGGGCAGGGATCCCTTTGGGTCCATCATTCTGCCAACCATAGCAGGGAGGGCAACTCCTGCCCAGCTCAGTGTGCTTTGAAACCAGAAGGGGTCGTAGAGCATTTGGAGATTCAGGGACAGATACTTCGAGAGTTCAGCCTGAGCAGTGTGTTGGCAACCACTGGGGCCTTGGGCCAGATACCTCCAAGACATATAGCCTAGGCACTGGGCCCCTTCTTCTGTGTTGAGCCTCTGGTGAAGGTCTGGCTTCCATACTCTGCTCATCTCAGAGCCCAGCCCCTCTGTCCCTAGGTCCTTTCTGGAAACCACTTGTCTCAAGACTGTTTCATGCCCTGTGAGCAGCTGGAAACACTCCTGGTCAGCTGTGGGAGGAACAGACCCCCAGCCAGGCAGGAGGGATCATGTGGGAGACTTGGAAGGCATGGTGGGAAGTCTTTCCCACTCGACCCTCTGTCTGTCTATCTGTCCAGCCTCAGAGACCCTTCAGGGACATGATGCTGCCTGGTTTTTCCGGGTGTGAGAGGAAAATGTGAGGCCCAATGGTGCAGAATGGAGCGCCCTGTGTGCGTTTATGATTTGTGCAGCTGCTGCCCTGGCACTGGCCCCTGGAAGGTCTGACACTGCTGGGCCCTGTTCCCCACGTAGGCGGCTGCCTGATTCTCAGGGTCTGAGCTTAAGCTGGGCTGCACAGAGAGGAGATGTTGGATCANCTTAGGGCTGGGTGTCCCAGGCAAGACAGGACAGAGTTGGGATACATCAGAACCCATGGTGTGTGGGATCAATTCCCAGTCACCTGCTTGTAATTAGAGCTAGGAAGCCCACTGCCTGCCCTAGCAGAATTCACCTCCCAGGCTGCCCTTGATCTCTGACCCCTTACTCTTACTCTTACTCTTCCCAAGGGGGCCTGCTCAAGTCTTAGCCTCATCAGTCCCTTAGTAGCCTCCTCTCCGCCAACACACACACAATTGCTGGCCCTGTGTAGACTCCACCCACTGCTTTGGATGCATTGTCTCCCAACTCAGCCCTGGGAAGCTACAAAGCCCTCTCACTCTGCTGAGCCCTGCCGGTAGGTGCCTCTATGGCTCTTAGCTGTTAGGTACTGTGTGAACTTCCTAGGCCTATGACTGGGAGAGGGATAGTGGGGTGACAAACTGTTGACCAAATGACACTGAGATCCCAGGCCTGTGAGCAAACTCCCAGGACAGAAACCTGTACCCTGAGACTGGGGCTCAGGGATTCTGGGTCATAGCTGGCTTCTTGGTCTCTGGATTTATCCATGTTTTGCTCCAGAGCAGATGGGAGAGGCCTTCCCCAGCTNCTTCCCCTTGCTGGGTGAGCCTCAGCTCAGACTTGTGGTGTGATCCTTACCCTATCCTTTCTTCATCCCATTTCAGTGTGTGAGGTCAGATGTACCAAAGACATTTCTTCCCTCTCTAGGACCCTAGGCAGCCCACCCTGGCCCAGCTCACATTAGAAGGGTAGTATTTGCCAATTTGATGCTGTGGAGTGGTGCCTCTACCTAGGGGCTGGGGTCTATTCTGAGTGAGGTCTAGTGGGGGCTGCAGTCACTGGGGGCAGGGCATGAAAGGCTCCAGAAGGTGGGAAGGAGGCAAGAATATGCGGAAGCACTTCTGAGCCTATACTGACTGATCAGTGGATCTAGGAGTTCCAGGAGGGTCAAGGCCATAGGTCAGGTGCCAGGTCTGCTACCCTCCCTGTCGTTAGAATGCCCCTCCCCCAGCTCACTTCCTGTTTTTTTCTAGGAAGCATACATAATAGTCCATCTCTTTCTGCTGGTGGATATATTCATTACTGTGCTGAGCCCCTTGCTTGCCTGAATGGTACAGGGGTATCACCTCCCTAGTGTGGAATGACAGTCCCTTCCTTGAAGATGGGCTTCTTCCATCTAGCCAATGGGTCAGGGCCCAGTGTATGGTAGGAAAGGAAAGGTGACCAGGAACAAAGGTGGCTGTCATCCTGGGCATTGGATGAGCTTGGCTAAGTCCAATGCACTCTCTTCCCCAGGACAGGGGAGTGGCTGGGATCTAGTCAGGCTGGTAGAGGAGGCCCTCCCTGGAAAGGAGTCAGATGTGGTATGATAGGAAACTCAGGACTTTGAGATTCTGGGCCCATGGAGGCCCCTGGGTCTGTGAAGGACTGAGTGTGGATCTGGGTGCTGACAGTGAGTGGGAAGAGGGCTAAGCCTGGGAGCTCATCTGTCTCTTGGAGCCTCTACTCCCTCTCCTGTCAGATGGGGAGGGCTTACTGCTACCTCATGGGGTGTGGCCAGGACCAAGCAAGGGCTGACTCTCAGGTGAGAGCGGAGATTCCCAAGGCTCAGCAGGACCCCTGGCCAGCTGGATGGTGTTGGTATTGGAGAGCTCTTTCCAGAGTTGTCCATCCAGCCACCTCCAAGAGTCAGGGTTATTCTAGAGGTCAGGGTTTATCCTGTAGAGCCTGCCACACTGAGCCACCTATTTCTCTCTTGGTGCTAGGGCCCACATGCAGTTAGACTGTAGCACCCTCACTCTACTTCCAGCCCCTACTGTGACCACNGCNTCTGTAAGGCCTGGCCCAGGAGGACTCTCCCAGAGACNGGCTGCCCTCTAACTTCCACAGGGTGTCTTGCAGGCTGTTCCATGACTGAGATCGCCTACCACCCTCCACCACATGCCTTCTCCCCTGATATGCCGCCTCAGTGGGAGCCACTTCTGACCCCCACTCAAATCTATCCTGACATGCCCTTTCTGTGGCAACAAGGTGGTACCCCTGCNGTTGTGNTTCTCATGTACTTTCTAAGAAGGACCGTGCTCTNTAGGATAGATCTTCCACAGTGCATGCTGTACTATTCATAGCNGAGCTNGGACAGCTCCTACCTCTGCTCATGGCGCCTGTCCTTCCTAGCACTCAGGACCTACCATAGGTTCCCTAGGACCCTCCTTTCCCNTTCTTCTGGCAGGAACTAGCCACACCTTCGCCTCTCAATGTTACTGGNGCCCTATGTGGGNCTGATNCTCCTAGCNCTGGTGTCAGGGCTGCTCTTGGTGCTGGTCTTGTCCTGTGGTCAGGCTTGTCTCTCCTGTCCTCTGATACCCTCCCAGAGGTTAGGCACTGGAGAGTACTTGGGCCACAGCTGGAGCACCACCCTGCCCTCTGGTGCCCAAGGCTTAGCTCAGGGAGTCAGTAAGAGAGGGGNATCTGGCCATATGCACAATGTGGCTGAGTCCCAGAACCTTCTGGGGTGGGGACTACAGGGAGGAAAAAAAAGGAGTGGGTGTCACTCATGAGGCTAGCCCAGCAGGGACCAAGGTCATTTCTGAATCTATTCCACACACTTGGACTGTGCCCAAGAAACTGCACAGGACAGACATACTGGCAGTAGTAGCCATAAGGAGAGAGAGGANAGGTGTGATGCTGCTGGGCTGCCTTCATNGGAGACCTGTGGCTCTGAGGCTTTCCATGCTGATGACCTCAGTAGCCTTGTGGCCTGGTTTGACAGGACTGCTGCAGTGGGTTGACTGCAGCAGGTATAGAGCTAGAAGCTGGCCCCAGTCTCTGTCCACATATGAGTTACCCACCCACTCTCAGAAGACAGAGGCAAGGACCAGGGCCCTATGTCCTCCCTGACCAGCTATGGCCACTTAGCCNGGTCTGCAGCCAAGGGCCTCCCTGCTGCCTGGACTGGCTAGGATGGCTGGAGGCAGAACAGGGCTGCAGAACACCCTTAGTGTGAATGTATAACCTGCCAAGCACAGTATGTCCCTATGTGTCAGGGTCGCATGGTTTGATGGCTGACTCCTNGCCTGTTTCTTTCCCATNAAGTAATCAGTGAAACAAGATCTCTGAAGGCAGNTACTCAGTGGGGCCTGTGTCCTGTTTGTCANGGCTTTGTGTGACTGTAGAAGCTTCTGCTCTGCAACACCCCAGATGGAGGCAGCTGGCAACCCACTTCTTTGGGNACATCTGGCCCCCACCACTCCAGGCCCCTTCTTTGGGATACCACCTTCCTCATGCCCTTGTTTCTAGCCTCCATGCAGGGGTGGGTAGGCATGGCTGTGGNAGATAATGACTTCCTATTCTCTGTTTGTTTCTGCCTCCCTGTTTCCAAGACCTAGCACTGACATCCCTATGAGAGCTAAATAAGAAGATTAAATTATGTCTCTCCTGTTCAGTGTTGGTCTTTTGAGGGGCAGGGTGCTCTGCATGCAACAGGACAGTAGGGAACAAAGCCAGTGTAGCNACTGGCNGGAGTTGCTCCCTAGAAACCCCTAAACAGACTCTGCCAGTGTCTTCCCCATTCTGGGATGACATCCTCATCTATAAACCAGGGTTACAGCAGTGTCCACCAACCCGGCACCAGGAGGGAACATGTACCCTGTGTGGGCTACTCTCATCACTGGAGGCTCCCACTGTCTCCTGGAAGGTGCCATGAGTCTTGGTTCCTTTCAGCTGGTCCCCTTGCCCAGACCCTGTGTCCATGCTGGCTGTNTGTCTTAGGCATATGGACAAGGAGGCTACTAGCCTAGGCAGTATCCACACTGATCCTTGCTCTGCCCACTCTGCCACAGGTCACACAGGCCGCCTACTTCGTGCACTACTCTGCCTCAGCCTTCTCTTCCTGGTGACTCACCTTGCCTTCCAGATATGCCTATACACAATGCCTCACCTGAAGCAGCTTCTGGAACAAAACTGTAAGTGACTGAGAAGCAGAGCTGGGGAGGGGCACTTGAGGACAGCAGTCCTGGGATAGAGGGGATGAGGGTGCCAGCTTGGAACGTCAGGCCTCCAGCCTCATTGGGCCACCCTGCCTCACTCAGGCTTCACCTAATATGGGCTGCCCCTGGTGCCTGGCCACNATTTATGTGTGACCCAGATGGCCTAGCCTGCATATTCCTGGCAGTGATGTGGTCAGTGGGGCCAGGCCAGTCCCAGAGTGGCATCAGGTGGGAAGAGCCTCAGGCTTTCTGGTGTCTCCACCTGTCAACATCTTCCTCCTNTGTCTACTTGTAGCTTAATCATGTGGCTGTATAACACTAGGACTTCTCAATGTCCCTGTTCAGCCTTAGTNTCCCTGCCCTATACCCATGGAAAGTGTCTCCACTTCTAGTCAGGCAGGGACTGATACTTGCACCCCAGCTTTGTATGTAGAAGTCTTGGATTTCAGGTCTCTACCACTCTGGAGCCCAGTCCAGCTATCCACCACCCCCCACCCCATGATTGAGAGTCCCTGTCCTGCCACTCATAGCCAGTGGACCAGCCAAGCATCATGAGTACCTGACTAGCCTCAGTTTCCCTGTCTGTAAAGGTGGCATGGTGGCACACATTTTTAATCTTAGCACTTGGGAGGCAGAGGCAGGAGGATCACTGTGAGTTTGAGGCCAGCCTGGTCTATATAGCAAGTTCCAGGATAGCCAGGACTACAAGAGAGACCCTGTCTCAAAAACAAAAAACAAACAAACAAAAGAGGGTGACATTTTCAGCATTCCNGAATCATTGATACTCAGTTCTACATGAGATCCCTAGCAGCCATGCCCACAGGGCCACCCTGGCCTCACCAGAACAACCCTGGGCATCCTGCCTAGCCTGGAACCTCCTTCTTCAACTCTTTTCTCTACAGGCAGCCTTTGGGAGGTGTCTCGACACATAGGGGTTACAAGGTAAGATCTTTATTACTTCCGCACCCCCTGTGAGCCTCCCTTTGGGTTTCTCAATCCTAAGGATGGCCTGGGCATGTCCCCATCCCCTGATCCTCCTCTGTTCTCTCTGTCCCTCACAGGCTGGGCCTGAATGACCTGAAAGACATCCTTAACACGACCAGGCTGGTGGCGCCTGACCTGGGAGTCCTAGTGGTGTCGTCTCTTTGCCTTGGCCTCTGTTCACGCTTCACAAGGCAAGCTCGGCAGAGCCAGCGCACCCAGGAGCTGGTAAGGGACTGCAGCAGCCAGCGTGGTGAGGGTGTTAGAGCTGAAGTCCCGCCCACTCTGACAGTTTTGATTTTAACAAACTTAGACATTTAAACTTAAGTTTGGAGGATNTTTATATGTAGCATGTGAAGAGGAATATGGGAGAGGAAAACATGTCCTGCCACATTCTCCCACTTTCAGTCATGTGGCNTTGTTCGATGGAGGCCTGCTCTGCAGGACCCCAGTTCTCAATNAACAGAACCCAGAAGTGGGTCTGTACTATGGGAACTGTCACNTGTGGGCATCAGCCAAGCTGAAATAGGCTGGGTAAGAACCTGAGAGGTTGTGGTTGCCTCCCTACATGACCTGAGGCTCTCATCAAGCTTATTTTTAGGGAGAGACAGGGGCCTGCCACTGTTCCCAGGCACCACAGCTGGNCACTCAGCACCCTTGAGCCCTACTCAAGGTCTGCAGTCCAGCTTTCCCACACCNTGCCAGCCTTAGCCTGTTCCCCCATCCCCCGAGCTGAGATAGGATTTATGGCCACCCAGGTGTCTTGGTGCAGGCACACCCTGCTCTCAGACACCAGGTCCCAGCATCCATTTATCAACACCTGACACTTGCTAGGCTCTAGAGGAAACCAGAGAGTGGAAGGGACTCCAGAAGCCTTAGGAGGTTGGGGGCTGGGTGGAGCTGTGAGGATCAGGTGGCTTGGGGGTGTCTGTCCCTCTGTCAGCAGCTGTCCTTCCTTGTCTTCCCANGCCTAGAATTGCTCATTTGTCACAATGTTTCTCAGGAGGTTNCCAGGGCCCCTAGGCCAGCTAGGGCTACACANTGAGACCTTGTCTCAAAAATNAAATCCATAAATTGGGTGGTGGTGGCACACACCTTTAATCCCAGCACTCAAGAGGCAGAGGCCAGAGGATCTCTGTGAATTCAAGGCAAGCCTGATCTACAGAGCTAGTTCCAGGACAGCCAGGGCTACACAGAAAAACCCTGTCTCAAAAAACCAAACAAACAAAAAAAGAGGTTCCCAGGAAGATCATATCTTCTACCTCAGGGGCTTCTCCTCTCCCCTTGACTAGCAGAGTATAGCTATACCTTCTCCCTCAGCTCCTCCTCCTCCAGGCCCTCCTTGGCCTTGCTTCCACCTTCTATGGGCTTGTAGAAGGGGAAGCTCAGGGACCAGCTATTCTGTCTCCTGGCCTGACCTCAGCCCTCATGCTTTTAGTCTATGATAAATAGTACATCCCTGGGACCTTGATAGCTGGCCCATCTTTCATGCCCAGGCTCCACAGCTTTCTTTGCAAGATGGGAAGCAGACTCAGAGAGGTTAATCAATTTTCCTAAGGCTATCCAGAATAGAGACTATTGGAGCATGGGAGGTGCCCATGCCATCTAGCTCCAGAGCCAGTGCGTTCAGCCTAAGTACCCAATAACCCCTCAACTGTTCCCACAGGCACAGCTGGGGACATGGGCTGCCAGCAGCTGGCTTGAGCTAGGGCTGCTGACGACAGTTTGTGTTCTTTTCCACCNTACTCTGGCTTTCCCCTAGGCCTGGGATGCAGCTCTGTTCTGGGAAACCTTCCGTCAGTGCCAGTGAAAACAGGTCCCGTCAGGTCTCAGTCTCCTGCCCCAGGCAGGGACTGTCTCATTTCTTTTCAGGTAGCTGGTCACTTCTGTCATTCTGGAGGGTCAAAGAGGTCAGCAGCAGTCCCGGACACAGCATCTTCTATGGGGCGTGGGAAGACTAGGACCTGCCTAGTTGGAGAGCTGGAGGTCCTGATGCTGCTTTATCCCCCAGACTCCCCACCCCACTCCCTAGAGGCCCCATAAGATACAAATGGTAGCTCTGCTCTCCCTGACCTGTGGGATTGGGGCAGTCACCTGTCACCTCTGGATCAAGGATTATGGGTCTGAAGGTGCTCTAAACCCTGCAGTGTAGGGCACGTGCTATGCATGTGTACATGCTCTTTCCCTCCTTCCTAAAAGTCTCTTCACAAGAGCTGAACAAAACTGACATAGGGTCTTCAGGGACAGATTTGGGGTCTGGGAGGCTGTCCTGGCTTCTAGGGCATCGTGACCAAGATGGGACAAAAAGAGATGCTTGAAGTGTTCCAGAATCGCTAGGTCTTCCTGTGCCTGGCCTGCCAGGATTATGGACGGGGCTCTGAGGGTGACACTTAGTGGCAGAGCTCTAGTGAGAAGGGAGAAAGGCTTGGGCAAAGAGGAAGCTCTGCCAGGGTTTCAGGCTGTGGGCAACATCAGAGGGGCAGCTGTGGCACAGGTCTTATCTCTTACCTCAGCTAGGCCTATGAGGCTGGAGCAGCCTTGGGGTGATGATCCTGATGTCACTTCCCTATGACTTTAGCAGGATGATGACGACGTGGATGCTGCCCCGGTGATGGGGCTACAGGGAGCCCCTGCCCTGGCAACCAAACACAGGCTGTGGCTGAGCCCCCGTTTCCGGGTCACAGCCCACTGGCTGCTGATGGCCTCTGGAAGGATGCTGACCATTGTGCTGCTGGCGCTGGCAGGTACTCTGGAGAGGGGATAGAGTCTTGACACTGACTGGCATGGGGAGATGACTCAGAGCTCTCTGATGGGCCAGGCCAGGCATGACCCAGAGTGCCTGTGCTCTCCCACCTTGTAGGTATAGCCCACCCTTCGGCCTTCTCCAGTGTCTACCTGCTGGTCTTCCTGGCCATCTGCACATGGTGGGCCTGCCACTTTCCTCTCAGCTCCTTGGGCTTCAACACACTCTGCGTGATGGTGAGCTGCTTTGGTGCCGGCCATCTCATTTGCCTCTACTGTTATCAGACATCTTTTGTCCAGGGTATGCTACCACCTGGCAGCATCTGGGCCAGGTAAGGCTTCCACATAGGCCTTCCCACCCAGCCATGGCTCTGCTGACCTCAGTGGCAATCAGTGACATGCCCTCTCTCTGAACAGGGTGTTCGGTCTCAAGAACTTCATAGACCTCCCTAACTGCACCAGCCCCGATGTGCTGGTGCTCAACACTAACCATTCCTGGCCCATCTATGTGAGCCCTGGTATCCTGCTGCTGCTGTACTACACAGCCACCTCTCTCCTGAAGCTCCGTAAGAGCCGTCCCTCAGACCTGGTAAGTCCCTGCCATCACCTCTGCTGGCATCTGGTACACTGGTGAGGCAGATGTCCTGAGGCAGATATCCTGGGGCACTCCCAGCCCCAGGACTGTACTCAGGGTTCTGGTCTCTACAGGGGAAGGAGGCACCTAGGGAGGATGAAGAACATGAGCTGGACCAGCTGGAGCCAGAGCCCCACTCTAGGGATGCCACCCAGGTGAGCAGGTGGTCATGAGTATCCCAAAGTCATGGGGAACTGCCTGCAGCAGCTAGCTCACCCATATATCTTCTGCAGTGTGTGATACCCACGTCCACAGGACCTGACATTGACAACTGCACCGTGCACGTCCTAACCGGTCAGAGTCCTGTCCGCCAGCGTCCCAGTGAGTTATAGGCCCGGTGGCCAGGGGGATGCCTTCCTTTGAATACTTATTAGCAGGGGCCCATTTTGCTCTGATCACTCTGTGAGCAAGTCTAGGACTGCCCCCTGGTGGTCATAGGTCTTATACACACTCCTTGCCTTATGCCCGAACCTCACAGGGCTCAATAGCTGATCCCCAAGACCCTTTGGGTGGCCCTAAGGTCTCCCATTCCCGTGGCCCAGGGTCCCAGGAACCTCTGTTGTCCTGGGAGTGCTGGCCTGGGAATTTCACTGATTTGCATCTCTGGAGACTGCTAGGTCTTTTTCTGGGTCCTTATTTATTTTGAACTTTAAAAAAATCTTTAATTACATTTATTTATTTATTGTGTGTGNNGGGGGTCAAGCTATTGTATGCATGTGGAAGTCAGAGGACAACTTGCAGAACTTGGTTCTCTCTTTTTACTATGGATCTTGAACTCAGGTCCTCAGGCTTGGTGGCAGGCACCTTAACCTGTTGAGCCATCTTGCTCTACTTTGAACTCTGGGGTTGAAATGATTTTCTGATACTGGAGATTGGCTGTGGGACCTTGTATGCCCAGCTTTATACTGTACTCCTGAGCTACATCTCCTGACCTTCACTTTTGCAACTTGTCTTTGTATGATGCATATGAGGTCACAGATCTGAAAGGGCTGTCTCCTGCACCAGAGTCTTAAAAAGTTAGGCCAGTAGGGTCTGGTCAGGATCACATGACATTCCAGAAGGGTCAGATTTTTCTTTTGATTTTGGCCAGCATCCACTGTGACTGCCTGGCAGGCCTGGCCCCCTGTCCCTTCCATAAGGCCCTGCCATGCAGGTGGCCTGCTCCATGCTTTAGGGCCACAGTGAGTATGGGGGAGGGACTCCAAAGGGGTCCTATGTTGTAGCTAATCTCAGTCCCATTCCCAGCACNCTCCAGGCTGGCTGAGCTGAAAGAGATGTCACCACTACATGGCCTGGGCCGCCTCATCATGGACCAGAGCTATGTGTGTGCCCTGATTGCCATGATGGTAAGGAGCAGCCCCCTGACCACTACCATTATAGAGTGCAGGGAGGAGGGAAGTTCATTTCAGAAACTGAGGCTCACAGTCTCGTCACTAGAAACAGTGCTGGAATTGTCCATGGAAGTCACCAATGTCCCACCTATGTGTGCAGTGCATGTATACACAATGTTGTACGTGGGCTACTTCATGGGGGCCGTACTGTTGGAGGATGAGGAGCTGGTCAGGTGTCCCATGCAGTCCCTGCTCACTGATCCTGGCTGTCCAGGTGTGGAGCATCACGTACCACAGCTGGTTGACCTTCGTACTGCTGCTCTGGGCCTGCCTCATCTGGACCGTGCGTAGCCGCCACCAGCTGGCCATGCTCTGCTCACCCTGCATCCTGCTGTATGGGCTGACACTCTGCTGCCTGCGCTATGTGTGGGCCATGGAACTCCCCGAGCTGCCCACCACCCTGGGCCCTGTCAGCCTGCACCAGCTGGGGTTGGAGCACACACGCTACCCCTGCTTGGACCTTGGTGCCATGGTAAGTGTCATCTGCCACATCTGGGCAGTGGTGGGATTTCTGCCTGGGAACCCAGAGGATAGTAAGTAGTGTTAATTAGTCATTTGTTCAATTGGATAGAGACTGTAGGAGAATATATGTATTTTTTTGTTTTTTGTTTTGTTTTGTTTTTTCCAGACAGGATTTCCTCTGTGTAGCTTTGGAGCCTGTCCTGGAACTTGCTCTGTAGACCAGGCTAGCCTCAAANTCACAGAGCTCCGCCTGCCTCTGCCTCCTGAGTGCTGAGATTAAAGGCGTGCACCACCACCACCNGGCCATAGGAGAGCATATCTTAAGTCAACACTGAGTTACTATGGGTCCACCCTAGAATATAGAAGTTGTGCTGGGTGTGGTGGTGCACGCCTTTGATCCCAACATCGGGGAGGCAGAGGCAGGCTGAGCTCTGTGAGTTTGAGGCCAGCCTGGTCTACAGAGTGAGTTCTAGGACAGCCAAGACTACACAGAGAAACCTTGTCTCAAAAAA
>LZPO01034768.1:934186-999014 GCA_001675575.1 Neotoma lepida
TGTATGTGTTTAAAGCATGTTTGCTGAGTGACTGGCATTGTGCTGTTGCAGGTGCTATCTCCATGTCTTTGATGCTGTGGGTGTCCATGTATATTCGGCCTGCCTGACAGGGCTCCATTATGTGACCTTGGGTGTCNATGACTTGTGTCTTGTCAGTTTGGCTCTTGGGTCACCCAGGTGTTCCTGCATGAGGCAGGTGTATAACAGTGTCTTGATGCCTGCCCACTGTTTGTGGGCTTATGAATGTCACATATCTCATGAGACTGTGAGCCTATGTGTGTACTAGTATGAACATCTGTATGCATGTGAGTGTAAACGTGAGTTTGGCCAAAGTATATAAGATTGTAAACCTGTGTCTGTGAGGCTTTCATGTACATCTGTGGATCTGTGGCCAGGTAAACCTACACATGTGAGTGAGGTTGGATTTGTGGTCATGGGAGGAGCTGAGGGCTTTCCATGGTCCTATGTCATGGACTGGGTCCTCGGTGACACCCCTGCTCCCCACAGCTGCTCTACCTGCTCACATTCTGGCTCCTGTTGCGCCAGTTTGTGAAGGAGAAGCTGCTAAAGAAGGCAAAGGTGCCTGTTGGACTGCTGGAGGTCACAGTGGCAGAAACAGGTAAGTAGCATGTGGGGGTGGGGCAGCCTCCACCCCCACTGTCGTCTCTCTGCCAAGGCCACCACTGTGCCTTCTGTCCTGTTCTGCAGAGCCCACACAGACTCAGACACTGCTTCGGAGCCTGGGGGAGCTGGTCACAGGCATCTATGCCAAGTACTGGATCTATGTGTGCGCTGGCATGTTCATCGTGGTCAGCTTTGCTGGCCGCCTGGTGGTCTACAAAATCGTCTACATGTTCCTTTTCCTGTTGTGCCTCACGTTGTTCCAGGTGCCCACAGTGATGGGAAGGTAGGGCTAGTGAGTGGGGCTCTGTTCCTCACCTGTCTTGCTCACCAGTTACCACCTGTAGGTCTACTACAGCCTGTGGAGGAAGCTGCTCCGTGTCTTCTGGTGGCTGGTGGTAGCCTATACCATGCTGGTGCTCATTGCGGTGTACACCTTCCAGTTCCAGGACTTCCCCACCTACTGGCGCAACCTTACCGGCTTCACGGATGAGCAGTGAGTCGGGCAAAACTGAGCTGCTCCCTTTGGGGCAGTCATGGCACCTTCCCTTGTTCCTGCCCCATGCCTAGGCTCTGCTCCTGTTCATAGTGGGTCTGGGGCAGGGCAGAGTGAGGTACTGATGGCTCTCTTCTGCTAGGTTGGGGGACCTGGGCCTGGAGCAGTTCAGCGTGTCGGAGCTCTTTTCCAGCATCCTCATCCCTGGCTTCTTCCTGCTGGCCTGCATCCTGCAGTTACACTACTTCCACCGGCCCTTTATGCAACTTACTGACCTAGAGCACGTGCCCCCACCAGGCACCCGTCGCCCTCGATGGGCTCACAGGTTCACTGCCTCCAAGGGCTGTGGGTGCTGAAATTTCTTAGTTTGTGGGACTGGGGGTGACATTGGGAGCTCTGTCACAGGGTTAGCCGACCATTCTCAGCTGGAACAGGAGCCATGATGCTGCTCTGGTCCATGTACACTTGGCCTAGAGTCCACAGGTGAAACACAGTGGGGATGTTGTGCAGGGACAAGGGCTGCGCCAGGGAGAGAAGAGGCAGGAAATGACTCTCGGATTCCCCCCAGGCAGGACACAGTGAGCCAGGCCCCTCTGCTACAGCAGCAGGAGGAGGAAGAGGAAGTCTTCAGGGATGATGGGCTGGGCGTGGATGGGCCCCATCAGGCCACACAGGTCCCTGAGGGTAAGTCTGGAAAGGGTGGGCAGAACACAGCTCCACAAGGCACACAGGGTGCCAAGAAGTGAGTCTGTTTAGTTTTGCCACCTCCTGGATATGGGTTGGAGGAAGGCACACCTCAGCCCCAAGGGCTCCAACCCTCTAAGCCCCTCTATCCCTTCCGTACCAAGCTCCACCCCATCCCATCCCCACTAAGCCTCATCCTCCTCACCAAGCCCCATCCACTCACCAAGCCATATCCCTCTCTCTGTCTTGCCCCTCCTTACTGAACCCCACTCTCTCCATTCCACCTTTATCACTGAGTCCCTCCCCCTTTTACAGTCCATCCTCTTACCAAATCCCACTGAGCTTCTACCTCTTTCCTAAGCCCCGCCCCTTATCACTTCTGCCCACCCCTTCACCAAGCTCCACCCCTCCTCACGGAGCTCCACCTTCACAGGTGCAGCCAGCAAGTGGGGCCTGGTGGCTGACCGGCTGCTGGACCTAGCAGCCAGCTTCTCTGATGTCCTCACCCGCATCCAGGTGTTTGTGCGGCGCCTGCTAGAACTGCACATCTTCAAACTGGTAGCCTTCTACACTGTCTGGGTGGCCCTGAAAGAAGTGAGTGTAGCATTCTGGGCTTAGTTTCCTTGTCTGAAGCATGGTCACTTCTGGCCTGGCTTTCCTGGCTACCCTAGTGCTGGGCTTGATGGGTTGTGGCAGTTGTCCTGGAGTCTGGTCCATGTGCTGCCTGGTTTGCCCACTGCCTTCTGTTCTCCACAGGTGTCTGTGATGAACCTGCTGCTGGTGGTGCTGTGGGCCTTTGCCCTGCCCTACCCCCGCTTCCGGCCCATGGCCTCCTGCCTCTCCACTGTGTGGACCTGTATCATCATTGTGTGCAAGATGCTCTATCAGCTCAAGATCGTCAACCCACACGAGTACTCTAGCAACTGCACTGAGGTACAAGCATGGGGAGGCATCCCTAGGGCCCAGGGGCCTTTTGAGGAGTTGTCCCAACTGGAGTGATTGCTCATGGAATGTGGAGACACTGGACCAGTGATGAGAGTAGGGAGACCCTCTGGACAGCTGTGCCTAGATAGTCACCTGGCTCCATCCTTTCTATCTGGGCTTCTATTTACACCTCTAGCCTTGGCCTGTCCCCTTCCCCATCAAAGTGGCCCCAAGACTGACAGCCCTGTGAACCTCTGGTAGGGCAGCTGTTGTCTACCCTGGACCCAACTGGAGCTTCAGCTGTGGAATGGGTTTAAGATAGCACCCACAGTCCCCACTCCATCCTGACCTGGGACCTGAGGCTTATGCTCACTCCTCCTTGCAGCCCTTCCCAAACAGTACCAACCTGCAGCCCATGGAGATCAACCAGTCTTTGCTGTACCGTGGCCCTATTGACCCTGCCAATTGGTTCGGGGTGCGGAAGGGTTTCCCCAACCTGGGCTATATCCAGGTGAGTAGGGACTGGCAGCCAGGGCAGATGGTCCTTGATGGTCCCTGATGGTCCCCACTGACTCCTGACCCCCACCTTCACAGAACCACCTGCAGATCCTTCTGCTACTAGTATTTGAGGCTGTGGTATACCGGCGCCAAGAGCATTACCGCCGGCAGCACCAGAGGGCCCCTCTGCCTGCCCAGGCTGTGTGTGCAGATGGCACCCGCCAGAGGCTGGACCGGGACCTACTCAGCTGCCTCAAATATTTCATCAACTTTTTCTTCTACAAATTTGGGCTGGAGGTGAGGCTGGATGTCTGCACGTCACTCCTTTTGTCAGGACTGATGGCAGGAGACTCCTCTGAGCATCGGTAATGACTTCTAAGTGCTGTACCACAGCCTGCCCTGAGCTAGCTGAGAGGCTTGCCACAGTGCCCAGGAAGGCCAGGGAGCTCAAACTGTGTCCCCCTGCAGGAGTAGGCCAAGGCTGGCCAGTGTCTGAAGTTAAAGTCTTCCCCAGCCATGAAGCCCATTATCCCTGAGCCTTTGCCTAATTCTACAAGTATGGTGGAGATGTATCTAGCCTCGGCTGCCCTCCTGGGACAGTGGTCTGGGTGACTGCCCCCCCCCCCAGTTGAGATGAACCACTCTATCAAGGCAGGGGTCTGCTGAGCCTGTGGACCTGGAGCAGGTCAAGAGTCTCTTCCTACCATTATGTCCATCCTTTGTATCCCCTCCAGATCTGCTTTCTGATGGCTGTGAATGTGATCGGGCAGCGCATGAACTTCATGGTGATCTTACATGGCTGCTGGCTGGTGGCCATCCTTACACGTAGGCGCCGTGAGGCCATTGCCCACCTCTGGCCCAATTACTGTCTATTCCTCACATTGTTCCTGCTGTACCAATACCTGCTGTGCCTGGGCATGCCACCTGCACTGTGCATTGGTAAGCCACAGATTGAGGGGCTTGGTACATGTTGTTGCATGGAAACTCATGGGCTGTTTCCTGTCCAGTCTCCTGGACTTTGCCCAGGACCCTTCCTNGCCACACTAGATTCCTGTCAAGGGTACCCTCTGTGGGCCACTTGAGCCATAGTTGTGACATTTTCACACAGTGCTGGCTTGAGGTTGGCTTCCTGAGGACAAGGTGACCCTATGCCTGNAGGGCTGTGGCCTCTCATGACAGCCTATTGCAGCAGTGCCATTGTCGGGTGTGTGGTCTGTATTAAAATGGCACCAGTTCTTTCTTGTAGCTGTTTTCAGTTTGGCCTTGGCCCTGTATTGTAGCAGGCTTTCTTTTGGGCCACCAACCAGTTTCCAAATCATGACACGGAGACTATTACTAGTTATGAATGCTCTGCTTCATCTTATGCTTGTCCCACCAGCTCTTATAACTTAAATTAACCTGTTTCTCTTCAGCTACATTTTGCCTTGGAGCCTTTTACCTTTCTTTTGTTCTGTATGTCCTACTCCGTGTCTAGCTGGCTGATGACTGCCTTGCTGGCTGGCCCTGGGCATCTCCCTCTCTTCCTCCCTCGTATTCTCTTCTCTCTTGTTCTCTGGAGCCTAGATTCCTCCTCNTACTTATTCTCTCTGCCTGCCAGCCCAGTCTGTCCCTCTACTGCCTAACTATTGGCTGTTTAGCGTTTTATCAGACCCATCAGGTGCCTTANGCAGGCAAGGTAAACCAAATGCAACACATCTTTATGTAATTAAACAAATGCATCTTTGCGTAGTTCAACAAATACAGCAGAAACAAACGTAGCACATCTTTGCCTAAACAAATGCAGCAGAAATAAATGTAACACATCTTGACATAGTTAAAGTAACATCCCACAATACTTTGTTTTCTGTCTCTTTCATGTAGCTTTTGCCATCTNTGTGACATTTCTGGACAGCCAGGCTGGTGGCTTTGCCATATACCCCAAGGGCATGGGGAACTCTATGGGTATGAACTTCATTCATGATAGTCCATGGAGGTGGTGTGGCCCATGATTGTAGCCAAGCTTGCCCATTTGACCTGTTCAGGAGCAACCTTGCCTGCCCACATCTAGGTGCTACAGACACACGATTAACACAGGGTGACTCTGCCCACTCTTGCCTGCCCACATCTGGGTGCTACAGACACATGATTAACACAGGGTGACTCTGCCCACTGCTCCAGTGATCGTCTTTCTTTCTGTTCTCATGTGTCTTCAGTCTTCTGCTAGCTTCTCTGTAGGAGAGAGCTCGCATTTTTTTTTTAAGGGGGTAAAAGCTGAAAGATCAGAGAAGCAGAGCAGCCATCCATTAGTTCTTACCTCTACCAAATCCTCAGACTGAAAGAGCTCTCAGCTCCTGTCTCCTCCCACCTTATATTTCTTTCTCCGCCTAGCCATATCACTTCCTGTATCCACTTCCCTAGTGCTAGGATTAAAGGCCTGAGAGCCCAAGTGCTGGGATTAAGGTGTGTGCCACCACTGCCTGGCTCTGTTTCTCTTTTAGACTGGATCAATCTTGTGTAGCCCAGGGTGGCCTTGAACTCACAGAGATCTGTCTGCCCCTGCCTCCCGAGTTCTGAGATTAAAGGTGTGTGCCACTACTGCCTGGCCTCTATGGCTAACTAGTGGCTGGCTTTGCCCTCTGATCTGCAGGCAAGCTTTATTTGTTAGAGCACACACAAAAGATCACCACAGCTTTACTTCTAGAAGTCTGTATCATAATCCCAATAAGAATGTGCCTCCCACCCCCAGAACTGTTATACACAATCCTCAAAGCCAGGATAATGGGTAAAGTAAACTGGATTCAAAATTTACTATGTTTGTATAAAAAGTATATTTCATTACTTTTTTCAAAAAGTTCCTTTCCTGTAATGTGAGAGCTTGCATTTTTCAATCACCTGTGTGCTTTGTCTCTTAACACCTTCTAACTTTGGCTGCAGGCATTCCCAGCCCTCTCATGGCCTGGCCTTCCCAGACACGTTGACATTTCCTGGTCCTGGGACCCCTGTCTCATCTTGTGCCCTGACACCAATCCCTGGCCACGGAGCTCCAGTCCTATTCAGACAGAGCTTTAGGACAGACCTGTTGTGACTAGGTCACTATGGTCCACTACCTATGGTCCACATGGCTAGTGGTGCCTCCTTCTTCCCTTGAAGCATGGTTTTCTGTGACTCTTACTGGTTCCTTTCTTCCCAGCACCTTCTGGAGTCTTCACTCAGTGATCTTCTAGTTTGTCACTGTCTCCCTACAATATCTAGACCACTTTCTTTTTTATATTTATTTNTTTGTTTGTTTGTTTTATTTAAATAGCACTTTTTTCATTTATTTTACATACTGACCTCAGTTTCCCATCCTATGTCTCTAAGACTCCTAGCCATAGTGGAGAGGATACCTGAACTGGCCATCTACTGTAATCAGATTGGTGACCACTTTCTTTTGATATAGTACGAGTTGTACTGTGGTATTCCATCCTTAGGTTTGATGAGTTCACAGAAGGCCCTGGTTCGTTCATTTATTTATTTATTTATTTTGGTTCTTTGAGACAGTTTCTCTGTGTAGCCCTAGCTATCCTGGAACTCACACTGTAGACCAGGCTGGCCTTGAATTCAGAGATCTGCCTGCTTCTGATTCCCAAGTGCTGGGATTAAAGGTGTGTGCCACCACTGCCCAGCTTGGGCCCTGGTTCTTGACAAGTATGCCAAACACCCTGATTGCCCCTTAATGCAGCCATCTAAAGTCAGCCCTGTCTTTCCCCGGTGTCAGTCTATCTTCTGTCCAGTCCAAGAACATCACAGTAGAATGGTGCAGTGTGTTTTGTTGCAATTGGTTTCTTTCTCTTAGTGGGTGCAGGCAAAATTCCTCAGGGGTTTGCTTTCTGTTAGCAGGTAATGACAGGGTCTNTCAGGTGTTCTTATTCGCTTAGGTGGAATTCTTCTAGGTGTTGTTGCCTTAGCAACAATATTCAGGGTGTGTNGTGCATAATAGTTGAAGGATTTCTGGATTATTTCCACCTTTGGGTTATTATTTTGTATGTTTCATGCTATGAAATTGTTTGAACCATAATTCATTCCAAATACTGGCATCTCCTTGGGAGGTACCTGCCCTGTCGCATGATGCTCACCATGGTCCTACCTTCTGACCCATTGGTGGGCTCCTCTGCCACCCCCAACCCCCCCACGCCTGGTGTAGTTTCTGCTTAGAAATCATGTCCTGCTAGACTTTCTGAATCTGTGGGTCAGTGTTCTTGAGACTGTGTGAATGGTGTTGAGAACAAGTTCTAACCACATTGGAATGTGTGACACAACCACTGGCCTCTAAGACTCCTGATACAGAGGGCAGTGAGGACAGCTTGTGCCCTTTCTGATGTGTCCCCTACCCACAGACTACCCATGGCGCTGGAGCCAGGCTATCCCCATGAATTCTGCTCTCATCAAGTGGCTGTACCTGCCTGACTTCTTCAGAGCTCCCAATTCTACTAACCTTATCAGTAAGTGCAACCCCACCACTCACCTCAGTATACCTGCCCACCCCACAGGAGAGTGTAAGAACTCCATAGGCAGGGTGCTCGTTGGATATGCAGGGACCTTAACCTGGAACCAGCAAGGGGACAAGTTGTCTAGGTGTTGACAGTTGAGTGGTGCTTCATTCTATAGAAGAGCCATGCCACCGCACAGCCTCATCCTGATGGGGCTNAAAGTCTGACCCTCACATAAGTAAAACATGTCAAAGAGTGTATGGGTGAACACAGTGATACGGACCTGTGTGGTCACAGATGTGCACACTGATGGCCCTACAGTGTGCAGGGAGANCTACAGCAGCCCATGTTCCCTGACACTTGTGCACGTGTACAGCACACATATAGACCAGTGTGTCCTCAGTCTGATACCTTCCTGATTCCAGCTTTTATGTATAGACACTTTCTCAGTTGTGAAATGGGAGCAGTCCCTCAGTCCCTGGAAGTATATTCTTCCTCATGTGCAAGCTGCATGCACTGCAGCAGCTCTCCTGTCCTNCAGGTGACTTCCTCCTGCTGCTCTGTGCCTCCCAGCAGTGGCAGGTATTCTCGGCTGAGCGTACAGAGGAGTGGCAGCGCATGGCTGGCATCAATACTGACCACCTGGAGCCCCTGCGTGGGGAGCCCAACCCTGTACCCAACTTCATCCATTGCAGGTAGGTCCAACACTGCCCACTCTGAAGCACCTGCTAAGAGGGCATAGCTGGGCTGACCCAGCAACCTCAGTGATATTCCCACTTGCCAGGTCCTATCTGGATATGCTGAAGGTGGCCATCTTCCGATACCTGTTCTGGCTGGTGCTTGTGGTGGTGTTTGTCACAGGGGCCACCCGCATCAGCATTTTTGGGCTGGGGTACCTGCTGGCCTGCTTCTACTTGCTGCTCTTCGGCACCACCCTGCTACAGAAGGACACACGAGCCCAACTTGTGCTGTGGGACTGCCTCATTCTCTACAATGTCACAGTCATCATCTCCAAGAATATGCTGTCGGTGAGCAGACTGCCCACCCAACCCTGCCCCAGGCCTCCCCAGGAGCCTTGGATTAACCTGTTCCCTCTCCCGACCCCAGCTCCTGTCCTGTGTCTTCGTGGAGCAAATGCAGAGCAGCTTCTGCTGGGTCATCCAGCTCTTCAGCCTCGTGTGCACAGTAAAAGGCTACTACAATCGTGAGTGGGCAAGAAGTGTGGGTGAGGGGCAGGCACAAAACTTTCCCCTGCTTCTGATGCTCACCCGTAGCCATGCTGNCCTCTGCCTCACAGCCAAAGAGATGATGAGCAGAGACCGGGACTGCCTGCTGCCTGTGGAGGAGGCTGGTATCATCTGGGACAGTGTCTGTTTCTTCTTCCTGCTACTGCAACGGCGTGTCTTTCTCAGCCACTACTTCCTGCATGTCAGTGCTGAGCTGAAGGCCACTGCCCTGCAGGCCTCCAGGTCTGCCTAGCTTCTTCACCCTGGGGTGGAAAAGAGTCCCTCCTCCTCAGCACAGGTTTCCCCTAGAATAAGATCTCCTCTTGATCCTGTCACCAAAAGGGAGAGCAAAGGACCCCTAGCACCTTGGTATCATCAGAGCTGCCCTTATTACCTATGGCTGAGAAGACAGTGTGGCCCTGCAGTGTTTTAGCTCAACATATGGCCCAGATTGGCCTGAGTCTCCCCCAGCTGGAGGGCTGTGATACGGTATCATGCTCCCAGCAGAGGTCTCTGCCCCTGAACTTAGGGTCAGCAGCTTCATCTTTCTACCCGAGTTGTCACCCAGTGCCCCTTCCTGTGATAGTTTACCATCCCAGGAAAAGAGGTAGCAGAAGATATTTCCTCTCTCATGGCTGCAGGTGGCAGATGTCTCCAAGCACATGCCTCAGGATGAGAAGGAGGACCAGGCAGGCTCCCTAGGGGCAGGGGCTTGAGCCCAGCCAATCCCAGAGGTAGAGAAAACCCGTGCATCTGGAGATAAGTGCTGAGGTCTTATTCTTCCCTGCAGGGGTTTTGCCCTCTACAACGCAGCCAATATTAAGAGCATCAACTTCCACCGCCAGATTGAGGAGAAATCCCTGGCCCAACTGAAAAGACAGTAGGTGTCATCTGGGCTAGGGACCCTTTGACCCTCTGGCCAGCCTGGCACACAGAGCTCCTTCCTATTTGCAGGATGAAGCGTATACGTGCCAAACAGGAGAAGTACAAGCAGAGCCAGGCAAGCCGTGGCCAACTCCAGTCCACAGGTTCCCAGGATCCCAGCCAGGAGCTAAGTAAGCATGGACAAAACCCAGAACCTCAGAGGATACCCCCCACACACATACTGCATCCAGGCATGTTCATGCTGCTGGAAGCTCCCTGCACCTGTGCAAGTGGTGTGCCACAGGGCTCCACAACCTTGTCCTATCCTGTACTATGTATTAGCGATGTGCTACAGGACCCTGCCCCATTATGTGCTATGTATAAGTGGTATGCTTCAGGACCCTGCCCCCCAGTCCTGTGCCGTGTGATGTGTTTCCCTCTGTCCCAACAGGCCATAAGGCCACCTGGAACTATCCACCTGTGCTTGTGGCCCCTNTCCATCCCTCCAGGGCTCTGAGACATGTGGCACCACATGGAACCTTGTCACTGCAGGAATTCTGTGTCTGTTTCTGTCTCTGCCATGTGCCCTTGTGCCCAAGATAGGCTGCCCTTACGGCCTCCCTTGCTTGTTCACGCTTGCCTTGCCCCTCCACAGGGCCTGACAGCCCAGGGGGCTCCTCCCCGCCACGGAGACAGTGGTGGCGCCCCTGGCTGGACCACGCCACAGGTACTCTGCCTTGACCCCTCTGCACGTCTGCTATTGACCGTGATGCCTACTAGCTTCTCCTTGTCCTGTCTGGTCATGTCAGGCTCTCTGACCTGTGTTCTTTCTGTNCATGGACCACCTTCCCCATCCTGCTAAACCCTGGATGGGATGGTCTAGTGGGAAGGGTGGCACTCAAGCCAGGCCATGAGGGTGAAAGATCTGAGGGGGAACATCATCCTTAACAATGGGTCTGCTACCACCCAATTCAAAACTGAAGATAGGAACTCCAGGATTTTCAGGGTCTGGCTGGGGAGGAATCAGCTCTGTCATGGAGACTGGCTCTCACATACACATACACTTTCCTAACCCTGCTGACTATAGTTATCCACTCTGGGGACTACTTCCTATTTGAGTCGGATAGCGAGGAGGAAGAGGAGGCCCTCCCTGAGGACCCCAGACCTGCAGCACAGAACGCCTTCCAGGTGAGTTGGAGCCATGCCTTCCTGCTCTGTCTATGGAGTTTCTGAGTGGGGCAGTGTGGAGGGACAGACATCTGAAGGCCTTGGAGTCCAGCTCCTGCATATTGAAGATGTCCACCTAACCCATCAGACCTGTTCAGGCAGCTCAGGAAACAGTCTGTAGATGCAAGGGTCATAGGTAGCCAACTATGTCCCTCTGCTGCATTTCGTGTGAGTCCTGGCTCTGACACCCTCTGCCTTACCTCCTGGGCTCTATGACTGCCACATGGTCTGAGAAAAAGGCTACATGTGTCTGATGGATATGGACCTGGAGAGNCCCTTGTCCATCTTTGAGGCCTTGGCACTGAGGGATAGGTCATGCTGGGCAGCTGCATGTGTGTCTTCCTGTCACAGTCTCTGTGAGTCCATGTCCAGAGAGGGCTTGGGGAGGTGAAGACCCACAGCGGGATAGAGAGTGGGACCTAGGATCTGGTCCATGGCCGACCAGATCTAGTATATGGCTGTCCCTTCATCCTCTTCCTTGGGAGGGGACTATGAGACCAGGCTGAATGGATATCTCAGCTAGAGATGCCAGAGTCCTAACCAAGAAATCTGGCTGGCAGATGGCATACCAGGCATGGGTAACCAATGCCCAGACAGTGCTGAGGCAGCGTCGGGAACAGGGACGGCAAGAGCAGGCAGGACAGCTGGCTTCTGGTGAGTTGTGCTTGGGGGCTTCAGTAGGGGAGCTGCAGGGCTACCTGATGCTGATTATCCCTGTGCCCAGGAGGTGACTTGAGCCAGGAGGTGGAGCCAGTAGAGGCCCCAGAGGATGAGATGGCAGGTATGTGGGCTTTCTGGAAAGTGGGCAGGGNGCTGAAGGCTCTTGTGGCCAGCCAACCCTCCAGCACCATCCTGCTCTTTGTAGGCCGNAGCCATATGATGCAACGTGTACTTAGCACCATGCAGTTCCTGTGGGTGCTAGGCCAGGCCACAGTAGATGGGCTAACACGCTGGCTGTGCACATTCACGAAGCACCACCACACCATGAGTAATGTGCTTCGTGCAGAGCGCTACCTGCTCACCCAGGAACTTCTTCGGGTAAGGGCCACTGGGGCCAAGCCCCTCCTATACCTCATCAAGGCCACACTCATACCTACTGCCTGCTAAGCACATGTGGAGCAGAGCTGAGCCCATCCCAATGGCCTGAGAGTTTTTCCATGCTCTGCAGGGTGGAGAGGTACACCGAGGGGTGCTAGACCAGCTTTATGTGAGCGAAGCCGAGACCACGCTGCCAGCAGGTCCCATGGAGACCCGTGATGGACCCAGCACAGCCTCAAGGTTGGTGCAGGGCCCAAGGAGCCCGGGGTGAGCCAGGGTCCCCATTTTTGCTGTCCTCTGGCCCAGAGCAGGGACTGATCCTGAGCTGCTGACAGGTCATCAGGGTATAACACTGTTCAGCTACCCCTTGTTATTCTCCAGGCACCACTCCTCTATCCTTTCCCAGAGCCTAAGGATTGGCCCTCTGTGACCTTTTCTCCCACAGTGGGCTGGGAGCCGAAGAGCCTTTGAGTAGCATGACAGACGATNCCAGCAGCCCCCTGAGCACAGGCTATAACACCCGCAGTGGCAGTGAAGAGATTATCACAGACACTGGGGACCTCCAGGCTGGGACCTCCCTGCATGGCTCCCAGGAGCTTCTAGCCAATGCTCGCACACGGATGCGCACAGCCAGTGAGCTGCTCCTGGACAGGTGGGACAGGGCTAGGCTTTATGCAGGATTTCAGAGGAATTCTCCTGAGCAGGAAGCCCAGTGGGAGGAGCTGGGTGAGGGGGGCAGGAACTGGCTAGGCCTCGGGTAGGAGCCTGTCTGTTGCCATGGCTGCAAGCTGGACTCTGCACCCTAGGGGTGCTCCTGGCTCTTGCCCCCAAACTCCTCTGGTCTTGTGGCAGGCGCCTACACATCCCCGAGCTGGAGGAGGCTGAGCAGTTTGAAGCACAGCAGGGCCGGACGCTGCTGCTGCTAAGAGCCATGTACCAGTGTGTGGCGGCCCACTCAGAGCTGCTTTGCTACTTCATCATCATCCTCAATCACATGGTGACAGCCTCGGCTGCCTCCCTGGTGCTGCCCATACTCATTTTCCTGTGGGCCATGCTGACCATCCCAAGGCCCAGCAAGCGTTTCTGGATGACAGCCATTGTCTTCACTGAGGTGGGTGGCAGCTTGTAGGATTGGGGCTGGGCNACCTGGCCCATGCTGAGTGCCCTGTCCTGCAGGTCATGGTGGTCACCAAGTACCTGTTCCAGTTTGGCTTCTTCCCCTGGAATAGCTACGTGGTGCTGCGGCGCTACGAGAACAAGCCCTACTTCCCTCCGCGTATCCTGGGTCTTGAGAAAACTGACAGTTATATCAAGTATGACCTGGTGCAGCTCCTGGCCCTCTTCTTCCACCGCTCCCAGCTACTGGTGAGCCCACAAGCCGGTGCAGGAGTGGCAGGGGCTCCTTGGAAACTCCAGGCATTCTCGAGCCCAGTGGCAAGGCTGGGTACTGAATGGCCCANCATGGGTCTGGTCTAAGTATGGCCTTGGCTGGCCTCCTGACTGCTCCTCCATATTCTCCATAGTGCTATGGCCTCTGGGACCATGAGGAGGACAGTTTCTCCAAGGACCACTGCAGGAATAGTGAGAAGGACCAGGAAGCTGAGGAAGAGTCAGAAGCTATGCTGGACTCTCAGCCTGAGGCAGGCACTGGGCATTCCGAGGAGCTGGTGTTGGCTGGTACCCCCAGGGACCACATCCAAGGGAAAGGAAATGTCAGATCTAAGGATGGGATCCAAGAGCCCCTAGAGGACCCTAAGCCTCAGCACATGAGGCACATCAGCATACGCTTCAGGAGGAGGAAGGAGACTCCGGGACCCAAAGGAACAGCAGCTATGGGTGAGAGTCCAGACTAGACCCCTGCCAGATTCCTGCCAGGCACAGATGACCCCTCAGTTGGAGATGGCCAGCCCAGCACAGGGACAACCCATTGGGAAGCACACAGCTGCTCAGTACTCTCCCTATATTGTCCTTGGAGTGTCCCTGTACCCAGGATGAGATGTCTATGGGCCTGGGCTGAAGTCTCAAGACCACCCCAAGAAAAGACACAGCAGCAGTTGNTCTCTCACTGGTGACTGTGGGGAGGTTCCAGTGCTGTCTGTAAAGTGGGGTGATGTTAGCATGTTGGAGTGGACAACTAGTCCCTGGTNGGTTCACTGACATTTCCCTGGACATACACACTCCCAGAGGCTGAGGAGGAGGAGGAAGAAGAAAAGGCAGCTGCAGGGAGAAAGAGCCCACACCGCACTCGAGGAAGATTGAAAGTTCAGGAAAGAATGAAGGCAGCTGGGCGCCGGCTGCAGAGCTTCTGCCTGTCACTGTGAGTAACCTGGCTGGGAATGGTGGGCAGTGTGGCAGGAAGGTAGTTCCTAGCTGGATACCCACCCTCTGAGACTGTCTATCCACAGAGCTCAGGGCATCTATCAACCCTTGCGGCGTTTCTTCCATGACATTCTGCACACCAAGTACCGAGCAGCCACTGATGTCTATGCTCTCATGTTCCTGGCTGACATTGTCGATTTCATCATCATTATCTTTGGTTTCTGGGCTTTTGGGGTAAGTGGACCTGGGACCCCAGAGTAGATGACTGGCTTCCAGACCTTTGGAGTACATGGGCTCAGAACTCTCAGGTGCACTNCGGCTCCATCTCCCCAACCTGTGCCCTCTACTACAGAAGCACTCCGCAGCCACAGACATCGCATCCTCACTGTCAGATGACCAGGTGCCAGAGGCCTTCCTGTTCATGTTGCTGGTCCAGTTCAGCACCATGGTCATTGACCGTGCTCTCTACCTGCGCAAAACTGTACTGGGCAAGCTGGCCTTTCAGGTAGTTCTGGTGGTGGCCATTCACCTCTGGATGTTCTTCATCTTACCAGCTGTCACTGAGAGGTAGGTGATGTGAGGCCCTGCACCCAGGGGCCTCAGTCTTCCCTGATGTGGCACAGTTTGGGTTGGCCTCCAGAACTGTTTCTGTCAGGTTCACCCTCCCTGACATCCTGTCCTGTTCCATTCAGAATGTTCAGCCAGAATGCAGTGGCCCAGCTGTGGTACTTCGTGAAGTGCATTTACTTTGCCCTGTCTGCCTACCAGATCCGCTGCGGCTACCCCACCCGTATCCTGGGCAACTTCCTCACCAAGAAGTACAATCATGTAAACCTCTTCCTTTTCCAGGGGTGAGTGTGCTCTGCCTAGGGATCATGAAGAGCAGGTAGAAGCCATTGTAGGCTGTCCCTGCTGATGGATCCCTGGCCTTGGCAGGTTCCGTCTAGTGCCATTCCTGGTGGAGCTGCGGGCAGTCATGGACTGGGTGTGGACTGACACCACACTGTCCCTGTCCAACTGGATGTGTGTAGAAGACATCTACGCCAACATTTTCATCATCAAATGCAGCCGAGAAACAGAGAAGGTGCCAGGGCAGGGATGGATGGATATCTCTTGGGAGTTTATAATCCACATGCACAGCAGTCCAGGGAAAGCTTTCTAGATCTCATGGACAGCTGCAGTGGGTCTAGGGGTCAGCAGGGGACAGTGGACTGGGCCCTTGGGTTTGGGTGGTGGCAGCAGGCAGATATTAGCTGTTTGTTACCAGGACTGTGTTTCTTGGTTTAGTATATTCACAAAGTACATGTACTCACCACTGCAGCCAGCTTTAGGATATCACCACCCCACAAAGAAACCCTGCCCCCTTTATTAATTGCTCCCCATTTCCCCTGTTCACCCCTGGTGGTCCATAGTCTATTTCCTGTCTGTGGGTTTGCCCGTTTGATAGCACAAAACCATTTTGTACCAGGCTTCCTCCCCTCAGAAGTGTTCTCAAGCTTCTTCCTTGTAGTGGGTCAGTACTCCGCTCCTTAGACCCATGTAATAGATTCCATGGAGTACAGAGACCGCAATGTGTCTATCTACCTTTCCATGGATGGACTGCTGCTGTTTTCACTGTGTGTCTGCTTATATGTGGCACTTATGAGGTCACTGTTTAGTCATTTTGAACTGTTTTTGAAGTGGCTGCATCTCTCTCACCAGCAAACTGAAGTTCCAATGTTTGACAGTTCGTGTGCTGCTGGCTAATTATCTTCCTTAGAGAAATATCTATTCAGATCACATCCTAGATGTGATCAGGTCATCTCTTAGATTTGTAAGCATTCTTTGTAGGCTCTGGCTACTCCATCCCACCACATGGCTGCTCTGCACTCTCCCATGCTCTGGCTGTCCTTGCTTTAAAAAAAAAAAGATTTCTATTATTTGTAATTATGTGTATGTGTGTGGGTATGTGCACAAGTGCAGGTGCCCATGGAGACCAGAAGAGGGCACCAGATTCNTCTGGAGCTGGAGTATCAGGCAGTTGTGAGCCACCCAACATGAGTTCTGGAAACTGAACTCTGGACTTCTACAAGAGTAGTGCATTCTCATTATCACTTTTGAAACACAAAGTTAATTTAAAAAATACCATTTTCCCTTTTGTGTTGACTTCTGGTGTTCCCCAAAGGTCTATAAGATTGCACAGATGTGTCTTCTGGGGCATTTAAACTCACATCAAGCTCTCTGTTCCAACGTCCTTGCTTGCAGCTGTACAGAAAATAGGCTCCTTTCTCTTGTGAGTGTGGCATACAGCTAATGTCCCAGCCCCATTCACTAAAGCAGCTGACCCTATTATTTCTGACCTTAGGCCTTTTCAGTGACACCAGGTTGAGGCTTACAGCCTGCAGCCAAGGGGCTGGGAGGGTGACCAGTATCTTCCTTCCAGAAATACCCACAGCCCAAGGGACAGAAGAAGAAGAAAATNGTCAAGTATGGTATGGGTGGCCTCATCATCCTCTTCCTCATTGCTATCATCTGGTTCCCACTGCTCTTCATGTCACTGATACGCTCTGTGGTGGGTGTCGTCAACCAGCCCATTGATGTCACTGTTACCCTCAAGCTGGGTGGCTACGAGGTGAGTAGCCAGCCTCCAGCCTGCCCATTCCCNACTAGTGAGGCTACACCCACTCCTTGCAGGCTGTGGGTGGCTCCATGCTGATCCTGCATCCCATCCCTAGCCACTGTTCACCATGAGTGCCCAGCAGCCATCTATAGTGCCTTTCACGCCCCAGGACTATGAGGAGCTGTCCCAGCAGTTTGACCCCAACCCAGTAAGTGACTTGCACTGTATCCACTTGGTTAGAGGTGGGCTGGCAGGAAAAAGGTAACCTGCTGCCCCTAACCGAGGTATGCTCCACATAGCTAGCCATGCAGTTCATTAGCCAGTACAGTCCTGAGGACATCGTCACTGCACAGATCGAGGGCAGCTCTGGGGCACTATGGCGCATCAGCCCCCCAAGCCGGGCCCAGATGAAGCAGGAGCTGTACAATGGCACAGCTGACATCACCCTGCGCTTCACCTGGAATTTCCAAAGGTGGGTCCTGTGCTTACAGGAGTCTGGGGGATGCCCCACACTGCCTAACACTGCCTACCCCCTAGGGACCTGGCCAAGGGTGGCAGAGTGGAGTATACCAATGAGAAGCACACCTTGGAGCTGACCCCCAACAGTACAGAACGGAGGCAGCTGGCCCAACTGCTCGAGGGCAGACCTGACCAGTCAGTGTGAGTAGAGGCCACTGTGAGGCAGGTAGGTAGGAGAGCTTAAGATGCCCCTGACTTGCTGACTCCTCCTACAGGGTCATTCCCCACCTCTTCCCCAAGTACATTCGTGCTCCCAATGGGCCTGAAGCCAATCCAGTGAAGCAGCTGCAGCCAGGTGAATGTGGGACCAGGGTGCTGGGATACAGCCTAGGCCAGGGTTGGGTGGTAGCCTGACTCTTAACTACTCCATTCAACTCAGATGATGAAGAGGACTATCTTGGTGTGCGCATCCAGCTGCGGAGGGAGCAAGTGGGCACAGGGGCCTCTGGGGAGCAAGCAGACACAAAGGCCTCTGACTTCCTGGAGTGGTGGGTGATTGAGCTGCAGGACTGCCAGGCTGACTGCAACCTGTTGCCCATGGTCATCTTCAGTGACAAGGTCAGCCCACCTAGCCTCGGCTTCCTGGCTGGCTATGGGTGAGTACTGCANAGGAATCCCTTATAGCCCCCTCCTCCAGGGCAGTTCTGAGTGGTCCTAGTTCACATGCCTTTCCCAACAGGATCGTGGGGCTATACGTGTCCATTGTGCTGGTTGTTGGCAAGTTTATGCGGGGCTTCTTCAGTGATATCTCACACTCCATCATGTTTGAGGAGCTGCCGTGTGTGGACCGCATCCTCAAGCTGTGCCAGGATATCTTCCTGGTGCGGGAGACCCGTGAGCTGGAGCTGGAGGAGGAGCTATATGCCAAGCTCATCTTCCTATACCGCTCACCAGAGACCATGATCAAGTGGACACGTGAGAAGGAGTAGGAGCCTGGCTCCTGGGCACCGGGAATGAAGGAGCTGCCCCAGGGCAGCATGGCCACCAGGGCTGACAGAGCTCCTTGGATAGGAGTGTAGCTGCCTGAGGCCACGAGCTGTGACACATCCTCCTGGCCCATGTAAGCCCTGATGATGCTGCTGTCAAAGGGACGCTGTGTCCCTACCTGTTGCGTCNCCGCCTGTTGGTCTGGGGGCCCAGTGTAGCTCAGGGCTAGCCACACTGGGTCTGAGGGCCTGGTTCTCCCTTCCCACAAGTACTGTAGAGTTTTCTAAGTAAAAACATTTTTATTTATACAGACAGTCAGAGACCAAGCCCAGTGTTCTCGCCTTCCTGCTTGATGGGTTTGCATGGCTGGGTATGCCCAGGCTCAGCTCTGCTGCCTTCCTCCTCTTCCTCATCATCATTATCTGTAATCAGATACTCTTGGATTTCTTGAGAGACCCAGTCCCTAAGGGAGACTGCAGTGAGAACCAGTCCTCGGGGTCTCCCCAGAGGTCTCCCCAAAGAGTAGGCATTACCTCTGATTGCGGAGCTGAGCCTCAGCCAGGACGTAGGGTGGCAATGGGTCCAGGGAAGGCTACGAGAGATGGCAGTGTAAGAAGCCATGGGGACAATGGGACAGCTCACAGGGACATATGGACAGCTACTCACCAGGTCCTTCATATTCACCCGGCAGCCATAACACAGCTGATCTATGATGCAGGCCTGTACATCCTCCCTGTAGAAGCAGAACTGAACTTGTGTGCCTGGTCTCACTCTGAACTCTGTTTAAGGCCAGACTTCCTGCCCCCTCCATCCATCCATAGGGCAGGACACAGGCAGGGTCTTACCTCCTGCNAACTCCTCTGTGGTAGCTCTGGGCCTGACCCTCCCCTGCACCATAGCAGGGTGGGGTAGGCATCCCAGTCTCAGCAGGCAGCATCTGGGAGAGATGTGAGGAGGACTGAGCCCCAAAGGCCGTGGCACTGTCTGCAAAGGAGAATGGCTGAGGGACCCTGGGGCAGCCAAATAACCACCCCACATAGCACTCCAAGAAGGCCCTGCACGTACCAGCAGTGTCGATGTCCAGTGTACACATGCAGAGGAGGCAGTTGGGGCCAGGGGGGCCAGTGGCACAGCCCTCCCGGGGAGCCTTGACCAACTTCTCACTTGTCCTATTGGCAAGTGCACAGGCAAACAGGGACAGGTAACAAGTATGCCCCCAGCCATGGGCTCTGCTCCCCTCAAGAATGGGCAGCAGGCTCAACAGCACCCCCAGTGGCACACACACCTGTACACAGTACTGATTGTAGAGGGGAACATAATCTGCAACCTCAGGATAAAGGCCTCCATCAGCCGGTGGATGCTAGCCTTTTCTGGAGCCTAGGGACAATCAGACGGGGGTTTTAGAAGGGCCGAGGAGCACCTAAAGCAAGTACCACGGGCTTCACATGGCCAACCCGAGGGGACTGAGACCAGCACAGGGTTCACAGTGTGGATGACAGGTCATCTTGCCACCCCTTCACCTCAGGGACAGACTAACCCTCTCCCTCTCCACACCACCTCCTTAGGGGTACCAGCCTGGTCTTCCAGGATACAGGGCATGCTTGGAGGACCCTTGGATACATGGACACTGCTACTGGCCTTTTCAGAGGCAGGACAGCAGGTGCTAAGGTCACAGAGAACCAGCTGGGACCTCAAGGCCAGCCTTAGGGGAAGGGCTAAAGCTGGCTGGCAAGGATTCAATTCAAGTCCCCGACGATGCACCAGATATTTCTGAACCTATATGGAGAAGATGCGCCCAACCAGCCCATGCAGTTCTCCTCCAGAGGCCCACCTTAGTATCAATGGCTGGTGTGAAGACTGAGGGAACACCAAACAGGTGGTTGTAGAAGGCCACTTCCTTTAGCGTGTGGTCCCGCATGGGCCTCACCAACACCACATCCCCATGCCGCTCATCTGAGAAGCCCTAGGGAGCAGACATGTATGGCTCAAATCCTAGCAGTACCTCTTCTTACCGCCACCACCATCTACAGTTGAGTCCCAGGCCTCTCTACTTGGAAGAACCCAGGGTAACCCCAATGTGCTTTCAAATGAAGGAGGACAGAGGCAAGGGACACCCTGGCCTTTAGGCCCTGCATACCGTGTCCCAGGCAAGGAAGGCTCCTCTCCCCAGGGCCAGGTTGGTCATAAGCTTGATGGCCAAGCGGGTGCAGCTCTCCCCAGTCATCACCTTGCAGTAGCCATGGGTTCGGGCTACATGCACGATCAGATGGGTCCTGTGATGGGGTGAATTACAGAAGCTGGAGCTGGCGTACTACAAGCCAGGTAGGGCTAGGGGTGGTGCGCTCACCTCAGGGTCTGCAGAAGCTCCTCTTTGGCTGTCAGTGTCTTTATGGAGTTGAACAACCTAGACAAGGCCTCAGTCTGAGCAGCTATGGGGGATCTAGCCATGCCTAGGTGTTCCTGGCTGTGGTATGGATGTGGCTGATCCTCCCCCTGAGCTGGGCTGGCATAGCCCTCAACCCCTAGCACATGTTGCTGTTGCAGGAAGCTGTCCACCGCCGTTTTGTAGGCCTCCTCTGTCCCTGCTGGGTCTTGGGAAGCACAGCTCAGCACTGATGGTGGCAAGCTGAACACCTTCCAGGATAATAAGAAGGGACATTGAGTCTAAGGCCCATACCTGCCCTCCAAAATGGTTGGAAAACCAAGGCCCAGGGCAAGAGGCCCACAGGATGGCTCCAATAAGCAAATGTGGCCCTGATGGGTATCCCCTCTAAGGTCACCACCAGGGGCAGACCCACCTACCTCCTCTAAGGCAACCACATGCCATGGGAAGCCAGTGTTTTGCAGAATCAGCTTCACCTCAGCCAAGGTCTTCACTCTGTCCTTTAGGCTCTGGCCACAGGCTGCTCCCTCTGTAAAACCCAGGTAGGAAGTATGTAGGATTCACAGAGGAAGAGCCTGATGGAACAGGCTGAGGTGGTCAGTGCCACACACAGAAGTCCCACCAGGTCTACTCTTCAGAGAAAGCTTCTGTAAGGACAGGACTGGCCTTTTCTTTTGGGGTGTTTTCAAACAGGCTACCCTCACAGCTAAAGAAACTGCCTAGTCTTTCATCCCCAAAGACCAGCTCTAAACTCACCTTCTTCAATACCTGGGCCCTTCAATACAACTCTGTCCCCAGTCTGTCCCCTGAAGGGCCTGTTGGGGTTCACCTATTGCTGGGGACTGAAAGGAGGAGTGGCCAGACATACCATCAACATAGATGATTCCTGGCACAAAGCGTAGCCGTTTTGCAGAATCCTGACTCAGGCCCTGGAAGAGAAGTGTCAGGGCTCAGACCTGGCCAAAAGCATTTCTCTGGACTTCAGACTCTCCAGACAGTGGACAAAGCTGCCTGGGTCTTCCCTCCTCGGAGGGGTATGTATGGGCCCAAGTCTTCCCTCCCACAGGAGAGTATGTGGGTGCAAGTCTTCCCTCCCATATGAGGGCATGTCCTGTCTGTATCAGAAACTTCAGAATCCACCCTCTCCAGTCTGTTTCTGACACCTAAGCAGCCTGAGACAACCAGCTGGACCATGGGGCGGTGGAGCACTTTACCACCTGCTGGGCACCTTAGAACCTCAGAAAGTGCTTTGGTATGTAAGAACAGAGGTGACAACCTATGGAAGGAGGGGGCAGAGAGTCCCAAGAGGAGCAGTATCAGAGACTGACAAGTGGCTTCATGGTGAGCTATCTCACCTCCACATGCACAGGTTTAGGGGACTAGCAGGTAAGACAAAAACCCCAGAAGTACCACACAGGATATTCACACTGGAACAGCACTGCCACTTACCAAGTTCAGTTCAGACCACTGACTTCTATCAACTACAGCCTCTACTCTGGCCCCTCTAGTTGATGTCCAACAATGAAAAGAGCATGTAGGTCCTTCTTCTGTGCCAGAGCCTCTCAAGGAAACCCTGAACACCCTCAGCAGTGCCAGGCATTCTCAGCTTGAGTCCCCATTCTCTCTGCCTCACCCCCTTCTGCCTAGGCCACTTCTCCTTGTTTTCAGCAAATGCCCACAAGTCACAATTGGCCAAACTTTGATAGTGTGTCCTAACAAATACAGCTAAATAGGGATGTACCTGGAGACCCTGCATAGGGCTTCTGGATTGCACACCTGCTAGATATACATGTGAGATCCTATAGGTGTCCCAGCTGAGGTGGGGGTGTTCTGTCTAGNGTCAACNNNAAACTTTGTAGTGCAGGCTGATGAAAGAGGCCCCTGTTAATTCAATCCAGAAGCTTAGGCCCAGAGGATGGTGTAGACATACCTCAAGAACTTGCCAGACCATGGAGCTGGATGAAGGCCCCCCAGACCACGCCAACAGCACCTGGGGTGGGGAGAGAGCATCAGCAAGGACATGCATCTTCAACGTGAGCAAGTCTGCTTCATTTCTTAAACAGCCCCAGACACCAAGTCTACCCTCAAAGTCCAGAGATAGCAGGCCAGCTGAAGAAATGTACATATACCGGCAGCAGGGGCTGACAGCCAAGCACCCAGTCCCCATGTGTACCTTCTCTCCAGGAAAGATGAGTCGGTTCTTCCCAAGCATAGCTCTGAACTTGTGGACGTAGAAGGCCTTGAAACAATCCCTGTAACAGATGCGGAGAGAGGCTGTTCTGCACCTGTCCACCAGCCCAAGATCCTGTGGGTGATACTGTCCCTCTTTGGCAGTGTCCACCCTCAGAGGCAACATTTTCACACACACACTCTGTCAGAGCCTGGTGAAGGAGTTGGATGGAGGAGCTTTCCTGATTGTGACTCTCAGGGCTCCACCTAGACCCCATCAAATGTGAGCTGCAGAGTGCCCCATGGGTGCTTAGGAAGGAGTCAACAAAAGAAAGGCTGAACCAAGACTAGAGCAGGGTGAAATCACCAAAGCCTTTTCAAAAACATGTTGATGATCTGATGACCTGTTTCAAGGCCCCCACAGACAGACGCACTGCCTCTCTGAGNTGCAGAGGGGAAGCAGGGAAAACTCAGAACCCTATGTGAGAGAGCAGTCCTCATTTTTAGACCTAAGTTGTTAAATCAGTACCTACCTTGCCCAGGTTATAACTCCTGGTAACACTACATTTTCTTTCAAATCTGGGCTCCCAAAACATGGTGAATGACAAGAAAGACTCTGGAAATCAGTTTCTGCCCCCTCCACCAGAATCTTTTGTAGAAAATCTTAAAAAAACAGACTCAGAGATTCAAAGGGACTTAGAAACATGAAATCATCATTCACTCAACAAACATAAACTATACAAAGCTACTGCTAATACCACTAGGTATTAGAGGAATAACACCAGAGATACATGTCCCTGCCCTCGGGGAGCTATAGATCTTGTTAAAACAGTCAAGCATTAAAACAGTTGTAATCCAAAAGAGGTATGAGGGACCCATTAAAGTCACAGATAAAATGTGAGTCCTCCTGCTGTGGTCCCCGTGGGAGTAATCCCTTATTCCTGTCCAAAGACCTGAGAGAAGACTGGAGCTTTCCTTCCAAGCCTGTGTGGCCTCAGATAAACAGGTATCCCGTGAAAGAAGGAACAACTTCCACCCAGAGCTTCCTGCCCAAGCTCCCAAGATGTTCTGACCTGCCCTGGACAGATTCCAACTGCCCCAAATGCCTGTCTTTCAACGCACCTTTCCCTCGAGTCTGGGCACTCCATAAGCTTCCCCAGAGATCTTCCTACCACTAGGCCCATCAAGGAAATGTGTGGGATTCTGTTTGACAGGGTCTCTCTGTAGCCCAAGCTGGCCTCGAATCTGAGGTAATTCTCCTGTCACGGAATCCCTAGTGTTGGAAATACAGGCGTGAGCCTAGTTTAGATGACAAGGGTCGTTACCAATGGTTCCCACCACTCCTTGTGGTCAGGGCCAATGTGACAAGCACATACAAAGTAACCGTTCCCTTACAAGGATAAAAACGAGCCTGGAAAGGAGGGATGCCAAGATCTCACCTGCAGAAGGCATCTCCCGCTCGTATCACCACCACCGGCAGTCCTTCTGCGCACTTCACACACTTTTGCTCCCGCCTTTGGAGAGAATAAGAACATACATGGCAAATTCTCAAACTGCAGCTAACTTGGGGGAGCCAGCGTCTCGCTTCACGCAGCCTGAGCCAGCAGAAGAAGCGCCTAGCTCACACACCAGGACCTATGCTTAATTCTAGCTGCCGACACAAAGAGGCCCTCTAGTTGCTGCGACCCTAAGGGCGCGGGGCCGGTCGGCGGCTACGCGGGCCGAAGAGGGCTGTCCCTGGCCTGGTATAGAAGGCTCTTACCCCGGCCGTGGCACGGGAGGAGGCTCCCGGTGAGCCAGCCCCGCGTAGTCCTCACTGGCCTGACACATGGAGATGCTCCGCAGGTCCGCAGTAATGGAGAGTCGGCGCGCCGAGATGACATTAGCGCAAAGCGGACGCTGTCATGACGCAACACGGGGGGCGGGGGAGAGCGGTGACGCCAGCACGGCGCCGTCGCAGCAGTGACGCCGGCCTCCCGGCCTGGATAGGGGGCGGCGGCGGCGGCCTGGCCGGGGATGGCGATGTTCCGCAGCCTGGTGGCCTCGGCACAGCAGCGGCAGCCGCCGGCTGGGCCCGCGAGCGGCGACAGCGGCCTGGAGGCGCAGTTCAGCTGTCCCATCTGCCTGGAGGTGTACTATCGGCCGGTGGCCATCGGCAGCTGCGGCCACACGTGAGCGCGAGCGCCGGGAGCCCGCGGGAGGGGGGTCCGGGCCCGGGTCGTGGCGGGCGGCCGCACGGGAACCTGGGGAAGCAGGCCATCCCCCTACCCGCCGGCCGCACGCGCTCGCGCCCCGCACCCGGCCCGAGGGAAGCTCTGCACCCGCCCTGGCCCCGCGCGTTGCCAACGGCCGCCGGCTGCTTCGAGGGTGGCGGACGCGGTCGCTGCGCCAAGCGCGGGCGTTCGGGCTTGTAGAGATCGGGCGAGCCGTTGTAAATAAATGACTTGTGGCTTTTGCAATCTACTTTTACCCATCCCATGTCTGCTCGTTTTGACTACCAAAGAAATTAGTTCCCTAAAGTTAGGAGTGGGGCTCGTTTGGAGTTCTCATTGCTGCTTCTGCAAGCTTTTTTCCAGACAGCCTTCACCTTGGAAAGGTGATCCTACTTTCTTTGCTGGTTCCATTTCCCCAGCTGTTGTCACCTACCTTTAATTTGCAGTGTCTGTCGGGTTTAGCCTGTGGTTAAATAAATGTGAGGTTTAAGCTTTTGCATCACCCTTTAAAAAGTCACATCTTTGAGCCACCTGACCAGAAGCAGTTTCCTTCCTGAGGTTTTCTTGTTTGAAGGACTTGGCCTATTCTGAACCTGGAGCTTCCAGGCAGCAGAGCCTAACGGGACCCAGACACCAAACACCTTGTTGGGTGCCTAGCTGAGCCAGGACCTCCCCCAATCTGGCTCCTCCTCCTCCGTGTTTCAGGAACAAAAACTTGAGGACGTGACTGCTCGCGGGAGGGAGCAGTGCTCAAGGCCTTCACAGTTCCAGCCTGGTTGGGAGGGAGCCAAGATAGAGCGTCTGCTCCTTGACCTCCCCACAGTACAGCTCTTGAGATTAGCAGCTGGAAAAGGGCAGGAGGACTTCTCAGTAGAAGGCCACGCTGCTGAGGAGGTGGGGCTCTCCACTGCTTGGGGCTGGACAAGGTGCACCCAGATTGGTGGGAGGCATTTTGCAAACAGAGGCAGCTGATTTTGGAGGCTCTGATGCAGAGGGAGCTGCAACTGCTTGGGTGGGGTGTGCCTACTAGTCATACAGGGAGGTGGCAAGGACCCTGTCTCCATCCAGAGCTGCCTTCACTTTCCCTGCCACCCTCCCACCCCACCCCCACGTGTCAGGTTGAACAAGAGTCTCGCTCCCAGTGGAGAGTTCTGCTGAATTGTCTTGTAAGGGCATAGCTCCTACTCAATCTAATGCTACTGTGACATTCTAGCAGGAAGCCTTTCATCAGGACCCTTTTTTGTTGTTGTTCATATGCATGAGTAGACGTTTTATGGTATATTCTGTGAGGTTTGTCATTTTTGAAAGCCTTGCCCCCAGCCCCTTCACTCAGTGCACACAGGCCACTGTGTTTTCAGTTTCTTAGTATTCACCAAGCAATATTTGCCCCCACCCCTTCCCCAAGTCTTACTATGCTATCCTCCTGGCAAGGTAGAACACAGGATGGAAAAGCATCTTTCCTGTAAAACTGTTCTCATTGCTGCGTCTGCAAGCTTTTTTCCAGACAGCCTTCACCTTGGAAAGGTGATCCTACTTTCTTTGCTGGTTCCATTTCCCCAGCTGTTGTCACCTACCTTTAATTTGCAGTGTCTGTCGGGTTTAGCCTGTGGTTAAATAAGTGTGAAGTTTAAGCTTTTGCGTCACCCTTTAAAAAGTCACATCTTTGAGCCACCTGACCAGAAGCAGTTTCCTTCCTGAGGTTTTCTTGTGANTAGAACCCTGCAGAGTTGCTGCCCCCATACCTGGACGAGAGAGGGAGAGGATGTGGGGAGGACTTTCAGGCTGCAGGTACATGCAAAAGGCCTGACAGCGGAGCCCTGTGGAAGTGTGCTCAAGGAACTGTCCTGAGGCCACATAGGAGCTGTGACTGGGATGAGGACAATCTTGAGACTACTCAGCCTTCACAAGGCAACCTTGCGTGAGGGCACTGGCCACCTGGAGGGTGTCTGAATGTTTGCCTGTTCAAGAACACAGGAAGGGGACAAGCCCACACTTGCACCCTCAGATGCTTCATTTGGTAGAGAAGCTGCCCATCTCTCGACTGTAGATGCAGGTGGGAACTGTGTGTGAGAAGTGTGCCCTGGAAACTAGGCCAAGAGCTGCACCCGATGTTTCATTCTGCCTCCTCTCCTTAGGGGCTGTGACTCAGGGACAGTCACCCTGTAGACAAGCAGTGTCCTTGAGACTTCCTGCATTCTTAGAGGAGGATGAGCCCCTTCCTCTCTGTCTACACCAGCATCTTCCTTGAAGACCTGCTCTTCCCAGCTCTGCCTGGGACACTTTCTCTTTTTCCCGGTGTGGCTTGGCTTTCCCTGTGAGTTTCTTTGAGGTAGAATTCAGTGTTGCACAGTTTGCTCATTGAGAATCTGGACACCAAGCCAGGCATAGTGGCTCATTCCTGGAGGTTGGTAGTACTCCTAGTATTTGGAAGGCTGAGATAGGGCAATAATAAGTTCAAGGCCCAGAGTGAGGCACAAAGTGAAACCTTACATGAAAAGTTTTAGAGTTTTTATTTTTTGTTTATGTGTGTCTGTGCATCATGCATGCGCTGCCTGTGGAGGNCAGAAATGATGTTGGATTCCTTGGGACTGTAGTTATAGGCATTTGATAGCTGCCATGTGGGTGCTGGGAGTCAAACCAACATCTTCTGAAAGAAAAGTCAGTGTTCTTAACCAGTGAGCCATCTCTCCAGCCCCATGTCTCAAAAAAATTCATTCAACTCATTAGTTGAATAGAACCCATTGGTTTCTTTTGTGCTTAGAGTCACAGAACCCTTAGCACCATTTAGAACATTCCCCAGGCCAAAAAGCCACCAGTGCTCACCTGCTTTCACAGTCTCACGGCTGCTCACGAGTGTGTTTCTCTTTTTGGATCGTTCATGCTGCACATTTCATATAAATGGGTCTGTGCAGTACATGACTTTTTGTTGGGCTTCTCCTCCTCCTCCATGCAAGGTCTGCCTCCAGGTAGTGTGTGTCAGTGCTCCACTTCCTTTCACGGCTGAGTAACCTTCCTACACAGCTTTGTGCACCCAGCACCTGCAGATGCACACTCCTGGGTTCTGCTGTGAACACTGCCATAGGTGTTCATGGGACCCATTGTATGCACCATCTTACCAGACCCAGGAATGGGCTGATGTCCAACTAATCAAATCTTAGGGCTGGTGACAGAGCTTGGATTCCTTGCTGGAGTCCCAAGGACTGAGTGTGTGGTTGCTGGTGCCATCTCACCCTGCTCTGTGTCTGTGGGGGTAGGTAGGTGACAAGGAGCCACTCTTGACTGCAGGAAAGTGCTTCTGAGAGTCCTTTCACGGTTGCTAGTGTCAGGTCTCAGGCTGATCTTGCTTCTCAGCTTGGTTAGACATGTCTTGCCAGGTGGTGGCTCCATCAAAAAGAGTGCAGGAACTTTTGACATTGCCTGAGCCGTAGGCCTGCCGTCCTCATTGCAAAAGGACCTTTCCTTGAGATCTCATAATGCAAAGGGATATTGGCTGAGTCATTTGCAAATTCAAGAAGATTCTCACATCCCTTCTGACCACCCCAGAGCCTGCTGAGAAGTCCCAGGGGGAAAGTTAAACTTGACACTGGCTTCTTGCAGCCTCCTCATGATCTTTGAAGTTGCCATCTTTCTGGAGGCTGAGTCGGTGCCCCTCCTCCTCCTACCAGGTACCATCAGCACTTGTGATTTTGTGCACGAGTCACCTTTTTAAACTGAGCTTCTATATTAAACCTACAATCTCCACTCAGAGGCCCATATCAGTAAACTCAGCCTGACAGAGTTTTATGTTCCTCTTCCATTGTCCCACACTCTTCAGATCCATTCCTACTTATATTTTCCAGACTTTTGCTTGAATGAATTAGCAAATTCATTAAGCTCTTTCGTAGTGTAGCACACCTCCTCGTGGACTACACTTCCTACCCCCCCTCTAGGAGCATGTAAATGTACATTTATATGTACTTAAAAACATAAGTCTGGTTATAGGCCTAGAGACAGCTATTGAGGGGCCCTAAGGGACGTCAGTATTTTCTTACCTGGCATCTCATTCAGAGAAAGTCACTGCTGGTTTAGCAGACAGTGAAGGATTTCTTTAGTCAAAGGTGGAAAAGGCAGTGTTTCAGAGGGTTGGGGTGGAAGTAGATCTTCTGCTGAGGGTGGAGAGACCACTTCTTCAGGTGAGATAAACCTTTGAGAATCTGAGGGGCCAAAGTTCTCAGCTTTAATAGGGTCCTCCCATACATCCCCATCCCAAATTACAGGATTCCATTCTTTACCAAGTAATGCTGATATCCTCAGAGGTTGGGACTTGAATTTTTGCTGTAATTCAGCCAACCTTATAATGAGGTTTGATTTTTCTGCAAATCTGGCTCTGGCTGCTGGACAGAAGATTCTCTTCCAGGGCACAGNTAGAAACCTTTAGACTGTTTATTCACTTCTGAAGCCAGTCAGTTTTGTCACTGATATCATTGTCCTTCACTGTGTGAGCTGCTGGAAGTTGATTAATTTTATCACAGATCTAGCTCATTCTTTCTTTCCCCTTGTCAATTTATCTAAGGATGCTAGGAGCAACCAACCAGCATCCTCATTTCCCTTATTTTTCCACAAAGTGTCAAAAGTTTTATGTACAAAGTCACTATTGCCTCTCACAATTAGTGAATCAGAATAATCAAATCCATTTATCTCCTTAAGTTTATAAAATAGTTCACACCATGAACTTTCAGTACTCCCCAAGCTTTTCAGTAACTATAGGTGTTGGCAAATTGGAAAGCCTATTCCAGATACTTAAAAATTCTTCCTTATACTTCTCTTGCTTTAGAACCTATTCTGACACCAAAATCTGTCTTAGTCGGTGTTCTCTAGAGAAACAGAACTTATAGAGTGAATATATATATATATATATATACATATATATATACATATATATATATACATACATATAGACATATGTGTGTATATACGCACATATGTACATATAAGGGGATTGGATTGATGTATTAGGATGGCTTACAGGCTGTGGTCCAGCTAATCCCAACAATGGCTGTCTACCAGTGGAAGGTCCAAGAATCCAGTAATTGTTCAGTCCACAAGGCTGGATGTCTCAGTTGGTCTTCAGTATATGCCAGAATTCCAAAAAAGTAGGCTCTAATGCCAGTAAAGAAATGGACTTGCCAGTCAGAGCAAGAGCAAGCAGACAAAGAGAGCAAGCTTCCTTCTCCCGTGTCCTTTATATAGGCTGCCGGCAGAAGGTATGGCCCAGATTAAAGGTGGATTTACCCACTTCAAAATATCTGGACTAAAAGTGGGTCTTCTGCCACGTCTTTAATNGCAGCACTCAGGAGGCAGAGGCAGGTGGATCCCTGAGTTTGAGACCGGCCTGGTCTATCAGAGCAAGTTCCAGGACAGCTAGGGCTACACAGAGAAACCCTGTCTTGAAAAACAAAACAAAAGTGGGTCTTCCACTTCAAATGATTGAATTAGTAAAATATCCCTTACATGTGTGCCCAGCAATTGGATTTTAGTTAATTCCAAATTGACAACCAAGAATAGCCATCAACTTGCGCAGTTATGCTCCATTCCTTTTTGTTCCCCACTGGTGTGTGCCTGATGAATGGAAGATATTGCAAACCCCAGCTGGGGATGTGGGCAGACAAGGACAGAAGTCCTGCTGCTGGCATCTGGGAGCATGCCAGCAAAAAATTGGGCCCCTACTGATCCTCAGTGTCCCAAGTTTGTGCCCAGTACCCAAGCCAACCCAAGCACAGTCCCTCCTGTCACCAATCTTTGACTCATAAGATACAAGAACCCCTGCTGTCAAGGACCCTGTCCCAGGAGACTTGCCTGGCCAGCTTTGACTATGTGGTGAATCAGGGCCCCAGGCCTGGCATTTTGTTCCCCACAGGTGTTAGTCCACTTTACTCCCTGGCCCCCTGGACTGATAGCCTGACCCCTGAGGTTTTGTCAGTCACCACATGATCTTGAGACTTTCAGGAAAGAAACAGACATCCTGCCCCAGAGATGCTCTTTTTGGGGTATAGACTGCAGGGGATACACCAAATACAGGAGGGCTGTACTGCCAGAAGAGACAGCTCACCTCTTAGCTATGTCCAGCTGGGGGGTGGGGGCATGAGCATAAGATTGTCTCCAGAACTATCAGTAGCAACTGGGGAGCCACTCTGTACATGCTGGCATGGAGGAAGTAGCCTCAGGTCCATGTCACCTGCAGGTTCTGCGGGGAGTGCCTCCAGCCATGTCTGCAGGTGCCATCCCCTCTGTGCCCGCTCTGCCGTCTGCCCTTCGACCCCAAGAAAGTGGACAAGGCCACCCATGTAGAGAAGCAGCTCTCATCTTACAAGGCACCCTGCCGGGGTTGCAACAAGAAGGTACCCGCCCTGCTCGGGTTTCCTGAGGCTGGGGGGCTCTGGGTGGGGCAGCTTCCGCCCATGGGTTCCACTCTCCCGTAGAGGAACTGGGTGCATGGGCTCACAACCCTTGCTGTTGAGCAACCACATCTGCTCCAGTGTGAAGCCACCTGCCAGACCCTCTCAGAGCTCCAGGGAAGCAATGCTGTCACAGCCGCCTGACCTAGGCTCAGCTGACTATGCATCATGGCTGATGTAGATTCTGCAGATGCAGGCTGAGCACTCAGGCTGTGACAGACAAATCTGGGGAAGCCAAGAAGGTTCTGGGGGCTCTGAGGTGGCAGGTGCAGCCAGATAGATAGAGGGCCTTTCCAGTATGAGCTCCTTGCACCTGATGCCAGTGTCTGTCCTGAGAAGGATGGCATGAGCCCTGTTCCCTGTGTCATCACACAAGGTCCTGCCACTTGTGTTGGGGCTTACAGGCCTCTTTCCATCCTGTCCCCAGAGCCTGCCTTGCTCCCACCTTCCCCCTTTATTCCCAGGAAAACAAGCAGCTGTGAGTACTCTTGTAATTTGTGTTTCAGACATCCCTGTGTCTCTAGTTAATATGTTGTGTTTGTGTTAATTTGTCACAATGTCCTAAAGGTCACCAGGTGAATGAATTGGAACTACCCTGGGTCTGGAATAGCAAGGCTGAGTCAGTTGCTGTGGTCCTCCTTGGTGCTTGGGTGCTCTGGTTAGACTTTCGAGGGAGACTTGAGGTCAGAAGCCTGTCAGTGTCACGTGTGAAGTAGCCCCACTCCTCACTCGAACATTGCAGTTTTCAAGCTGTCTTCTGAAGCAAATTTCCCTGCATGGATACCCAGCTGTGACCAGCGACTCAAGGAGGACCTTCCTGGACCCTTGCTGGTCTTGGGCACAAACTCTGGATGCTGAGGACATGTGCTATACCCACCTGCCAAGGCTGTGTATTAACATGTCCTCCTTCCCCCTCAGTCCTGTGAAATGTCTACCCCCAGCCTTGGTGTGCAGCAGGGCTCAGGACCTTGTGTCCACCCTCAGGGAAAGGCTGGCCATGGATTCTGTTCTCTCCTCTGGTTATTCATTGAGCCCATGTTGGGATGAGCTCTCCCTGATGAGCATCCTCTGCCAGTCCCCCATTCCCTGCCTTCAGGCTAGGCTGCTGCCCTTGGCCAGCTTACTCTGGCATGACTGTGGTGACTTGGTGGGACCTGCTGGGTGGTAGTTATCACACTACATTGTGATCTTCACCACAAAATGTGTTTTGTCAGAGGAGGGATCTTTCATTGGTTTCTCCCTAGGGGTGTGAGCTTTTTTATTTTCCTAATAAGTATGGATCCTGTCCACTCATTGAAACAGCTTCCCATTTGAAGGTCTCTCTAGGGACTCAGGCATGGGGCCTGCTAGTCCTGTCCTGGGGGTTAGTGGCCTGCACCCGCTCTGTACAGCTACCTGAGAGCCATGAACACTGCTGTGTCTGTGTAGCTCTGTAGAGACCCGTGTGTCTTCATGTGTTACCTCTTGTTCACCAGGGTCCCTTCCAGAAGCCCCAGCTGTAGGTTGCTTCTCAGAGCCTTTGATTGCTTTAAGAGCAGAAGGGGTGGCTCTGATGCTTTTGCTGGTCATTCTCTGTCCTTGCTGCCTGAGGTCATGACCTGCCCAGTTCTGCTTCTCTCATCTCATAGGTGACTCTGGCAAAAATGAGAGTGCACATTTCCTCCTGCCTGAAGGTCCAGGAGCAGATGGCTAACTGCCCCAAGTTCGTTCCTGTGTTGCCCACATCCCAGCCCATCCCCAGGTAGGCAGCCTTCAGGATGGGGACCCAAGGTGGGCAGGGTGAGGGGACTTCGTAGGCCAAGGACCGAATAGTCACCTCCCCTCTGTCACGCCATATCCCATTGGTCCAGTGTGTGGGGTAAAGGAGAGGACCAGGAGTTTCCTTACAAGGCATATGGTGCTCCTTAGGCTGCAGGGGATGGGTGAGGGCCGGCCTGTCCACAGAGGGGAGGGCAGGTTTAGGGAGGAGTTGGGGTGAGTGCTCCCAGCCCTGGCCTCNCTCACTGTCCTCTCACCTCCAGCAATATCCCCAACCGGTCTACCTTTGCTTGCCCATACTGTGGAGCCCGCAATCTGGATCAGCAGGAGCTGGTGAAGCACTGTGTGGAGAGTCACCGCAGTGACCCCAACCGTGTGGTGAGCATCAGCAGCACAGGGCTTCTGCCTGAGGGAGACGGGGGGTCAGGCCTGGTCTGGGGAATAGGACACAAGGGTACACCTTAGGTGCTGGTGCTCTGCAGGCCATACTATGGTTCACTGGGTGGGCAGGCAGACAAGGGAGGCCCCCTCCCTGCTACCCCCTGACNCTCTTTGTTCTAGGTGTGCCCCATCTGCTCGGCGATGCCCTGGGGGGACCCCAGCTACAAAAGCGCCAACTTCTTGCAGCACCTGCTGCACCGGCACAAGTTCTCCTATGATACCTTTGTGGTGAGTCTCCTGCCCTGTTCCCTCAGGGCCTCCTGCCGGGCCGTGACAGTGCCAAGACTCAGTGGCCACTGGAGGGCACCAGGCACCCAGACTTGTCATGGGCTTAGACTTACACGAGGCTAGCTGCTCTGGGTCCCTTGGTGGCCACTCTGGGCCACCTGAGGCAGTACCTTGGTTTTATAGCAGCTTCAGAGACTGAGTCCCTGGTAAGATACTTACTTCAAGGTGATTCTGAAGAGAAGCTGGAAGGACTGGGTCAGGAGGGTACAGCCCACTTGCAGGCCCCTCACCCAGGTTTTTCCTTCTAGCCATCCCCCGTGTATCCCATCACCCCCTGCATCCTCCAGCCAACTAGGCTTTCTTTCTTCCTGGTCCCCAGGGCTGGAGATCTTGTTACCCTGACTGAACTTTCATCTCAGAAACCCCAGTTCTTGGCCAGGAAAATGGGTCCGTGGATAAAGGCTCCTGCTGTCAAGCCTGACGACTTGTGCTCAATCTGTGGAACCCATAAGTTAGGAAGTCCTCTAACTTCCATATCCACATTTTGTCACATGCCTACACGTACACACACACAAAAAAAACTAAGTTGTACAAAGAAACTGATTCTTACTATGTGAAGGGAAAAACCAACTCATTCATGAAACCACCCCTCACGGTCACAAATCTGCAGACTACTGACCTGCAATAAGAGTCTAGGATAACTTTGGGAACCCGCTGGGGAAGAACTGGGGGAGATAGATAGGGCTCTAGCATCCTGAAGCATTTTTTGAAGGGAGGCTTGGGATCACAGAATGGTGTTTGGGTAGACTAGTGTGGGAAGTGGTCTGGCTGTTGGGAGCCTCCCAAAACTCATCTCTACTTGTTTCCAGGACTACAGCATCGACGAAGAAGCCGCCTTCCAGGCTGCCCTGGCTCTGTCCCTCTCTGAGAACTGAGGCACAACCTAGCCACCTGCCTCAAGTATGGGGCCGAAGATACAATCCCGCCTCAAGGGATTGGGCGATTGCCCTCCTGCCCTGGCACCTGCGTAGGAATGCGCCTCACTGGGCTAAGTGGAATTTCTCACAAGGAGAGCTGGTCTCAGAGCTGGGATGCTGGCTAGCTGGCCCCTTACCATCAAATAGGGCCACTGGGTCCTGGCCAGCAGCACTGGGTCATCGGTGCTTTAAGAGGCAGGTGCTGGCCATTGGGTTAGAGCAGTTGGCTGCCTTGCCCAGCCATGATATCCTCGTGTGGAGAAGGATGAGGTGCCCTAAGCTGTACCCCAGCAGGACCAGGGGAGGAGGCGCCCAGCTAGGCTGCCAGCCCACCCGGTCCCCAGCTTTGCTTCCACCGTAAGCATTTGGTACTGGCTTTTGTGATATTTAGGAACCTTGAGTTTTTCTATCTTATCCTGTGTGATAATCTTTTCACGTTTTATAGAGCAAAGACAAAGCAGTTCCTCTTCATACCGCAATACCTGTGTTTGACTAGGAAGAACAGTATTTTTATGGAGCATTTACAAAGTTATATTTTTTAAAAAAAAATAGTCAAAAATAAACACTTGTGTGGGATTGTTACACAGTGGGAAGGAGAGTGGGTATAGCCAGGGCTTCATCTGTGTGTGAGACAGAAGTGGTGTCCCCAGGCCACTTGCTTTTTGAGGAGGAGGCTCTTGTTTGCTGTTTTCTTTTTGATGATGACCCAGAAGAAATCCTAGCACTCCTGGCCACTTGCTGTGGCTGCTCCCAGCGGATGTAGGACAGTCTAAGCAGAAGGGGGCCCTTCTCCTGCCCCAGGAACTGTCCATGGCTCTCTGTTACCTTCCAGAGCCAACCACATCCCTCCTCAGGCAGGGACTGCCCTTACCAGTGGTGGAGCCCTCAGAGGCCAGAGAGGCCTGCTTGGTGGGGAGGTCAGGCTAGAAAGCATTTGTCGGCATCTTGTTCTGTTCATGGCATAAATTGCTGTCTTTTCAAACGAGTTTAAATAAATTGTTACCAAGCATCCACAGCAGCCTTGGTGCTGGGTTTTACTGTCAGTGTCAGCTGGGGGCTACCAGGGCTCTTCCTCACCTGAAGGTGCTTTTTCTCTGGTAGCTGTACACCATGTGCCCTTGGTCACCCTTTTCCTGGCCTCTGGGTGGCCTACAGAATGGTGGAGACATTAGCATAGTCTTTGGCTCCTGATTCTTACCATTCTGAAGCTGGATCCTGGATCTTGTGAGGCAGGCCAGCTATTGTAACTATTCCAGGGGCCACCTCCAGGGCACAGGGTTCCCTGCTGTCCTCTAGCCCACCAAATGAGGGTTTCTAGTAACCGAGGAGAGCTGGGCATGGTGGCTCATGCAGGGAGTGCCCAGTACTCGAGAGTCTTTGCTACCTGGCAAGCTCCAGGAGGTCAGTAAGGACTACAAGTAAGACCTCGTCTCAAAACAACAATAAACAAGAGCCGAGGAGTCACCTGGCACCAGGCTTATCGAAGCAGATAAGGGTAGACTGCTGCCTGCCTTACTGTCCCACTTAGTTCTTAGGTGGCACCCAGTGGCAGGTCTCACTTAAGTGGGACATGGGCAGGCAAGTCAAAGCCTCCCACCCCCAGGCTGTAACTTGAGAGGGACTAGTTGCTGGACAAACGAATACCCTGTAAGAAGCAAAGTCACCTTCAGACTTCCATCTGGGAGGTTCCCATAGCTGGGGGGCCTATACAGGCAGTGTCAGGTTTGGGGTCAGCAGTGCTGCAGCAAGGCTGGCCTCCCCAGTGAGTTCCAGAAGTGGACCCTCTCTGAGCTGTCAACTACATCTGAGAGCCCTCAGAGCAAGGCTGGGCTGTGCTCATCCCTTGGCTGCCACCTAAGCCTACCACTTCTTGGGCAGGCACTCATTGTCCAACAGGAACTGAAGTGGTGCTCTCACAGGCCCAGGCCTGTGCTATGACTGACCACAGTGACACATCAGGAAACCCTGGAGGCAGCTGCAGGCCAGTCACAGCAGGCCATGACCTCAGCAGCAACCTTGCACTTAAGATGCTTCTTGATTTCCTCTGTGCTGCCACTGTGGAGGCCCCTGTGCAAGCCCAGTCTCGAAGGTTCCTCAAAACTGCAGAGCCTGCACACCTGTGGGGGTTGGGGAAAGAGGAGGAATGGTTGTAAAGCCATTTGTCCGTCATGGTCCCATGTTACATCTTGGTCAGGGGTACAGGACAGCCTGATCTCCCAGGCTGTGCTCTGCTTCCTGGACAGTGCAGGCAGTAGATCTTGGGGCTCACTGGATCAAGTGTGGTCTTGTTAGCCCCTTGTACACTGTGGTATCTGGTCTCATCCCTCAAGAGGCCTGGGGGAGGGTGAGAGGAAGAGCCACATTCATCTGCTCCTGCTGTTGCTAGGAGCCGAAGCANGGGGCAGGAGGGGATTCCTTTCCTGTGTCCCACATGACTAGCTACTTTTTCAGTACATGGTTCCCACTTGCCTGGATAGATGATGATTAAACCTTCCACAGGTTAACCAGGTGTGGTGGCATATGCCTTTAATCCCAGCACGTGGGAGGCAGAGGCAGATAGATCTCTGTGAGTTGGAGACCAGCCTGGTCTACAAAGTGAGTTCCAGGATGGCCAGAGGTGTTACACAGAGAACCCCTGTCTCCAAAAACCAACAACAACAAAAACAAAAGTGAAAAGAAACAACAAAAGTAGGAGATGTCAATCACATCATTTGCATATACCTCCTCAAATGGGTCCATTCTTTAATCCAGAACATTTACCCCATGATGAAATTTTGCCCATACCCTCTCTTTTGGGGCTTGTAGAACTCCTGAAGGTATGGCTTGAAGGTAAGGCTACCCTTCAAGGCTATAGGGTGGGATGTGACAGACACCTCCTGTGCCCAGAAGGGCTGACACCCTTCTCAGCTCTATGTCTGGGCTTTGAGGGTAATTACCCCTCTAGCTAAGCCATGAGGCAGCATCCACCTGAAGATACTACCTCAGTCTTTTACCCCCATTGGCCTTGGCACCTTCAGATGACTCCACATCTAGGAGTCTCTGGAGGNACATCAGAGTAAACCCCTAAGGAGGGTAGGAAACCCAGACAAGGCAGATGTCAGCACACCCATACCCAGGGGAAGCAGTCTTAGATTCAGAAAGCAGCCAACCGTTCCCTTGTATTTTCTGAGGGGAAAAAAATCAGTAGCTAGAATCTGCAATCCTAGTGGGATGCCCCTCAGAACAGAGGGGCCACCACCCTTTCTGAGAGTATCACACACAAACCTATTGCCATATAGTCTGGCAGAGAGAGGGACAGAATAGTCTCCCCAGGCTGTGAGCAAATCAACACAATGTCTGCAATTGGGTAGTNCCTGTCCTTAGATGTGGCTCACCTCTAAGTTGAAAGTTCAACAAGCTAGGCTCTTTTCCCACCTTNGACTACTCAAGGAATAGTAGAAGCTACCTGGGTCTCCCCTGTCACCCACACACTCAACCATCCTCCCCCAGCCTATGCTGCTGTGCCCTGCGGCATCTAGGGCGTCAGAAGCCTGGGCTGGCAGCAACATGCCCTTAGTTTCACGTTATGCAACAGCACCAAAAGCTAGCCCCCTGCTTCCTAGAAAGCACCCTAATCACAGGTTCCTGGACCTTACCCTTAGGAAAGGGTTAGATAGCCAACTAGAGGAAAAATCAGAGCATGGGGATAGTCAGCCTCAGGCCTCTGAGGAACTGTCAGTGATCTCCACTTCTGTGTCTTAGGAGATCTGTGTGCTCTCCCACAGCACCGGAACAAACAGTGCTGTATGATTTTCAAGGCTTTAGCATTGTATGCCCCAAAACCTCACTTCTGAACCAAACACCAGTGTCCAGCTGCACTTCACCCATCCACCAGTCTACCTGACTGTGGGAGTCTTACCTTCCCATGATTCTTGAAGCACGTTTGTATGGTGTGCTTGACGCTCACCTACTTAGTGTAGCAACACCCCTGTTTGAGCTCATGAGGCCTTGGNGAAATGGTCAGAAACTGTTACCATTGGATGAAAGGATTTTGGAGACCCTGCCCCAAGCTTGTCCAGGAGAGGACTGAGTGGAACCTTCCAGCTTCCTACTCAGCTCACCTGGATACCAAGGCATTACAGAGGACCCAGCCCCTCAGCTGAGGATTCAATGCCAGGAGGGCGTTGAGGAAGTCTCCCTGTATATGAAACACCTGGGTGGGCCAGGCCTCTGTGAGAGATGGCAGCACAACGTCTGTCACTGAGTTGCTTTCCTCTTGGGACCTCCCCTTCGAGATGTCAGCCCTCTCTGTCCTCTTTCTGAACATTCAAAACACTGGAGGAAAAGGCTTCATCCACACATGGTAGNTGTCAAGGCCTAATATGGTTCATGGACTCTNTCTACAACGGCTTTAGTCCATTCTTCTACAAAGAATGTCTCCAACTGGGATCTCTTGGTAGTAAGTNGGAAGACTGAGCCAGCTCCCACCCTTCATTATGAGTTCTTTTCTCAGGGAAAAAAGTCACACAGGAGAAGATGGGCTGGTGTGGCTGTTTGCAGACCACACCTCCCTTGTGTGATCAATCCAGTTCTGAACTCCAGAAACCCTGGGAGACCATAGGGGAGGCTGTATTCCTGGGAGGATAAGACACTGAGAGCAGGGAGCAGTGACAGCACTGTGTCCCCCAGGAGCTCTCAGCAATGCACTGTGGAGTTGAGGGCTGGGATGTGCTCATCCACAAATCTGCCATGTTGGAGCCTAGTGCTCCAACTTTTTCAGGATGCCATCTGTGCAAGTGTCACGGGATGCTGGGATGGAGTACCACAAAGTGGTTCTCTGTGAGAACACCAGAAGCATGTTTGGAGGCCAGAAGTCCCACATGGAGGTGTGTCAGAGCTCTGAGGGAAGGTAACAAGGGCTCCCCAGTTGCTGACCGCTCAGATCTTAGGCCTCTATCCTGACTCTCCCGCTGACCCTGTACAACCTCCGTCCTAACAGGTGGCTCCCTATCCTGTGCACACTTAAGTCTAATTACCCTCTTTGTTAGGACATTAATCATTGGATTAAAACCCAAACTAATGACCTCCTCTTGAATCAGCAACATCTGCAAAGACAGCACTTGAATCAAATCACACAGTTGTATCTCATTGAATTGACATAGCCCAACCCATGACACCCTCTATCAGCTCAGTCAATACATTAGAGACCAAAGCATGGGCAAACCATGGCTTCTCTTGTGGGCATGTTGGAGCCCCGAGTGAGGTAGCATTTGGAGTTAGTTGTCACTGTGATAAAGGGATGAGTGTCTGCCTCACTGTTGTCAGGACTGCTGGTTTTCCTGTGCCTGCCCCACACATGCTTCTTGGGGTTGCTGGGAGCGACATGGGACCTACAGAGCATGGCTGAAGCCTCTGAGTTGGTTCCCAAACCTGAATTTCTGCTAAAGGAGGTGAATGACCAGCACAGCATGTAGGCAGTAGGTAATGCCCAGGTATCTAAACAGCATGTCTCCCTGAAGAGACTTGTGTTGGCTGAGGCAAACCTCTCTCCCATTGGGGAGGCTTCCCACTGCAAGGGGCTTAGAATTTTAAACCCTAGTAATGGAGACAGCTACTTCTTCCTGGGGCTGCATGGGGCCCTGTGGTTGTAACTGGGAGTCATAGCCACAAGGTGAGGGGACCTNAGCAGGGAGGCTCTCCAACTTCCTTCAGGGTGATGGCTTGTGAATGCCTCAAAGGTGGGCCCAGAACTCTTTTAGAGGCTGGCAGTTCCCCTCAGGTGTGCCAGATCATCCCTCATTAAGGGCTTTAGGAGATGAACTTGGATGATTGGCCAAAGACCACACAATGGGTGGGTGGGAGCCAGTTCAGGAACCATAGGCCTTATCTAATGCCGGGAGGAGAGAGGTACGAAAGACTACAAATAGAACTCTTATAAGAACAGGCGAATGGGCAGCCAGCAGGCATGTGTCCTCAGAGAGCCTCCCTACAGATGCCCTATTTCCACACTTTCTTACAGAACAACAAATGAGTACTCACAGCCACATCTAACCAGCCAGAAGTGTGGGCTAGTCCCTGTTCTGTTGTCCACAGACCTCTCAGAACCTTGGCTTTCTCCTGTGCAAGTAGAACAGAATGACTCCAGCTACCCTGAACGCCAGGGTGACTCAGCCCTCTTCCCCTACTGTCTCTTACTCTGCAGACTCACCTTCTCTTCCCACCTCAGCCCACAGATGCCAAGAAATGGCGTGTTATAGGGTAAAGCTCATTTCTGGCCAGACAGCCCTGCTACTCAGCCACAGACACACCCAGGTGGTGCTATGTCCACTACGCCTAAAGTCGTAAACATCCTCACGGAGAACCTAAACAACCAGACAGGGCTATTCCAGTTCTCCGGGGCATGGGTTATAAAGGATGCTGCAGAGGATAGGGACTAGGCTTGTCCAAATTGGCTGGTCGCTGTCACCCAACCCTGAACTCTGCTCTTTCATCCATGGCAGGTCGATGGCCAGCCCCCGCGGGGTCGGTGCGTGACCGCGGCGCGGGCCAGCCAAGTCCCGTGGGGCAGACACCGCCGACCACGCGGCGGGTTCCCCGCCCGCGCACCTGTCCTGGGCGTGGCTTCGCGGCCCCGCCCCGCCGTGCTCCTCGCTGGTTGGCCGAGGAGGTGCGCTATGCTAATGAACCTGACCCTTCTCGCACCTGCNGGCCGCGCTGCCCGCGGGCACCGCACNGACCCTGCAACCCGTATCCCGCTGCAGCCTCGAGATTCTGCCGCCTCTAGGGAGGAGACCATGCCGCGCTCCTTCCTGGTGAAAACGCACTCCAGTCACAGGGTCCCCAACTACGGGCAACTGGAGACCCAGAGAGGTAGGGGTTGGCCGGATCTCCGTCCCCAGCACTCAGCGCTGCGGGGAAGGAGGCAACTGGGGAGTCCTTGGGAGCTAGGTCACACCTCTCCCAGGTGAGAGGGGAAGGGGGTCAAGTTTTCCAGCACACCAAGGGACAGGGTTCCCTTCTGGGCTAAGACTAGGACTCCAAGAGGGATGTGCTCAGGGCAACTTCTCTGCTTCGGGAGACTTGGACACACCTGGAGGCTCTTCTTCCAACTTGGAAAAGTTTCCTGAGCCCCGGGTCTTCCTGGAGCTCTCCCTGTGTACTGCCTACACTACAGCTCCAGCTAAGGAGACCCTAAAGGCCTCTCCGTGCAGGCCTGGAAGGGTCCAAACTTAAACTATGTCCCAGGCGCTGTATACACCCACCCAGAGAAGGCCTCACTGACCACAAGCCAGGAAATTTGTCCTACCCACAGGGTAGCTGGTGAGAAAAGGCAGGACTTCCCACCAGAGCATCTTACCAGAGTGGTGAGTTCACTGATAGAGCAAGCAGAACCTCTGGCGGCCTTTCCTCAGAAACCCCCTGGCTCTCCTGGCGCAGTGACCAAGGTAGAGCCACCCTCCACACACAGGCTCAGGTGTTCACCATTCCTGCTAGGCTCAAGGGCTTGAGGTCTGAAGCACCCTTAGCCCTCAGGGCCACCCTGCTGCAGTAGGTCAGAGCCATCCCCACCCAAGTGGTCAGCTTCTTGGGAAAAACCCACTGGGGACTTGCGCAGAGCCTGGGGGTACCGTGGATCTCAGGGCTCAGGCCAGCACCCCTGACATATGTGACTCTTACCCAGAATTCCAGTGTATGTGTGGTGGTGGTGGTGGGGAGGTGGTTTCCTTGGATCAGACCCCATCACCCATGCTGCCACTAGGGGGTGCTATCTAGGACCCTGCTCTTCAGGGAACATTTTGAATTGAATTTAATGAGTCATGACTGGTAATTTTGTAACAGAAGAGAAACTACTAGAGTGTGATAAAAGTTTCCTTTAGTTGGATGGTGGGTCTCCTTCCAGAGGACGTGGAGAGTTGTATTTACAGTGAATGTAGTGTTTTTCTTGTACTGAGGCTGCAATCACTGCTTCATACAAGGCTAGTCAAGCACTAGACCATTGAACCACACCTCTAGCCTCAAGCCATAGTTTTGAAANTTTAAAACCTTAGGGTGCACTCCTACAGCACACCCCAGCTTACCACTTAAATGAGCAAATCAGGTGCCCTGCAGGGCCCTGTTAGAGGATAAGGGGTTGTCCAGGACAGCCTTGATGCCCTTNGCATTATTCCCTCTTGGCTTCCCCAGGACCCCATGGCCCCAGTGACTCTCTTCCTATCAGGATGTCACCCTAGAATAGGACCTGAGGTGCTGAGGTCTGGGGCCCCTCCCTCCTCTTAAGTAAATGCCTTTTGGGGGCCTCAGAGATTCCGTGAGCCAGAGAGCACTGAGACCCTCATCTCCCAGGAACCCCTCCCCCCCCATGGGTCCCTGTTCTCTGCCTGTGGAGTGGGCACAGAACACGACAGGGTTTGAATCTGCTAGTGCCTGGGTCTCAGCTGTAGAGATTTGCCTGCAGACAGGACCCCAGTCAAACCTTCCAGGACGGTGGCCCCATTCTATTATCCAGAACTCTACTGACAGCCTCTTGGCTATGCTGCTCTCTCCTCCCCTAATCCAGAGTATGATATGCTGGCTATATAGTTAGGGGGAAATGTGTGAAAGAGCTCAGGTAGAGAGAGTAAAGGGATTTAACTTTCTGGTTCTCCACATCCTCACCAACACTTGTTGGTGTCTTTTTTTCTGAAGTTCTAACCATCCTTGTAGTAAGAAGGGGTATCTTAACGTGTGGTTTTAATTTTCATTTTTCTGTTGTCTAATGATGTTGGGTATTTTCTTGTGTGCTTATTGCCCACTTTTTGCCTAACCCTTTTAAAATGTTAGTCTTTTTTAATTAAGAAAGCTTTATTATTTGTCGGTGGGTGTGGACATGTGTGTATCATGCATGTACACGGAAGTCGGGATAACATGCAAGAGCTACATTCTCCTTTCAGCATGTGGGTCAGGATAAAACTCAGGTTGTCAGAGCTGGCTGCAAGCATGTTTACTTGCTGAGCCATCTTGTCAACCTCACTTGTGTGTTGTCTTTGGAGAAATAGATATTCCTATATCCCCCCACTATTTTTGAGAGGGGATATCCCATGTATCCGGGGCTAACCTTGAACAATATGTAGCTGAGAATGACTTTCAACTTCTGATCATTCTGCTCCCACCTCCCTAAATAGGATTACAAGTGTGCAATGTTACACCCAGTTTGGAGAAGGAACCCAGGACTTCTTGCGTGCTAGGCAAGCACTCTACCAACTGAGCTGTGCTCCCACCCTTTTGTGCCTATTTTTAAATTGTGCTATTAGACTTTTCATTGTGAAGCTGTAAAAACTTTCTTTGTACATATACTAGTTTCTAATCAAGCATTTCTGTTGTTTTTCACTAAATATAGTGGCTGCCCCCTAAGCGACTGCTGNCCTAATAAGCAACTGCAACTCCGCAGCTACCAGCAGTGGTTCAGCTGCAAGGGCCACAGCCTGCGGGAATTCTGTTCCCTCAGGCACCAGCTCTATCACATTTGCTAAAGGGAACTTTATCTAGATCTCTCTCCCTCTAAAGAACTCGAGATTCAAAGGTTGAGGTGAAATTCTGTAGCTCAGAAAGGCCGAATAGCAAGTAGCTAACCTTCTGTCCTTGCTCATGTCTCCCCAAAACCCAGCATCCTTCTGCTCCGCCCCCCACTTAAGCCTAGCTACATGTGGTTCTTCCCGTGTACTTCCTGTCAGCTAGTTGCTGATTCAGCCTCCTAACTTCAGGTTAATTTTATTTAATCAAACAAATGTAACACATCTTTACATCATTAAACAAATGTTCCACAGCATAAACGGATATAACACATCTTAAATTAATATTCCACAACACATTTCATTTGGGAATATTCCCTCCCAACCTGTGGACTGCCACTTCTACCCAAAGCCTTGTCATTGAGGCAAAAACAGGGCTAGAGATTTGTCTGAGCACATGTGGAAGAAGTGGATGGAGGGCTGATTGGTGCTTCTGTCTTTGGGGAATCCAAAATTTGCCTCTTATTTGCAGCCTGGTCTCTTTGTGTATGGGGAGAGATACTGGCATTATTTGATTAAACATGAAATTTTGGCCACAAACACAGGAGCCACAACCAAAAGACACATAAAGCCAGGACTAGATCTGATGCTGCCTAGTTAAGCAGCAGCCACCAGCCCCAGCCACTTGCCTGGCTGGGCATGTTCGTGCATGTTGACAAGTAGCAAGTGTGTGCTGTGCAGTGGCCAGGGATGTNTCTGAGCACAGCACATCNTGACACACTCAAGGAGACGCCACAGGGGTGGGTGACCCTGTGGTGACCTGAGGCTGATTGCTGTGGGGGTGGGTAGCTGTTTTTTACCAGGTTCTTTTTGTTCTGAGCTCATACTTCTGTGTGGGAGCCCAGGGGTGCTAGACCCAGCTGCTGCCCACTGTCCAGATGTGGGACTGGGTCTCTTTAGCCAAGCTGCCCAGACACAGACTTAGAGCAAGGACTCCTGTGAGGAGCTGATTCTTGGGGTATCCTATGTAGCCCAGGCTGGCTCAGACTTCAAATCCTCCTGACTTAGTTTCCTGAGTGCTAGGTTTGCAGGTGTGTACCACCATGCCTGGCTGTGCAACTGTTTATGTTCCTAGGCACTGGAGGTCCTAGATGATATTTCCCTTTCCTCATTTTAGACAAGGGCGTTCAGTTCACTTTCTGGTGTCTGGACTTGTTTAGTTCATGCATTCCTGAGCTTTCACCTCCTGTCATCACCACCTTGTATGGACCAGAAGGTAGGGAAGCCTGACTGCTGTAGGTGTGATGGGTTCATGGTAGGCATTTGTAACTCTGGCTTCCTGCTGGTTGCTGCTGACCTATAAGACAGGCCAAACTGCTGTTAGAGAAGTGAGCAGAAGTTTGGAAGCCTAGGCATTATGGCCTCATTTCTCACTATGTATCCTCTCCCCCCACCTCCGCCCTTCTAGAAGCTAATGGCTCCTGCTCTGCCTGTGAGGAGCCAGTGGGATCCTGCCACCTGCCAGACGAGGAGGTCCCTTCCACTCCTAGTGACCCTCTACAACCCTGGGACAGCACCTCTGCCGTTGCCTGCATCTCTCTGCCTCTTCTGCCACATCATGGGGGAGCTCTGGGAGGCTCTGGGCCAGAGCCCCAGGAAACCAGCAGGGTGGGCCCTCGGGCTGGCCAGGCTCCCAGTGTTCCCCTCAAAGACAGCTTCAATCTGCCCTCGCTGTTGGTGCTGCCCACGCGGTGGCCCCCAATCCTGGGCCCAGATGGAGCTCTAGATAAACAACTAAGGGCTGAGGGAACATCTCGAGTCTCAGGTAGTTTTGAATGCATCCACTGTCACAGGCCCTATCATACACTGGCCGGCCTGGCCAGGCACCAGCAGCTGCACTGCCAACTGCCAGCTGGGCCCACCTTCACCTGCAGGTACTGTGACAAGGAGTATGCCAGCCTGGGTGCCCTCAAGATGCACATCCGTACCCACACGCTGCCCTGTATCTGCAAAGTATGCGGCAAGGCCTTCTCCAGACCCTGGCTGCTCCAGGGCCACATCCGCACCCACACAGGTAGGTTGAGCAAGGCTGCAATCCAGAAAAGGGGTACAGGTTGAGGAAGGGGCTGGACCATGGGCAGAAGAAAAGAGAGGCTGGTCTCATCATTGGCAGGGTCCTTACACCTCCTGCAAATGCTGACAGACAGCTCTACAGGTGAAGAGCACCACAGACATGTCCTCTCGAGGTCCTGAGGCCAGAAACCTGAAATCCAGACATGTCCAGGCCACATTCTCCCCAAAGATTATAGGAATGCCACTTCTTGCCTCTCTCGTCTCCTGGAAGCCACCTTACTCATTGGCAACTGGCCACATCTGTGTCTCTGCCTCTGTCCACCTAACATCTTCTCCCCATGTGTCTGTATCTCTGCTGTAAGGGGAAGGAGACCCCTGCAAGTCATAAAACCAGGGTCTGCCCACGTGGCCTCATCATAACTCGGTCATCTTTGCAAAGGCCTTATTTCTGAGTAGGAGAGCTGTCAGGAAGCAGGTGTCTCTTGAAAGATGAGACTGAGGACTGCAGGGCTCCAGTGGAGCCTATCCTACATTTGGTGGCTTCAGGGCCAACAAAGTGTGTGAAGGTGAGGAAGCCTGGCCACTGTAGAGACTCCAACAGGAGAGCAGACTCTGGATTTGGAGAACTGTAATCAGCTAGGATACAAGTGCCCCCTGTGGGCTGCAGACCAGACAGAATACTCAATGACCCCCTCCCCTTCCACTTGGAAGGGTTATCCTGGAAGCCAAGGTCCCAGTAGAAAGATTTTGTCCCAATCCTTGGTGGCCCTGATTGGAGATGGTGCCTGTGTCCAGGAGAGTATAGCTTACTCCACCCAGCTCTGCCCTCACAGTGGCTCAATATTATGCTGGCCAGTGGCCAGGAAGGGCTGCCAGAGGCTCCCAGTACTTCTCATGGTCAGAACTGAGCACCCAGGGCTTGGCAGAGACAGAGGAGCAGCCACACTGTGCCTTTGCCTCAGAAGAGCCTCTGATACTGTGATTCTGCCCAGAGCNACATTCTGATTGTCCAAAGAGCTCTGACCTTGGGTGCTAGGGCTGTGATGAGTATTTGGAGGNCAGAGGCAAGTTACTCAGAGGCAAGTTACTTGATAGACAGGGACATTTCACCTTTGGCCACAGTGAGTGGGATTGTCCTGGCTATGGTCACTCACCTGACTTCCCATCTTCCTCCCACAGGTGAGAAGCCCTATACGTGTCCTCACTGCAGCAGGGCCTTTGCTGACCGCTCCAACCTGCGGGCTCATCTGCAGACTCACGCTGGTACCAAGAAGTACCGCTGTACTGTCTGCTCCAAGGCTTTCTCCCGCGTCTCTCTCTTGGCACGGCATGAGGAAGCTGGCTGCTGTCCTGGNCCCTAGAGGCACAGCAGGGTGGAGGGGCCAAGACTGACAATATTCTCAGTGGTTCTATATCATCCAGGACACTCAGAGGAGGCGGGGGCCCAGCCCACTGTTGCCTGTGTCCAGCCAGAACCAAGAAGGCTGGTGGAGTCTTTAGGCATCTTTCCCCAAGGCCTACATTCAGAGTAGACTTATCACCACAAGACTCACCAAAACAAGAACCAACAGTTCCATGTTCAGCTTGGCCTGTCTGCTGGACCTATTCCAAAAAGGAGAGACTATTGGGAAGTGGCTAACACTGGACAAACCCCACCATGACACCAATGAGCCGGCCACCTGGGTCCCTTTGTGTGCAACTTAAAATGACCATTTTTACTTGAGGAGAGCACAATGTCTGTATAACCTGGGGAAACACAGCTACCTCTCAGCCAGCCTCACTTGCCTTTGCCCTGGGGTTGGAGACACATTTTCTCCTGCCCTTATGTGCACATGNATGTGCACACATGAGCACACACATGCCCTGGATCCTCCCCCTAAGATGAGGCAGGGCCAGGGAGGATTGGGCTGAAGCCAGGTTCTGCCTCGTCTGTGCCTCATCTCCACTGGCCTGTTTAACATCTCAGGAGAGCAGCCGTGGGGTAATGAGGAGCCTCCACACTCAGGCTTCCTGTCATGAGCCTTGAAGTCTTGAGTCTTTATCAATCCACTGGATCTATGGAGGAGGCAGAATTCTCCAGGGGCAATGGAGTTCCAGATAACCTGGGCCTTTCTGGGCACAGAGCAGGCAGGAGACCGAGGGCATCTTGCAGGAGCACTTCAGAGCCCTGTGAGCCTGGGGCCTTCACTGGAAGAAATGGAACCTGAGAGAAAAAGCTACATGAAGTGACTTGGCCTGGAAAAATGAAGATGAGACTACAACTAACACCAGGGTTAAGGGCCCATGGAAGATGCTTGGACAGGACCAAGGCTGAGAACTGGTAGGGTGGCTATGTGCAGCTGAGTAGCATCCGAGCATAGCACAGGGAAGGACTTGCTTCTTCCATTGGATCTGATTGACTCTAATTGGCATTTGGACATAGAAAGGAGAGAGTCCACAAGAGAGACTTCTTGACACCTTTTTAGGTAAGAGGCTATTGGTCATGCCACTTCTGGCCCAGAACAAGGGACGTGAGCCAGCATCCTTTGTTCAGGCCCAATAAAAAGGCCCAGCTTCTCCTGAGCTTCCAGAAGCCTACTAGAAAGCCCATGGGTCATGCAGGTACCTTCACCTCTGGTTTTTCAGCTGCTTCAGGCCAGACTCAGTAGTGAGCATCTGGCTGTGGTTTGCTGGTCCCTTAGAGGGACCTCCCAGAGGAAACTTGACCTGTTTAGAGAAAGTCTCAAACAGTCTCAGTCTATAGCCCACACTGGCCTTGAGCTCACAGCAGTCCTCCTGCCTCAGCCTCCCAAGTGTTGGGATTGTAGGCGTGAGCACCATTCCTGGCTTAGGAATGTGACCTTGAGGTCGGGCTTCTAGACCAGGAGTGACCACAAATGCATGAACACCCCACCCGGACTCCTGTGAGAAAGATGGCTGCAGGCTGACTGTACCAGACCTATGCCAGCTGGTAGAGGGACACACTTAAGAGACAGACACACTCATGTTTTCAGACCAAGACCACTGCCTTCCAGGGGGACGGGAAGGAACTGGACACGAGGGTACCCTCTGAATGGAAAAGCACCCACCAAAAGTTCTGAAGGCCAGAAGTCCCAGCTCAAAGAGACCTTCAAGGCAGGAGGTGGATCTTGTCCTTGGTTTGTAGGAGTTCCTCCACTTCTGCCTCGGCCATCACACCGCCCTGTCCCATGAGTCTCTCCATAGTGACCTCATCTTAACATCTGCAAAGATCCACTTTTAAGGGTGTAGTCTAAGACTCTAGAGGTCAGGATTTTGATGTGGATCTTGGGGTGGAGGACCTGCTGTTCAGCCCAAACATCCGAGAACATGTGTTTTGACAAGTCACCCTCCCTGTGACTTACCCTCACTCTTAGAGCAAGGCAAAGGGGTCTAAATGATCCTTTCTCAAAGTCTACACAGGATCATGGGATAGTCAATTACCTGAAAGAGCTTCAAAGGTTGGGTAAGAAACCTCTCTCCCCCCACTTCCTCTTCATCTCTGTCAAAGCAAAGGAAGGAATCTTTGTCCCCAAATGTCTGGCCCTCGGTAAGCAGGTCACGATTCCCCAGGCAGAGGGGCCNTCAGAACCCCAACCAACATGAGCGTGAATTTCTCACAGGAGCGTTCTTTTAAAATAGCATCCAGATGCCCAAAGGAAGCTATATTGTAGATTGTGTTCTATTTCTGGTTCCTCATGTCTAAATGGGGCTGTCGCACCTGTTGGGTATGAAGCAGGGAATCTCACAGCCTAAAATAAAGTGGAATGTTTTCCCCCTTTGGTTCCAGCCCATGGAAAATGCTCTTGTATTTATATCTGGGCTGGTGGAGGGCTGAGGTAGCAGAGGGTGGGGGTTGGCAGAGGAGCAGGAGGAGGGCACCTGCCAGGGAACTGATACGGAATGAATGGAGGGCACTTTCCACTCAGCAGGCCAGGCTGAAGTCAGGCCACAGCGGCTGAGCAGCCCCGCCTGCAGACACCTGTGCCTGCCCAACCAGCCTGGCACTCCATGGTTTCCTCCTTCACTGTCCCTCCTTCTTTCACACAGCACAGCAAAGGAACTGGGGGTGTTTACTTCTCACTTCATTTCTGGGCCCAGTCCCTGACATCGGGAAGGGGGTGTCCCACAATGTGCTTAGCCAGCCTCTTTTCTTTTTTGCCTTTTCCTGCCTGTCCTTTTCTACCAAATTACTCTTCAAAGTCCCACGTTCCCCCCTCCCGCACTTTCCCAGGACGGTCTTTTGAGAAAACTTCTGGGCATTTTGTTAGAACTTCTCTCCAAAGTTCGAGCAGGGAACGAGGAGGGTCATGGGCCCAGGAGAGTTGCAAAGCAGGTAATTTAGTCACGACCCAGTTGTGTCTATTGAAGGCTGAGGCCTACAAGCTCAGCAATGGACAAGATATAGCATATAACATTTGTAAAGATAAAGATATAGCATCCGTAAGNTGGCTCCTCTGAAGTGCTGGCTGCTCTCCCAGTGTGTGTGTGTCAGGGGGTTTTGCTCACAGGATAGGTACCTGCAGAGAGAATGTCTGGGGTCTGAGGGCCTCCACTGCTCTTCCAGTCAGGGTTGAAATTAAAGACCATCCTTGGCTTTCTGGAAACAGGTGTATGAGGGACAGCAGGCCTTTGGGTGACCTAGTCCTCCCCATAACCTGCTGAAAGAAGCCTCTTCAAAAAGCCAAAGAGGTGCTAAGGTTATGGCTTTTGCTTCCAAAAGCCCAGTGGATTCTATAAATATCAATTTGACCTGGAATATTCTAGGGGCTTCTCTAGATGCTTGAAATAGCCCACTTGTTACTATCTATACTGAGAGCACCCATTCCTGGCCACACCCACATGGCTAAGTATAGCTCACTGGCGGAGCTCGATGGAACACAAGTTTCCAGGCTGCTGCAACTCGGGAACATCCAAGGAGAGTGCATGGCTGCTGAGGTAAGCAGCCACACCCTTCCAGCCCAGCCCTGAACACCCAGTGTCTGCTGAGTTAATCATATAGTTGGCTTCTCCATATCTAGAAGAAACGCTGGCACTGGAGAGATGGCTGAGGGGTTAAGAGAGATGTCAGGCACTGGAGAGATGGCTGAGGGGTTAAGAGAGAGATGTCAGGTAATTCACAACCACCTGTAACTCCAGCTCCAGGGATCCAACGCCCTCTTCTGGCCTCCATGGACACCCACACACATGTGGCATATAGACACACATACATAAAAAGAATCCTTAAAAAGAACCACATGAAGTGCTATGTCAGGAGTAAGAACACATCTAAGGCCCAGGTTTATCCTTGGCTCTGAATTTTATCTTATTTATATATTTCTGAGCTAGGGATATAGCTTAGTGGTAGAAGACAGGCCTAGCATGANTACAGACCCTGGGAAAAGGAAGGAAGGAAGGGAGGTAGGAAAAAATGGATCCTTAGGTCATTTAAAACACAGTATGACTGTACCTTAAACTCTGTTAGGACTTAGTCCTGCCCCTTAAAGACAGTGGTCACTCTAAAAGGTNAGATCCCATACCCTGAATAAATCAGGCCACACCTCCCTGCAGCTCTCTTTGGGACAGACCTAAGTCTGTTAGCGGGGCAGTGGTGGCATATGCCTTTAATCTCAGCACTTAGGAGGCAGAGGCAAGCAGATCTCTGAGTTTGAAGCCAGCCTGGTTCACAGAGCGAGTTCCAGGATGGCCAGGGCTGCACAGAGAAACCCTGTCTCAAAAAAACACAAAGAAGTAACCTGTTGTTTGCCTGCATGTAAGTCTGTGCACCACATGTGTGCCTGGTGCCCATGGAGGTCAGAAGAGAGCATCAGATCTTCTGGAACTGGAGTTACAGATAATTGGAAGCCACCATGTGGAAGCTGAGAATCGAACCCTGATCCTCAGCAAGAGCAACAAGTGTTCTTAACTGCTGATCCATTTCCCCCCACATTGTGACAGCTCTTAAGACACCTGCCTCCTCCATACTCTTTGTCTTGCATGCTATGTTGAACTAAATAATGTGATGTTAATTCCCACCAATTCCCCAAAACTCTGACGCTTCCTTTGTTTTGGTGATTGCCTGGGACATCATTCTGGGGAGTCACTCAAGCTCTCTCTGGCCTCTCCTCCCTCCCTGCCTCCCCCCTCCCCTCTCCCTCTCTACCTCCCTCCAGCCCTCTCTTTCTCCCTCCCTCATCTTCTGTTGCTGAAATTCCTTCCCTTTGGAAGACAAAAGTGACACTTATCCCACTTCTCCTATGATCCCAATAACAAACTAGGGTACCATTCCATCAGATGACTTCCCTATGGATTTGTAGATGGGAGACCCCTTCCCAAATTCTTCCCCCACATGCATCCTCTAGCCCTAGCCAGGACCCCAGATCACATGCAGTGAGGGAAAAATTGCATACAATTTGTTGGGAGGGATGGTTTGATACTCAGGTGATGCTCTCATGACCTTTCTTGCCCCCTCCTTCCAAGAGCGAGGGTCAATAGTCAACAAGGCCAGCTTTGATGATCTTTGGCTATGATAGTAAAAGCAAGTGTGGGGAAGCACTTTATTTATTGGGTACATCATTTAAGAAACCAATGGCAGTTGTTTCCCTACTTGTGCCCATGACTTCCTTGTTGATAGGATTTTGTCTAAGTTCCCAGTACCAGATGTGAATTTCCTCCTCTGGAAGGGCATTAAGGCCATTCAGAAAGTTGGGGGGTTGTTTATTTTTGTCTCTATATGTAGTCCTGGCTGTCCTGGAATTCTCTATGTAGACCAAGTTGGCCTGGAACTCACAGAAATCCACCAGTCTCTGCTTCCTGAGTGCTGGGATTAAAGGCATGTGCCATCACACCTGGCTTAGAAAGGTTTATTCACAACTATTTGGACCACTGTTGCACTAGCTGGCACATTGTGAAGCATGCAGGGTCCACAACTGAGTAGGACTTTTGGTCTTAGTCCTCTCCAACATCCTTAGTAGCAGCTTCTGGCACCCAGGGGCTAGCTGGTAGGGAGAAGACACTTTCAACTGAATCCTAGCTTTATTTCTCCAAGTCCTGCAACCAGAGCATAAAATGTCTTCAGCAATAAGATCTTACCATTTAGTTCTGAAATACAACCAGCAATTGTGGCAATAGCTGTTATCTTTTGGGGGCCTCTAGGGCCTCTGTAGCCAACAACTGCTAGGGAGGTAATCCGTCACTGGCACTGGGATTCTCAATCAACAACTTTATGGGCTGGGCATGGTGGCATACACCTTTACTTGGAAGGCAGAGGCAGGAAGATCTCTGTGAGTTAAGGACAGCCTGGTCTACATAACAAGTTCCAGGCCAGCTAGAGCTATATAGTGAGAACCTGTCTCAGACAAAACAAAACAAAACAAACACACAAAAACAAAAATACACAAACCATCCAAACAAAAAACCCAGAAAAACAAAAACAAACAAAAAACAACCTTATNCCTTCAGGCAGCATCTGTTTCTACTCTCACAAGATACCCCCCTCCCCTTTACTCCTTAACATTTACAGGCCCAAGGTATTGCAGACTTGTCTTAATCACCTTGGTGGGCAGCGTCTGCACCTTACCCAGCCATAAAGCTTCCAGTGAACCTGGCTCTTGCACCTTTTTGAACTAATTTCCCATACTTGCTCCTTCAGGTGCATCCACATGTCTCAAATGAGTTTCCAAATCTGCAGAATACTCAGAGCTTAACATTCTATCATCTATGTGATAAAGCCTTTTCCCAGACGGTTATCAAGATAACACCACAGTGCAATGTTCTGAACCACCATCCCATAATGATTAGTGGGGTTACAAAGATAACCCTGGCGAAGCACTCTGAAAGCCCATTGCAAATGTCGAGTCATCATAGAAGTTCTCAACTAGTAAGATAGTAAGGTCAAAGGTGAGCAAGGTCTAACACAGCATGGGAAGATTCCACCCATTAGAATCAATCGCTTCCTCCATAGATCAAGGTTGGGCACAATTGCGTGGTTAGGAGGTACTAAATTAGCTCTCCACAGTCCTCAGTCAATCTCTGAGCCCTTCTGCCTCCATACGCTGAAGCTCTCCTGTGCAGCCTCCCTGGATCTCTCCACCCCTGGTGAACCCAGTGGGGCTGGCTCAAGTTGCTCAGCTCTACCCAGGGCCCAGTGGCCCTATTCATGCCTTGCTCTCCCCTGCCCCTGGTTCCCTGGGTCTAAGAGGCTCTGAGTTGGCACTGTGGCTGTAGCTGCAGCTGTTGCCTCTCCATTGACCACACCTGGCTACCGGAGGAAGTCATGGCTGGGTAGACAGAAGTCATGGCTGGGTAGACAGTCTTGACCTTTATTGGAACTTTTTGCAGGAGGGACATGTACCCTGCTTAGTCAGGGATGGAATACCCACCCCTGGGACAGGCCTGCTCTCCTTCACCTGGATGATTTTATCACGACACCTTCTGTAAACTGCTCCTCACACTTCAGCACCCTCTAGCAACTCCTTAGTACAGAATTTGTCTTCTGGTCAATTTTTTCCTTAGAACCTGGCAAATCTTGACTCATTTGCTCCGAATAACCCAGATAGATCTCTTCCTCCGATTTGCCTCTCATCTCCTCTAGGCCACTCTCCCACTTCACTAACACTCTCCCCATGCTAGCCTAAGACACTTCCTTTCTTCATAAATATCCTACCCTACCAAGGGGCCAGCAAAGCTCCAAGCCAGATTCAAGGTCCCTGCTGAATCCAGTTCTTCCCTAAGTATCAGTGAACACTGTTCTCTCAGGTCCTGTGTCCTGGGTACCATACACTGCTTCCCTCATACCTAGTTCCCTAAGTAGCGCCTAGCTCTAGTCTCTATTGTCCTCCAACCCCTGATATCCAGTGTTTCTTAGTGTTTCTATTGCTGTGATAAAACACTATGATCAAAAGCAACTTGGGGAGGAAAGGGTTTATTTGGCTTGAAAAGCCAAGGCAGGAACTCAAACCAGGCAGGAACTTGGAGGCGGGAGCTGATGACCATGGAGGAATGCTGCTTACTGGCTTTCGCCTTGTAGCTTGCTCAGCCTGCTTTCTTATAAAACCCAGGACCACCAGTCCAGGGGTAGCCCCACCCACAATGAAATTGCCCACCCCCCATCAATTGCTAATTAAGAAAATGCCCATAGCCTGCTGGTGATGGCAGCACACGCCTTTAATCCCAGCACTCCAAAGGCAGAGGTAGGCGGATCTCTGTGAGTTTGAGGCCAGCCTGCTCTATAGAGTGAGTTCCAGGACAGCCAGGGNTACACAGAGAAACCCTGTCTCGAAAAAGAAGAGGAGGAGGACGAGGAGGAGGGGGAGAAAATGTTCTAATGCCCTCCCCATAGGCTTGCCTGCCTTCAGCCCAATGCTTATGGAGGCATTTTCTCAACTGAGGTTCCCTCCTTTCAGATGACTCTAGTTTGTGTCAGGTTGACATAAAACTATCATCTTTAATGTCTCATATGAGCCAGCCCATCAGGGACGGATTCTCACCACCCTCCGTACTATACCCAAAAGGCACATTACCACATGCCACATGGGATGGAAAGCCATGTCAAAATTTCCTCTTCGGATGCTCTATTCTTACCCTTTTCTTCGTTGTTAGTTTTTGATTTGGGGATTTCTGTTTGTTTGCTCTGGGTTTTGTTTGTTTGTTTGCTTTTGGTTTTTCAAGACAATGTTTCTCTGTGTAGCCCTGGCTTTCCTGAAACTAACTTTGTATACCAGGCCGGCCCCAAACTCACAGAGATCCACCTGCCTCTGCCTCTGAGTGTGGGATTAAAGGTGTGCGCCACCATCGCCCAGCCATGCTCTACCCTTCAGCAGCACAGCTTCAGCTGTCTCATTACCTATCTCAGGGACACCACCACTGCTCTTCTGGAACTCATCCTTAGTTTCATTGTATCCTGCCAGCTGGCTATGCTGTGTAGCTAAAATTCCTTGGGGTGTGGGGGGAGGTACGGGGCAGACATAAAAGATGTCTACCCCCACTCACTAAGAGTCCCTTTGACAAAGTAAGGTACAATTCCGTTGAAGTTCACTCTGGGGAACTAATGAGTTTGTCTCACTGATGGTGTAATGGGTGAGGGTTATAGGCAGGAGGGTGGGTAAGCTTAAAGCAGCCATACTGGAAGGTCTGCACCCAGCATAGATGATGACCCCTGACCTCCGCACCAGCTGTGGCTGTATAAATGGAGTCCCCTCCCCTAGTCTTCCCACCTATATACTCCAGCCCCTCTCCAAGAGGTAAAGCTACAAGCTAATTTGGCTGAATTGCATACAACTGGTTGGAAGGAGTGGTTGGGTACTGGGGGAAGGCTCCATGATCTTTGGGAAGAAGGTAAAGTGTAATTCCTGAATGGTGGAAGTTTGGCTCAGAAGACAGTCCTTTACAACTGAAGGGCTGTNGAAGAGGAAGCAGGTCATGGCTACACACAATGTGGGTGTGTCCAGCATCACTTATTGTACATATGAAAGAGCCATGGTGGCTAGTTTTATGGTTTGTACTATTTTTTTTGAGACAATGTTTCAATTATCCCAGGCTGGCCTCCAATTTGCTATGTAGCTGAGGATAACCTTGAACTCTTAATCTTCCTGTCTCTACCTCCTAAATGCTGGGATTACAGATGTGTACCAACACACCTTGTTTATCCAGTGCTGGGGATAGCATGCTAGGGAAGCCCTCTACTAACCTAACCTCGTAGACATATTTGGCCACAATTAAAAAAAATTTGAAAGAATTCTTTGTGATACCTGGAGAGGACTATTCACTCTAAGGTGTCTATGTAGGTGTATTGGAACAAGCCATGTCTGTTTATTTGCTCCTTATCTGAGGCTACTGGCATTTCCTGCGACACCCTCCATCCCAACACACACGAATAGTGTTTGCTCACTGGCCCCTTACAGGAAGTGTGGCTCATACCTGTTCTAAAGTTCATGTTGGGCTGTGGTCACAGAGTTCAAACAAAGAAAGGTCTTTAGAGGTCTCCCAGTGCAGGGGCCTGATTTGCCAGGGCCAAGTAACAAGGGCCAAAGCCCAGGCAAAGAACCCACGGGGGACGTGAGAAGTAGGGGTAAAGAGTCCTGAGGGCTGGTGGCCAGGTACCAACACAGAACACAGGAGGAATTAATGACTACTCTCCTGGCCTGGGCTAAGGAAGGAATTTTCTTCTCAAGGGAGGGTAAGGAAATTCCAGCCCAGGATAGCCCCAACGTGTCTCCTTCCCTCTTTCCTTNCCTGTTGTTCACCCTAACCTCACCTTTCTTCCTCCCCTAGTTCTGCCCAGGGTCCACCTCCGCTCTAGGTACTTTCCTACGTTAGCTCCTGCTAAACACAGTGACANGTGGCAGCCTATGGCCACCTGCTTGATTGGCTGCATATGTTCAGCCCCACACTGTGCTGTTTTTCACAGGACCAGAACTCCTGGATGAAATATGCCTCTCTCCTCGTCTCTCCAGTTGCCCAGGCCAACTGCTCTGGAAAGACGTTGACCTCTGAAAACTTCCCTGGGGACCTGAGTTCAAAGGGACAGGGACAGGGACACAGAAATCCACAAACAGTATCCTCCCCTTTTAGGTCATTTTCAAAGTTTTTCTGTCCCCACTGCCTGGCCAGGAGAAAGGCCTGTATGGAAATCACAGCTGCACTTTGGTCCCCTCTGCTAGCCTGTCCAGGCCAAGCTCCAAGGTACAGCAGGGGGATGCTTGGCCTTGGGTGGACTTCCCTCCCAGCCCAGGATTGAGCTGGACTCCCCTCACTTCTCTTCTCCCCAAAGGACCTTCCTTCCCGTGTCTCATACACGTGTATCCCTGACCTAACAATGAACATCACACACATGACAGACACTTGATAACANTGATGACTAGAGACGACTTCCCATTGACTCTTAGCTCTAAGGCACACAGGGTTCCAGGATGATGTCAGACACTGGGGTCCTTCAGTCTATGAGGCGATCTTGGCCTCTGTGCCTGATAACAACATACAAGGGTTCCCATAGGTGTAACTGTTCCTTCCAGATTTGAAGCATTCTCTTCAATTCTTCTCTTCAATTCTCTTCTTTAACTGAAAGCTTTTATTTTGTAGAGNCAGGGTCTCACTGTGTAGCCCTGGCTGGCCTTGAACTCACAGAGATCTATCTGTCCCTCTTCTTTTTTTTAAGTTTATATTTTTGGTTTATTTATTTATTTATTTGATTGTTTCTAAGACAGGGTTTCTCTCTGTAGCCCTGGCTGGCCTTGAACTCAGAGATCCGACTCCTCTNCCTCCTGAGTGCTGGGATTAAAGGCTGCTGGAACTAGAATTACAGACAGGTATGAACTACTTTGGGGGGTTCTGGGAATCAAAGCCAGGTCCTCTGCAAGAGTACTTTAACTACTTTAANTCCAGTCCATGGTGCATGCCTTCAATCCCAGCATTTGAGAGACAGAAGCAGGTGGATCTCTGTGAGTTCAAGACCAGCCTGGCCTACATCACAAGTTGCAGGCCAGACATGGGTATGCAAGACCAAAACCCCAGAATAAAAANAAGAGTTTTTTGCATGCTAGGCAATCACTCTACCAACTGAACCACATCCATAGCCCCACAGGAGAGTTCCACACCAACTCAACCTTCTGTGATGGTTTCAGACAAAAAGCAGACTCAGGGAAAGTTGCAGGAAGGACTAAAGGTACACCATCACCGCCCAGAAGGTTATCTTATTTTTAAGTATGTGTGTGTGTGCAGGTGCACATGTACGTACAGGTGCCCACAGCATCCAGAAACGGTCATTAGATACTGTGGAGTTGGAATTACAGGCAATTGTGAGTCACCCCATGTGGGTGCTGGGAACTGAACTCAGGTCCTTTGCAAAGGCAGTACATGCTCTTAACCACTGAGCTACCTCTACAACCAGAAACATTCTCTTCTGTCAGGGGGTGATGATACAGGCTACATAGTGAGTTCAAAGTCAACAGCTGACTTTGTCTCAAAATGCAAAGATGGGCTGAATAAATGGCTTCCTCTGTGCCCAGCATACATTGGCCGAAGGGAAGTGTGCCTGCCACTTTCCCTGAGTCTTTTTGTCTGAAACCATCACAGAAGGTTGAGTTGGTGTGGAACTCTCCTGTGGGGCTATGGATGTGGTTCAGTTGGTAGAGTGATTGCCTAGCATGCAAAAAACTCTTNTTTTTATTCTGGGGTTTTGGTCTTGCATACCCATGTCTGGCCTGCAACTTGTGNTGTAGGCCAGGCTGGTCTTGAACTCACAGAGATCCACCTGCTTCTGTCTCTCAAATGCTGGGATTGAAGGCATGCACCATGGGCTGGAGAGACAGCTCAGTAGTTAAAGAGTACTTAGTATTCTTGCAGAGGGCCTGGGTTTGAGTCCCAGCACCCTTAAGGGCGCTCACACCTGTCTGTAACTCCAGTTCCAGGAGATCCATTTCTTCAGCTCCATTTCTTTCTCTCTCTTTCCCCTTCTTAGATTTATGTGTTTATTTGTTTATGTGGGCATGCATATGCTGTGCCATACATGTAGAGGTCAGAGGACAACTTACGGGAGTCAGTTCTCTCTCTTTTTTCTTTTTTCTTTTGGTTTGAGACAGGGTTTCTCTGTGTAACAGGCTTGGCTGTCCTGGAACTCACTCTGTAGACTAGGCTGGCCTCGAACTCAGAGATCTGCCTGCCTCTGCCTCCCAAGTGCTGGGATTAAAAGCATGTGCCATCATCACCTGGCCAGTACTTTCTACTGTGTGGCCTGGCTGTGTTCACTGGCTTTATACCATGTAATACTATGATTACAAACAGTAGAACAGGTGAAGTACCCAGGAACCCAGGATTTCACCCAGCTCAGTGTCTAACACAGAGGTTCTGTAGAAGCCCTTCATTTCCTCATCACAGGAAGGGCAGGTGCAGACCACTAAGGTNCATGGGGTCCTCTCCATCCTTGTTGCCAGGTAGCTCAGTGAAGGCGATGAGACTCTTGTCCCTCTGGAGCAACCAGACAGCACCTTTGGAGAAGTCTTGGGGGCTATTTTTGAGAAGCAGAAAAGTGATTGCAAGAGAAATTGAAAATAAGAGCCGTCTGACGTACAACAAGGAAACAACAGTGCAACCCCACTGGTTAGATGTCAGTCTGATGTGACAGGCTGTCTACNGTGTTGCTGAAGGCCTGATCACACTCTCATACTCTTGTGGAGAGAGCCAAACAATCGATTCAGCTTCCAAAGGGCAGTGTGCCAACAGCTATCAACACTGCCCCAGGCACATAGCTGCTTGGCTGAGCCACCCACTTCTAGGAATCTTTCTACAGAAAACACACACAAAATGCAAGGACAGCAAGCACTGTGCATGGCTTCAAGGGGGGAACAGTTTGAATAAATTTCAAACAGTCTAGACAAACAAGGAAGTTGTTTTGGTGTGGAGCTGAAAATTGTTCAAGAAACACACAAGTAGAAAAAGCAAGATGGAGAAAGAGTAGTCCCCTTTCATTGTGTATAAAATGTCAACCAAAGGCTGTTAAAGAATTGGTACCATCTACACTGCTGGGAACAGAACTGGTGGCCTGGGTACTTCATATCGTGTATTCTCAAATCTTCTGAAGTCTGAGCCATTCAAAATCCAGGAATTTTAAGCGATGGGGGAACTGGGAAGTTGTCTGTTTCTGTTGGAGAATGAATGGAAAATTCTGGAAATAGNGGTGATGGCTGTACCAACTGAAGATACTAAATGTCACTTAAAATGATAAACTGTAACTTAAAAAAATAAAGGTTAAACAGCAAGATTTTTGCTATGCATATTTTGGCATAATAAAAATGACGTAAAAGCCGGGTGGTAGTGGCGCACGCCTTTAATCCCAGCACTCAGGAGGCAGAGGCAGGGGGATCTCTATGAGTTCGAGGTGAGCCTGGTCTACAGAGTGAGTTCCAGGACAGTCAGGGATACACAGAGAATCCTTTATCGAAAAATAAAACAACAACAACAACAAAACATAGAAATGTGTTAATCCATTTCAACTAGGAAAAGTGACAAAATTCTTGCTTATGTAGAGCTTGGGAAAGAGGACAGCATTTGAAAATGCCCATCTCGGATACAGGACATCCACCTGCAGCCCGACACCTCAGGCAAGCTAGATGGCCCAGACAGGCTGTAGGACCCCAAACTGTGGGAGCAGGAAACTCAAGATTGTGCTTACAAGAGAAACCAGATTGTGGATGTAGAGGACTCCAGGATGAGGGGTTCTGGCACGACCCTGGGCTGCGGATCAGGGGATCCCTCCCGATGCGCGGTCTAGTGAGTTGTGTGTGCGGCGGAGAGGCTGGATGCACGTCCTTCTTGAGCTCCACTGTTCCAGCAGCAGATGGCTCCACGGTCCCGACAGTCACTCCTGGCATCCTAAGGCGCAGGTGCCAGAAGGAGGCCTCCCGCGCTTGCGCAGATTCCACCCATGCACAAGGCGCACGCGCAGCTCCCACTCCCTGAGCAGACTCCGCCCCTCGCTGGCGGCCACGAGCTTAGAGGCGCTGGGGGCGGGCCCAGTGTCGGCCGCACATCATTCGATTCTGTCCATTGGCTAAAAAGTGGATCATGGGCTGGGCCCACAGCCTATTGGACGGCGCTGGAGCAGCCAGGTCCATGGGCCAATCATATGACAGCGCGTGAGATTGTGGACACCGGTCGGAGACCGGTGCTGGGCTCTGCAGTTTTGACTCCAGCCTCTCGGCCATGGCCTCGGAGAAGCCTCAGGACCTAGTCGTCACCTGCACCGCGCCGGTCAATATCGCAGTTATCAAGTACTGTGAGTGCTGGAGTCAGGGGTCACCTCAGCTAGGATCGGGGCGTAGGACTGGAGGCTGGAGGTATCGCGACAGGAACCAGGAGCCCCTGGGCTGGAGGGCCGGGTTCCAGAGTAGCTGGGCTGGAGAACGGGATCATCCCAGCTGGGATGGGGCGGGGGTGGTCGAGGCACAGGGCTGGAGAGGTAGGTCACCACCGCCGGGATCGATGGGCACAGTGCTGGAGACGGGGGTTACTGCAACCAGGGTTGGGGGGGCTCTGGGGGGTTGGAGACAGGGGCCACAGCAGCCAGGATCGTTGGGCAAAGGGCTGTAGATGAGGGTCACTGCTACCAGTATTCAGGGTCCCAGGGCTGGAGGGGAAAGGCCCATGGCCCAGATCTGTAGTAGCTGGGCTAGAGACGGCTGATGGTGGGGGGAGGCTCAGGGCTAAAGGGGGCGTCACCACAGCCAGGATCAATGGGCGCTGGACTGGAGACGAGGATCATCACAGCAGGGATCGAAGATCCCGGGGCTGGAGAGGGGTACACCACTGCGGGTCTGGGATGGTGAAATGAAGGCTTTTCGCTGCTAAGGAGAGGCGGGGCTGACCGTGGGCCAGCCTCAGCCTCACATGCTGTGTAATCCTGGTCTGGCCTCTACTGTCACTCCTGAAGTTTTGCTGTTGACACAGGTGCCGCTGCACCTGCTGCTGTAAAGGGCAGCCTCTTGCTCTTCCTCCTTCCCTGGTGACCCCTGTAAACTAAGGAGGTATCGCAGGGAGCAGCGCCCCTCACTCTAACCTCGCACCTGCTCTTCTTCCTTCCACCGTGGTCATTTAGAACTGGTTTTGTAAGTGGATCCACACAGCCTGTAGATTCTTGAGTTTGGCTCATTTCACTCAGCATACTTTGCTGGACGCTTATCCAGGTGGGTGCAGCGAGGGTTCATTGCCCACTGTTGCTAGGCCCTAGTCCACAGCATAAGCAACTCCAGGGGACTCTGCTACCAGTGAAGCTGCCAACCACGTCAATGGGCAGATCTTTGTGTGAACTTTCATACTTCGGAGGAAGAATGGTCCGGAGTGCCTCTGGAAGAATGAGGGGCAATTGTTCGTTATTCTGTTAAGGAACTGTGGGTTCCCCGGGGTGGCGTACCATCGTGCATTTCTATTAGCAGTACACAGGACGTCTTGATTTCCACGTTCTAGTGCCCATTTCAGTGGAGTGCCTGTTTTTCACTTTGTTCTGTCTGCCAGGTAGACCAACAGCTTGATGTGGTTTTAGCTTCATTTCCCTGATGGCCAGTGGTGTGGGCTATCCTTTCCTTGAGCCCATTCTATCCTACCCCCCCACCCCCCGTGGCTTTTGCTTTGCTTTTTGTTGTTTTGTTTTTTGAGACAGGGTTTCTCCGTGTGGCCCTGGCTGTCCTAGAACTCACTCTGTAGACCAGGCTGGCCCCCAGCTCACAGAGATCGGCCTGCCTCTGCTTCTTGAGTGCTGGGATTAAAGGTGTGTGTTGATCTTGTGTTCTGCAGTGTTGCTGCACACACTGTTTCCTTCTGAGAACTTTTGTAGATTCTTTGAGATTTTTCTATGTAGACCAACAAGCCTTCTGCCACTAGGAGTAGCTTTCTTTAGTTTCTTCCTTTGAATCTNTGTGTCTTGTGTTTCCTTTCTTGCCTGATTACAGTTGAAGAACAACACTGTTGTCAGGTAAGAGGATGGGGTTGTTGGCAGTAGACATTTCTTGCCATAATGTATCCATATGTATCTTTACAGTTTAGGTAAAGGTCCATAAAAGCATCTTTACAATTTCTAGGCCAGCCTGGGCCACATAACTAGACTCTGTCTTAAAAACAAAAAAGGGCCCTCATCTTTCCCAATTTTTTCTGATAATTCTTCCCTAAAACACAAATGGCTGTGATTTTACCAAATATCTTTTCTGTTGATAAGATCACATGGTCTTAGCTGGATGGTGGAGCACACCTTCAATCCTAGGAGGCAGAGACAGGTGGATCTCTGTTGAGTTCGAGGCCAGCCTGGTCTACAAAGTGAGTTCCAGGACAGCCCTACACAGAGAAACTCTGTCTCAAAAAACAACAAAACAAAACAAAAGATCACATGATCTTGGGTTGGGTCTGTAGCTCAGTGGTCTAGCACTTGTGTAGCAGAGCCTCAAAAACAAACAAGGGGGCCCTTGGGAGGAGTTGGAGGGGGGAATGGAGGTTGAAAATAATTAAAATACATTGTATACATGTATGAAATTTTCAAAGAATCAATACAAATATTCTTTTCAAATGCATCTATTTTTCTTCTGCATGTTGCTGTGTGGGATGCTTTGCGGTTGCCTGGTGTTTGGATGTCAATCATGTTTCAGCTGGCTGGGGTTTCCCTCCATCTGTTCATTTTAAGTTCTCTCCTGAGCTTTTGTTTCGGTTCCCAGCCATTTAGGTCTCCACTTCTGTAAGAAGAACTTCTAACCAGTCTTATTAATAAACACGCGGAACAAGAAATAAGGGTGAAAATCTGACAGAGATCAGAGGAATTAGGAGCAAGCCACCACTCACCAAC
>LZPO01034768.1:1002304-1015971 GCA_001675575.1 Neotoma lepida
ACCCTCAGATAAATTTTATTAGGGAGGACAAATAAGATATCACAAATATCACCACACACTTCCTTCTTTGTCTTCTCTTTGCAGATGTTTTCTTACTTGCTTCTGATTGCTGGTTGAAGCATTTTCACGGTGGCTGCTTTAAAACCTTTGGCAGCTGTCGTGGCATCTCTGACACTTCAGTTAGTGTCTTCTGTTATTTTCTCAGTTTGAGAACCTCCTTTTGGTATGACAAATGGTTTGGGGTGAGATCTAATGGTTTTCTGTTGTGTTCTGAGACTCAAGTCCTATTAAAACCTTTAGCTGGTGGAGGAGGGGTTCCACCCACATTGTATGGCACGTGTTTCTGCTGGGTTCTCTGTAGGGTTTCTGCAGGAGCCACCAGGCCTCCTCTGGAAACTCCCCAGCAAGGCTGGAAGAAGCTACCTGTTCAAGCAGCCCTGTGGATGAAGTCCAGGCTGCCAGCTGAGATGGAAGAGCAACCTGCTACACCTTCAGGGTGGAAAGGATGGCACTCTCACCTAGCCAGGCTCCCTGGGCCTTGGGAAGAGGGTGAGGCTAGAGCATGCTGTGGTGAAAAGTTTGTCTCACTCAGCTGCCCTTTCCCGGTCTCCTTGATGCTATGCAAGGGTTGCGAGCCTGAGACCAGTGGGCAAACAAAACAAAACAAAACAAAACAAAACAAAAAACAAAAACAAACAAACAAAAAAAANCCCCAAATGGTGCACCCAAAGCCATGCACCTTAGCCATGCCTGGAGCCCAGGGTCTCCTTCCTTCCTCCCGCAGGGGCCTCCTGCTGGCCTGTGCAGGACACCTGGAGGACAGGTGCAGGACACTTAGGGGACAGGACATCTGCTCTATCTTCCTCAAAGCGCCCCATGACTCCAGGAGAGCTGCCTGTGTGCAGACGTCTGTAGATGGTGAAGGATGGAAAGGTTCACTTGCCCAATGTTAGTCTCTTGTTATCTTCTGCCCAAACATCCCAAATTTACCGAGCATGTTCAGGTGCTCAACAAAGACATGATACCACCAGCTAAGTTCTGTGAGTGTTGTCGAGTAGTATTTCCTCTGGCTTTCTGGGGAGTTGACTGTGCTTGCTGCAATAGGTGGGGCTTGGAGTACTGGGCAGAGAGGGACCATTCTGATTGGTGCCATCTGAGACATGGTCAGGAACTGGGCNCCTTTGGGTGACAAGCAGGTGGAAGAGTAGACCACTAGCCACACAAGCACGTGATAGCTAGCAGATGCCCACACCTGTATCTGTGGAGTCAAAGAAAGATAGAAAAGGGTGAGGCAGGGGTGGGCTGGCCTCCAGCTGTGCTCTGGGAACCTGAGCTCTGAGTCTGTCGCCAACCTAGGAGGTGTTCCTGAGGTTGGGGGGGACAGCCTGTGTGATGAGAACAGGGTGGAGGTGGGGGGCTACTACAGAGGGGTGGGGGCAGCTGTGGGGAGTGCCAGTGGGGTGCCAGGAGCTCACTGGCTTGTATTGTTGTTGCAGGGGGGAAGCGAGATGAAGCACTGATCCTGCCCATCAACTCCTCCCTGAGTGTTACACTGCACCAGGACCAGGTGACTGTGCACCACACAGACACTGAGCTCTGATACCTAGAATGGGGTGGTTTCTCAGGGGAACCATAGCCGGCCTGTGTCCTTCTAATTCCTTTTGGACTGCCCAGCACACAGTCCCCTTGTCTCCTCATCCACATACAAATTCCCAATGCCACAGGGCTGGTTTTATACCTAGGTTCCTTTACTCAGAAGGATTAGGTGCCCTTGGTTCTGCTGTGGGTGAGATAGACCCCGAATAGTGAAGGCCAGGCCAGTGTGGCCAGCCTGAAGGGCTTGCAGACTTCCCTGCTACCTAGCCAGGCCTGACCTCAGTGACCCCCTGACCTTCCACAGGCTTGTCCCTGCCCAGGTGGACAGCCATGCTAGCTATAGGTAGGAAAGGCCTCCTGGGCAGAAAGGGATGCTTTGTGGGCATTCGTCCTCAGCACTGGCCCCTGTTCTCCTTCCCAGTTAAGAACCATCACAACTGCTGCCATCAGCAAGGACTTCACAGAGGACCGCATCTGGCTGAATGGTCAAGAGGAGGATGTGGGGCAGCCACGGCTCCAGGCCTGCCTGAGGGAGAGTGAGTTGGGTTGACAGCCACTCCTGCTGTGCCCTTGAGGATGCTGACTGCCCATAGGAAGCCTCTAATAACAGACAGAGAGGGGCTGGGGCTGGAGCACCCCAGGAGGAAGTCCATGTGGGAAGCCTGGGCGTTACTGCTTCATAGATTTCAGCCACACTCTAACCACTCCCAGCCCCAGGCAGATGAGGTGGCAGGAGCAGATCCAGTGGGTCTGCCAAGTGACAAGACCACTCACTATNATCTCTCCCCTGCAGTTCGCCGCCTGGCTCGGAAGCGGAGGAGCACAGGGGACGGGGATGCACTTCCCCTCAGCCTCAGCTATAAGGTGCATGTGGCCTCAGAGAACAACTTCCCCACTGCTGCAGGTCTGGCATCCTCAGCAGCAGGCTATGCCTGCCTAGGTGGGTACTCATAGGGACTGGGGGACCCAGGGTTCTGCTTTGTAGTAGTAGGGGGTTCTCTGATGAGTCAGCACCCAGGGCTCCCATTGTTGGAGCTTCCTGTAGATAGGCCCTAAGTTTGCCCTTTTCCAGAATGCATTGACCACCAGACCCTCTCTGTATTTGTGTGAGGGCCCTCCAACTCCCAAGTGACACAAGTGCCTGAAGCCACCTGAAGGTAGAAAATAAAATACCTGGAGGCAGTAGGGGGAGGGGTCAGGGGTCTTGGCCCAGCTTCAGGCACAGCTGCGTCCTGGCTGTCTGACCCTGTTCGTCAGGAGCTCTCTTTTCCCATCAGTGTCATCCCTGCTTTCTACCTTGGGGTCGCTGTACGTGACACCCCCATCCCTGGCACAGGCAGTCCTCATGATGGTGAGCTCAGGCCACCCTTAGCCCTTAGCTCCAGGGGTGATAGCTTCCTGGTCCAGCTGGCTCCTGTGTCACCCTGCAGTGGAGGTGGAGGTGAGCCAGTCCTAGACACAGGGTCACCTTCTCGAGATTGCTAGACTCAGAGAAGGCCTCATGCTGAGCAGCAAGCTTGCCTCGCTGCCTGCTATACTGTCTTCCCCCAGACACATGACTCAGGCTTTCACCTTGGTCCCTGCTCCTGGTGGCCTTCTGAATGCTACCCCTTCCCTTAGTGTTCCACTTGGGTGCAGCTCCTCAAAGAAACTTCCCAGCCCTGGTCCTGAGATGGTTTATGAGACTGACTACATTTCCAGACTCAATGCTGAGTGAAGCGATGTGGAACTGGGAGATGCCAGCCCAGATGCCAGAACCCCTGCTCTGCCTCCTCAGAATCTCATTTCCTAGCAGAGCCGGACTATGTGGCACANTAACCCTCACCCCTGCCTCCATGTCTCTTTCCTGTGCCTTCAGCCTATACCTTGGCCCGGGTCTATGGGGTCGAGGGGGACCTCTCGGAAGTGGCTCGGCGGGGCTCAGGCAGTGCGTGCCGCAGTCTTTATGGGGGCTTTGTGGAGTGGCAGATGGGGGAACAGGCAGATGGAAAGGACAGCGTCGCCCGGCAGATAGCCCCAGAGTGGCACTGGCCCCAACTCCGAGTCCTTATCCTTGTGGTAAGTGGATGGACATGCAGCCAGTGGGAGAATGGCTGTTTAGCCAGGGCTGGGCTAAGAATGGACGGACCATATTTATCTGAGATTCACCAGCATACTAGGCCAGCAGGGCTAGACAATAGACCAAAGCTGTTGGTGGTAGGTGGTAGGATCAGGAGTGACTCCCACATGGCAAGGCTGTGACCCTTCCCATGGTATGGCTAGACCCAGACCCACATCATCCCTCCCTGACCAGGAGCCCGGGGTTGGTTTGGCAGAGGACAGGGCCAAGTGATAGGGCTGTGCTATGGGTCCCCGGTGGCCCAGGCTCAGTGCCGTCTCCCATTCAGGTGAGTGCCGAGAAGAAGCAGATAGGGAGCACGGTGGGCATGCAGACCAGTGTGGAGACCAGTACCCTGCTCAAGGTAGGACCTGCTGGGGAGGGTGGAGACCAGAGCCCTGCTCAAGGTGAGTCTCCACTGGGGGGAATGAAGTATACTACTCAAGATAGGGCTCCCCTGATGACGGGGTGGCTCTGGAGGCCTTATGCCCACACCTACTGGCAGAGAGTGTTGTACCCACTCACTCATTCCCTCCCTCCCTTTGCAGTTCCGGGCTGAGTCTGTTGTGCCCGAGCGCATGAAGGAAATGACTCGTTGCATCCGAGAGCGGGACTTCCAGGCCTTTGCCCAGCTGACCATGAAGGAGAGCAACCAGTTTCATGCCACCTGCCTTGANACCTTCCCACCTATCTCCTACCTCAATGACACCTCCAGGCGCATCATCCAGCTAGTGCACCGCTTTAACACACACCATGGACAGACAAAGGTGAGAGTTGTGGGGGATGTAGTCAAGCAGAGGGTCCAACTGTAGGGAAGAGCATGGACAATGATGGAGATGTGGTATACATGGGCGGACAAAGCTTATGGAAGTGGGTGGGGCCTCCAGGATGGGCCTCAAGACCGTGGCAGACATGGTACAGACAAGCTCCACCCTACGGTTCTGGTTTGTTCTGTGTTTTGTGTCTTGTCTACTACACACTAGCTATATGACCCACACAGGTCACAGCTCCAGGCAGAGGTGACTCACACCAGTGTGTTTAATTGGTACTACACCCTGGTTTGGTTGCATGGGTCCTGTTCAACTCTGGGAGACCCTAGGGCCCCCAGCAGGTAGAGGGTCCTGAGTACTGAATGAACAGCTGGGGATACACTTTGGGTTCCAGGTGGCATACACATTTGATGCAGGCCCCAATGCTGTGATCTTCACCCTGGATGACACTGTGGCTGAGTTTGTGGCAACTATGAGGCACAGCTTTCCCCCTGCAACAAATGGAGACAAGTGAGTGTGTGTTCCTCTTCCTTGCCTTGAGATGCCTGGAACATTCTGCTTGGACCAAATGGTGGTCATAATACTAAGCCAGGAGATCTCAGGCTCTGACTGTCCTTCTGCAGGGACACAGCCATGGCACATGGCAGCATCAAGAGTCTCTCCTGATAGACACACAGGCTGCAGATGTATGAACAAATACCATATTCCCCTCCTAAGAAATGACATTTCAGCTGGGTGAGGTGGCCCTCACCTAGAATACCAGTGCTAGGAGGTAAATTCAAAGCCAGCCTGGCCTATAGTATGAGACCCTATATCAAAAAGTTGATTTTTTTAAAGGAGAGAAATAATGTCCCTGGAAGGTCAGGGGCCCTCCCTCAGCAAAGGTCAACTTGAGTTTATTTGTTTATTTAAAAAGATTTTAGGCTGAGTATTTTGCCTGTGTGAATGTCAGTACACCATATGTGTGCAGTATCCTTGGAGGCCAGAAGAGGGTGTCAGTCTTCTGGAACTGGAATTACAGATGGTTTTGAGCTGCCATGTGGGTGCTGGGACTCTTAACCCCAGTCCTCTACAAGAGCAGCAAGTGTTTTCAACCGCTGAGCCTCCTCTCCAGCCCAGAACTGAGTTTTATCAAGAAAGACATCAGGCATTCTGATGAGTGTGTGAAATATCTGATACTTTGAAGCATAGGATTCAAGCAAAGCCCCAGTTTCTTCCTTATTGAACAGTTTTGAGCCTGTGCATGTGGTCCCTGGTCTCTTCATGGTGCAGATCTGTCTCCCGGGACTGGTCTGACTGCTCTGTGCCTTAGCAAAATCTCTAAGTCATAGTGCTCTCATCATCCCTAAAAGAAACCTCCCTGCTAGCAGACCCCTGCCCTCCTCCCACCCTTGCCATCCACCACCCACCATCTCTGAAGAGCTGTCCATCTGGGCCTTCCTCACATGGCATCATGAGCACACTTCCTCCTTCTTTGCCTAGGTTCCTAAAGGGGCTGCCGGTGATGCCTGTTCTTCTCTCTGATGAGCTGAAAGCTGCGCTGGCTATGGAGCCCAGCCCTGGTGCTATCCAGTACATCATTGCCACTCAGGTGAGGCCCAATCAATACATGGCAGGTACCTCCTTATCTGCTGAGGGGCCCAGGCTCCCTCCCTCCACGGTGTCTCAGGCAGGAAGCAGAAGCCAACATCAACCATGGCACAGAAGTAACCACATGCTGTTCTTTGGGCTCAGAGTCATCAGACACTGCTCTGCTCATTGCCTCTCAGTGGTCATTCAGGGACAAGTTGAAGTANTTTGGGATGCGAGGATTAGTAACTCGGGACCAAGAGAAGCCAGGAAGATAAAAAGTGGTCACTTTTATCACCAGCATAGGTAGGTGTTGGAGTCCCCAAGACTCTGCCCTCAGGGTGTTCCCTACCACAAGCAGGCCAGCATCCCTGTATCTCCTGATTCTGCTCAAAGAGGCTCACTCTAAATCCCCGCCTTCTACACCAACCATGTGCTGAGGGCCACAGANATCCCCAGGATCTGGCCCAGCCAGGGTAAGGGGCACCTAGCAGCTTAGGTGGCTTAGCTTGGACAAGCTGCTGTGGATTTACCAGGAAGGGAGACACACACACACACCCGCCCCGATCGAATCCTATTTTAGAGTCTCTGGTTTGTAAAGTCCCTGGAGCAGTGGGTAGGGCTACTGCTGTTACCCATGACTAGACACTGATTTTTCTCCCCCAGGTTGGACCAGGGCCTCAAGTCCTAGACAACTCACACGCTCATCTGCTAGGCTCAGATGGCCTGCCACAACAGGACTCCTGACCTCTTCCAGGCCCAATCCCTCGTGCCATTGGAGAAAAGGTTGCTCACTGGGACTAGGGAGCTGATGTGCTGTCTGGCCATGCCTGTGGGGTTGCTTGGTGATAATGCTGTGCTGGAGGACNGTNAGTGGTGATGAGCAACAGGCCAGGCAGCTGGGGGGCAGGGGTCCCCTTTCAAGTGCCTCACATTCCCTGCTGATTTTTGAAGGGCTTACTGAAATACTCTGTGAAACTTCCTGTATTCCAGAAAGAAGCTCATTAGGGAAGGGGCGNCTCATTGAAGAGGCTCCTAGGGCCTCAGTAACCAGCTAAGCTTGGAGGATGATGGCTAGCCTCTGCTGAGACTCAGGCCCCTAAACTCAGGCCACACCGTGGATGGAATATTTCTGTGACCAGTGACCCCTCCTCTTGAGGGTAGAGGCTGTTGAGCCCACAGGGTGAGGTCCATTGTGGGTGTGGGTGCATTATGAAGGTGCAGGTAATGGACCTGATGGCCATAAATAAAATGTGCTGCTGCCTGCCTGCCTTGGCTGTGCTTTNTCTTCATAAACCAGATTTCTAGGGTCCATGATCTACAGTGACTGCTCAGGTCCCTACCTGCCATTGAGTTCCATCTTGTTTGTGTAATGGAGAGATGAGGCCTGAAATGAGTTCTGCTAGGATTGCTTCCCACTGCCCACAAGCCAGCCCCAGCCACTGTGCCCTTCTGTGACAGTCTCCTGCCCNCTCCTCACCTTATGCCATACCCCAACATACATGCAGCTGCTGCTGAGCTGGTCTGGGCCAGAGGAAAGAGACAACAGAGCAATAGTGTTCAGCTGTCCCCTGCTTTCGGGGTTTTCCCAGCCTTGCATATCATGTCCCCCTCCCTCCACTTAGTCATGTGACCCAGACCACACCTGCCCCAGCTCACAGTGGGTCGGAAGTAACTTCATCCTGTCTCTTATACACATCTAGATGTGTATAAGAGACAGGTATATCATGTCCCCCTCCCTCCACTTAGTCATGTGACCCAGACCACACCTGCCCCAGCTCACAGTAGGTCGGAAGTAACTTCATCCTTTCGGATTTGCCTTTGTCTGATACGCATAGGAGCAGGGGGGGTGAAACTTACTCCAGTGGTCCTGGGGACGGGGTGGGGCGGGGGAGTAACCATCACAAGGAACATTTCCTGCTGGAGGGATGCCCGTAGGGAGGCTGTCCCACCCACCAAGGCTCAAAGGGAAAGCGCAGAAGAGGCCTCTAGGGCACAACCCTAGGGGGCGGAGCCTGAGCAGGGGGCGGGCCGATCCGTGAGGACTTTTAGAGTGGGCTGCAGAGTTGGACCCGGCGGCTGCGTGTTCAGGGTCCTCGCCATGGGGCAGATCGAGTGGGCCATGTGGGCCAACGAGCAGGCGCTGGCATCTGGCCTGAGTGAGTGAGGTGGGCTGCGGGCGGAGAGGCCGGTCAGGACCCCTGGGGCGCCTCGGGAGAAGCAGGGCTCGGGCTGGCGCTGCGGACCTCCCAGCGCGGGCTGCGGGCTGCGGGCTGCGGGGGCTCGGAGCGGGCGGTGGCCGCTGCTGGCCTTGCTTGGCCGCCTGCTCTGCGACCCCGCCCTGCACCCTGCTCTGTCCGCGCTAGGACCTCAGAGGAGGAAGTTGCTCGCAGCTGGGGAAGAGGCATTCGCCCGGTGGTTTCCCGCCCGGTTAGGAAAACCCGCCGGAAGACCCTTTTCTATGACTAGCCCACTTATCCTGGAGTCGGGGCTCTGGCATTGAGGGTTGCTAGGGCTCCGTCTTCTCTTAGAGGGGCTTGGGATAGGAGCTGATCTCATCTTGGAGGAGCAGCTGACTCCATCCCACAAGCNGAATGTGCGCAGAAACTATTTCACAAGAGTCCGGACACCACTCTGAGTGATCTTAGCTCAGGTCTAAGGTGCTGGACACTTGGCTTTGGCCAGAATGATGCTGGCCGTGGCTCAAACAATCAGGATAGCCTGGGAAGTCTGCCCAGAGGTAGACTTCACTGCACCTAGGCTTCACTGCACCAAGGAAGGAACCTAGTAGAACAGACCAAGAGCATCAGGCCTGAGACTAGAAGAAACTGGAGACATGCCTCAAAGCCAAAGCTAGCCAGGAAAGACCTGCAAGGGCAGGGGCGGGAGTCCAGACCCACCTCCACTCACCTGGGAATAATGCATAGGGGAGGTGATGGAGAAATCTCCCCAGTCCACACTGGAAGCTCCATTCTGGGGTGGGAGGCTTTGACGCTGAAGCCCTTTGAGAATGGTGGGCCAGTTTAGACTCATCCTCCCTTCTCTCCTTCCCACCTGCCTGCCAGTGGTGGACTGTGTACCGTGTACACTACCTACACTTCAAAAGTTCCCTCCAGGAAGTAGAGGTGACAGAGAGACACAGCTGGGGTGGGAAGACCCGGGCTCTACTGTGACTGCTAGCTTCTCCTGTGAGTGCTAGCATGTCCTGTCTGCATGTGCTGTGTAAGGTCTCTGCTAATTGTTCACAGTGCCCAAGCTGACACAACTGTCCTGTGTCATTTACAGGACAGAGTAGAGATCTAGAGAAGTCACTGGCTGTGGTCACTTTCTCCATCAAGTGGCACTTCTGTGGCACTTCTCTGACTTTCCTTGTTTCTGGAAAGTACAACCACCTTGGGAAGGTTTTGGACAGTCTGGGTCCAACCAACAGGAACACAATTGTTTTTTAACATTTTACTTTTCAGATTATGTGTGTGCATGTGTGTCTGTGTATGGACATGTGAGTAAATGCAGGTGCTTGCAGACAAAGGTGAGAAGAGGGAACTGGATCTCCTGGAGCTGGAGTTAGAGGTGGTTCTGAGCTGCTGGTGTGGGTGCTGGGAACGGAACTCGGGTCCTCTGCAGGAGCAGTGAGCCTCTTAACCACCGAGCTACCGCTCTTCCAGTTTTGTTTGTTTGTTTGGTTTTGGTTTTGGTTTTTTGAGACAGGGTTTCTCTGTGTAACAGCTCTGGATGTCCTGGAACTCGCTCTGTAGGCCAGACTGACTTCCCAAGTACTGGGATCAAAGGCGTGTGCCACCACTGCCCAGCTGTTTTTTGTTGTTTGTTTGTTTTGTTTTGAAATCACAGAAAACCCCATCTATTCTGGCCACATCATCTCCTGGCTCCGTCTCAGGACCTATTTCTGACTGCCGGAGCCCCTGCTTGCCTCCTGGGCACTCTCCTACCTTCTTTGCCATACAGCTTCTTTTCTGCTTCTGAGTTTCCTGAATGTACAACAGGGCCTTGGCACAAACTGCTGCTGCCACAACCCCAGAGCTAGCTGACGCCTCCCTTCACCTCTCCTCCCCTCGAGACTCAGATGTTACCTGCTCAGAGACATCCAACTTCATGTAGCCTGATTCCCCGGGATGAGGACCCTCTGTTAAAGTGTGCCACTGTCTTAAGCAAGCCACGGGCTTTGGTCTTTATGTTAGTTTAGAGTCCCTGTACACAGTAGTTGTTCTTGATTGGGTTTAAGAATGAGTCCTTGGGTCTCCCTGGTGGATAAAGGGTGTCCCTTCCCACTAATGGCAGCAGAGCAGACGCTCAGAATAGACATGACATCCTAAGGACTAGTGGATAGCAGGCTCAGTGAATGTGTGACCACAAGACCCCTCCTGCAGAGCACAGCCTTTATCCTGATCAGCAAAACAGGAAAGTTAATATGTAGCTGAGCTACACAAGCCAAGCATAAGAATAAACCAGTGCTATTTGAAGGTTGGGAGAGGGGCCTGAAGTCTGGGGATGCCCAGGACAATATGGCGGCTTTTCCTGAGACCACTCCAGGGTCTCTTACTGGAGAAGGAAGGAGTCACCACCCAAGCAAGACTCACATAGGACATATATCCTTGCAGCTTCCATGAGCTGTTGCTGCCAGGGGTCAGGTGGAAGAGACTAAAGCCTGAGATCTGGGCCTGTACAGGCTGCTGGAGGGAGGCTGCCTCCACCCACAGATGCGGAAGCTGGAGAATTCTCACTTGAGGGAGAAGCCCTCAGCTGGGCGGGCACACAGGCTGCTGTGGAATGCACGCCCTATTGGCATGAGCTCACATTAGCTCACTGTTTGAGGAAGTGAACCTTGTGAGGAGTCAGCACCCATAATGCAGGGCACCCATAGGGCAGGGGTGCTGGTCCCACTGGAAAGCGAAAAAGTGTGCCTTGAATGCCAAAGGAGATCTGACCAACTGGATTTGAGAAAGTGAATTCCCGTGCGATGTCCAGAGATGCACATAGGTCAAGTCTTGGTGGTGGTGGATACGCTGAGGATGCACAGCCCTGAAGACGGAAACAGAAGGAAGTTGGGAGGAACCACCCCGACACGGGGGTTTCTACACAGACGTTGTGTCATACATTGGACAGGCAGAGTGGACANGTGAGGCNCTGAAGTTCCACAAGAGAGCATCCGTAGTGTGGGGGAGGGAGGTCTGAAGGNGAGACAAACATTTCCCAGAAGTGACTATGGGCTGAAGAGAGTAAGAAGTGGTTTTCAGAACTAATGAAAACAAATCCCTTCCTGAACACATTGAAATGACATTAGACAAGGAAAAGAAGTCATGGGGTAATACCAGCTTATAGAGTTCTCAGATCTGCCGTAGATGCCAGAAGCCAGTGCAGCAATGATGTCATAGAGGCCAGAAGACAGATGTCTTAGGTGCTGAGAGTAGGGCAAACCCTCTCTGCNTGCACCGTCCCGCTGAGTTTCAGCTAGCACACCCTCCGTGCAAAGGTGACTAGTGGACATGCTTCAGCAGAGGGCAGCTGAGTCCAGAGAAGGAGGCACTGGAGCGAGAGTGGGGGCTGCCAGATGAGTAGCAAGTGAGGCAGTAGAAGTGAAGCTGAACTTCCTGAAGCTCACCCGTGGCTAGGAAGGGTTGTGCAGTAAGTAGCCTTAAAGATTTGCGAGAATTTATTTTCAAATATTAGGACAGGAAATAAAATAACTTAGCCATGTGCATCTCAGTTTGAAAAATAGGAACCACACATCACTACCTTTGAAAAACGCTTGCTAAAAAATACTTTTTTTTTTTTTTTTTTTTTTTTTTTTTTGGTTTTTTCGAGACAGGGTTTCTCTGTGTAGCTTTGGCGCCTTTCCTGGAACTCACTCGGTAGCCCAGGCTGGCCTCAGACCTGTCTCTTATACACATCTAGATGTGTATAAGAGACAGGCCCAGGCTGGCCTCGAACTCACAGAGATCCACCTGCCTCTGCCTCCCGAGTGCTGGGATTAAAGGCGTGCGCCACCACCGCCCGGCCTAAAAATACTTTTTTAAAAGTACTTTTTTAAAAGTCTGAGTAAAACTTACTGGAAATTTCTAGAATAGAAAAAAAAATTTTTTTTCTGCTTATTTTTTGAAATAGAGTCTTGACCTGAAATCTATTATCCTTCTGTCTTAGCCTCAAGAGTGTTGGGATAACAGGTGTGGCCACACCTAGCTGAAAATGATACTTTGCAGAGCAACCAGTGTTCTTTGACAATGAACATCTCTCCAGCCTTCATGTAATCAAGATCTTAAGAATTTTCTTAGTTTTGTNTATCACTCATCTTTCTAAATCTACAACAGGTTCCTGTATTTTATTTATTTGTTTGTTTTGAGACAAGGTTTCATGTTTCAGGGTTTCAGACTCACTNTGTAGCCAAAGATGACTTTGAATTCCTGGCCCTCCTGCATCCACCTCCCAAGTGCTAGGATTCCAGGGTCGCATGCATCCCAGCCGATCCTGAAACATACTTTGTGAGGCTAACCTTGAACTCATGGTCTTCCTGCTCCACCATGCAAGCCCACCATGCCCAGTTTAAGCATTGCTAGCGGTTGAACTGAGGGCTTCATGCATGCTGGGCAAACACTCCACTAACCCAGCTACTTCCCCAGCTTGTTCTTTTGTTTGAAACAGGGCCACACGTAGCCCAGGCTGTTCTCAAATTCACTGGGTTGGTCTTGAACTCTGATCCCCTTGCCTCTACCTCCCTAGTACCCAGATTATAGTTGGATACCACATGCTCAGATAGTAAAGCACATGGAGATCAAAGGACAACTTAGAGAGTCCATTCTCTCCTGCTTCATGGGTCCTGTCATCAGGATGAGCCAGGCTTGGTGGCAGGTGCCTTGACTCACTCCCTCATCTTGCCAACTTCATAAAATATCTCAAATTCACTCTTACTGTTGGTTAAAAAAATAAAAACATAGCCACATCACCTTATCCATCGTAGCTATAGACTAGAAGCCTCCAAATACCCCAAAGACAGGAAAATGAATCAATAAATTGTGGTTGACTTAGGGACTAGAAAAACAGTCAATTAAAAAGAAAAAAGGTAAGAAAAGAAACTAAAAATCATGCCAAGTGGTGGTGATGCACACCTTTAATCCCAGTACTCAGGAGGCAGAGGCAGGTGGATCCCTGTGAGTTGGAGACCAGTCTGATCCATGCTGCAATCCAAGCACATGAAGATGGGGCTCAGGCGTTCCGGACCAGCCAGTGTGTCCAGGCTTTCTCAACAACAACAACAAAAGAAGAGTGATCTGTTAATTAGTTACAGAGCCCATCACTTCAACTTCATTTGAGCTAAAGACACAGACACAAGAACTTTCTGAAATGAGGGAGGTTGTAAGTCATGTGGTTCCATGGAGGAACTAAGCTTCACACTTGCATATTCTACTATAATGAAGCCTTGACTGAAGGCTGAAGGCTGAGATGATGGTAGGGCCATGTGATTATGGCACAGCCTTGTGCAGGGTTTTGTTTTTTGCTTTTTGGGGGATGGAACCCAGGTTTTTGTTGCTTACAAAAGGACCAAGAGGAAATACCACAGCTGAAAAGAAGGGCAGTAGCAGTCAGGCAAACAAGAATGTAAGCACGCCTTTAATCCCAGCACT
>LZPO01034768.1:1016116-1049543 GCA_001675575.1 Neotoma lepida
GAATGTAAGCACTAGACAGCTACCATGGAGCTGAAGCAAGACTCCCACCAGCAAGTTCAGCTCGCCCTGGCCATGTCACCAAGTGTCCTCTCTGCCCCATGCACCCCCTGCAATACAGACATTTCCTCTGGGGCAGCAGAGAATTGGAGGAGGTGGTCCTAGCCCAGGGGCAAGCTCAAGTTGGTCCACACCTGCAGCAGGTGCTACCTCCTAATCACCTTCCTCCACCCTTAGTCCTCATCACAGGGGGCATCGTGGCNACTGCTGGGCGCTTCACACAGTGGTACTTTGGTGCCTACTCTATGTATCCTTCTACTGGGGACCAGGAGGGTGTGGTGATACAACTGCTTCCAGGGTGAGCACNTCACAGTTTGCAGAGTGCTACACCTATCCTGTTTGGCCACAGCTTCAGGAAGCGGGACCAGTTTTAGAAGCCAAGGCCCAGGGCTGGGGAGCCACTTGCCAAAGGCCACAGAGTGGGTTTCCAACAAATGTGGGGCTGAGGCCCACGATCCCAAGGCTTGGATTAGAGTCCACTGCCTTCTCCCTACCTTGCTGGACAATGGACCCTCTGGCCAGAACCTGAGAACAGATACAGTGGGAGAGCAGGTATGGGCCAGTGGCTGTGCCTCCATTTACCTATCAGCAGAAGTGCACACTAGCTTAGGCCAAGCGTGCTTTTCCTTAACCATAGCACAGTGCTGCAGGTGTGCTCATCTGTCTGCTGGAGTACCCCCGGGGAAAGAGGAAGAAGGGCTCCACCATGGAGCGCTGGTAAGTCGTTCCCACCCGAGTGGCCTGGGGCTGGCTTGTCGGGAGCTTCCAGCCTAAGGCCTGCCCAGCTGCTGGGCCCATGTGACCAGGAGGAAAAGGGTCTTCCCTGGAAAGGGATGGATAGGGAGTGACAAGGGGTCCTGAGTGTGACTGGTGCTGACTCCATGACCTTCTGTCTTCCCTCTCCATCTAGTGGACAGAAGTACTTGACTACCGTGGTGAAGCTCTTTGGGCCCCTCACAAGAAATTACTATGTCCGGGCTGTCCTCCACTTCCTGTGAGTCCCCCTGCCAATGCCCTGGGTAACAGGAGACTAGAAGGAGACACCCCATGGGTCTGTAGCCTGGACAGGAGGTTATGGCTCAGCCAAGCCCCTTCTTCATTNATGTTTGTCCAGACTCTAGAAAAGCCCAGCCTTTAGAGAGGGCAGAAGGTCCCAAACCTGCATCTGTCATCTGTTGTGCAGTGCACACCAAACCTAGCAGCTGAGCTACAGTTGTGGTGCTGAGTGGTTCTCCGTGGTGTGTTACACCTGCTGTTTCTCATGGTCTTTGCCAAGCCTGGACTGGGACACACCCATGTGGCCACACCCCTTTCCCCCAGCACAGTAGCTGGGGCTTGAATCAAAGGACACATCACTGCAGAGGGCAGTTTATACCAAACCTAAGCTGGACCTGGGCAGAGCTGGCCTCTGTTCATTCTAGGGCCCTGGGGATGAAGTCTCCCTCTGAGACCTTGTGGCCAAGAGCTCAAGATCCTCTCTGACTGTTGTCTTATCCACTTCCTCCTGTTACCCCTCAAGATTGTCAGTGCCTGCAGGCTTCCTGCTGGCCACTATCCTGGGGACCGTCTGCTTGGTCATTGCCAGTGTGATCTACCTGCTGGTAAGTGGCTGCCCTCTATAGTAAGCCTCCTCTATCCCCTACTCCCGTGTCCTTGGTGCTCTCTCAGCCCTCATGACAGCTTACTTGCTCACATCAGCTTTGGTTAATGCACATCTGGTATATCTTGGGCCCTTCCCTGTTGAAGCTGCATTGTAGCTCTGTGGGGTAGGTGGATAAACTCAGAAAGGCAGTGTGGCTGGGCCAGGTCCTACCTCCCAACCTCAGTGTGGGCCCATTGCTCATCGAAGTCTGCCTGAGGTTAGGGCTGTGTCAGGTACACTTCCCAGGGGCTCATGACACAGAAGCATCTACCTATCTGTCTATCTGTCTGTCTGTCTATCTATCTATCTATCTATCTATCTATCTATCTATCTATCTATCTATCTATCATTGGTAGATACCTACCTATCTTTTTATTTATTTTGAGAGAGAGGGTTTCATGTAGCCCAGGCTGGCCTCAAACTTGCTATGTAGTTGAAGAGGCCTTGAACTCCTGCTCCTCTTGCCTCCACCTCCTAATACTGGATGACAGGCATGTGCTACTTCCCCTAGCTTAGCTTGTCTTCATTAAAAGTGTTTTCTTCATTTCTGAGATCATATAGATAGCTTTCTGATTCTCTTCTGCAGCTCCATTCTTGTCTTCTGTATAGGATGTTCTAGCTTATTGGTTAGAAGGTTTAGCCACAGGTGTGTGAAGGTGTAACTACAGGTATGTGAAGGTGTAGTCACAGGTGTTAGAAGGTTTAGCCACAAGTGTGTGAAGGTTTAGCCACAGGTGTGTGAAGGTTTAGCCACAGGTGTGTGAAGGTTTAGCCACAGGTGTGTGAAGATGTAGCCACAGGTGTTAGAAGGTGTAGCCACAGGTGTGTGAAGGTGTAGCCTTAGGTGTCCGTNTGCTGCAGAGTTTCCATCTCTCAAGCGTTGTGGAATACTAAATTTATTTGTTTATGGCTTTTGTTTTTGTTTTGTTTTTCGAGACAGGGTTTCTTNGTGTAGCCCTGTCTGCCCTGGAACTTGCTCTGTAGACCAGGCTGGCCTCGAACTCAGAGATCTGCCTGCCTCTGCCTCCTGAATACTAGAATTAAAGGCATGCACCACCACTGCCCTGTGGGATACTAAATTTAAATGCACATTTCCAGATACACTGAGCCAGGGGCTGTGGAAGGGCATGTGAGGGTGGGGGATGGCAGCAGTGTTTCCGGCAAGAACTCTGCTTGCATTCTTTAACACCCAGCCCTACATGCTTCCTCCAGAATGCTTGACCCCTGGGGAGGCCTTAGCACAAGTGGGTATCCCTTGGAGGGGACCTGGGAGCTGTGGGGATCTTGGAATTTGTACCTGAAGTGTTATAGAAGTCCAGGATCTCTATGCTCCTTCCACTACAGGGCCCTCCTGGCATGGCCGTATAGCTTGGGTTTGGTGTCAGGCAGTCCCAGATCCTGACTGTGTGGCCTTGGGCCAGTCGATTAATGTAAGCCATTCCCATCCTGCTTAGGGATTAAGAACCATGTCCACTTGGAGTCCCTCATGACAGCAAGCAGCTTGAAGCATAACGTAGTCCCTCTCTGCCCCTCAGGCAGCCATCCGGGGTGAGCAATGGATCCCCATTGAGCCCAAACCCAAGGAGCGGCCACAAGTTGGAGGCACCATCAAGCAGCCACCCACCAACCCCCCACCCCGGCCACCAGTGGAGGTCCGCAAGAAGCCAAGTGTAGATGAGGAGGAGGCAACCAGGGCTGGAGGTCCCCAGGTCAACCCAATTCCAGTGACAGATGAAGTTGTGTGACCTTCAATGGCTGTCTGCAGCTCCTGCGTGAGGTTTCCTGGAGTTGCTGCCAGGGGGTGGTGATGCCCACCGTAATAAACGTAGTGACTAGCTTGTGTGGACACGTGGTTCTTCCTGTGAGGCTGGGGGTCGGCACTAGATCTGACATGCACCTGGTCCTGTCTGGCAACCTGAAGGCCTGACAGCTGCCCAGTGGCCCCTGGGTGGGCTCGTGCTTACAAGTGGGACCCTGAGCCTAGTCCACGTCTTCCCATAGTGGAAACCACTGGCTCCCAGTCCCCTTCACCAAAGGTATCCAAGAGATCCAGAGTATATGCTGCCATCCTGGTGGCTCCTGGTCTGGCTAGAGTCTAGGTCTTCAGTTTGGCCTCACAGCCCTGGGTCTCTACTACAGAAAGGTCTGTTGTGACAGTGACTGCTAGTCTGTCTTGATGCAGAGGAGTGTTCCTGGGGTTGACTTCAGGCAGAGATGCTGTCCCCAAATGGCCAAAGTAATAATAAAGAGTGGAGAGCACAATGTGACCTTGAGGAAAATCCTATCCCCTACCCAGGGCAGTGGCTGCCTCCTGTAGAAAGGTGGCGACCCAGGCCTAATAGCTGTGCGAGTTGTGCTGAAGCCCCTCCCACCNCAGCAGCACCTTCTCAACGTGCACTCCTTAGGTAAGGAATTTGGGGNGTTAGTAGCCTCTGAGCACCCACTGGGTGGGCAGGACCAGGAGGGAAGAAAAGTGGACTTGCAGAAATAAATAAAAGGAAACACTGAACTATGTCCATTTATTTAATAACAGTTAAAATAAATAATTGTTTAAAAACAGCTGNAAGGGCTGCATTGAGCAGAACCAGAGCCAGCTCCTCAGCTCCCTGCCTGTCACTGTTGCTAGAGGTTCAAGGAGAGGAAGCCGGTTCCTTCAGGCCCACCCCACCCTCTCTTTTGAGACAGTTTCCTTATGCAGCCCTGGCTTTCCTGAAACTCATTATGTAGACCAGGCTGTCTGAGAACTTGAGGTAACTTTCCAGTTGCCTGGCACTCCAGATNTGCTTTATACCACACCCAGCTCTCCCTTTTGGTAACAGGGTAAGCTAACACTGGAGAGCCACTGGGAGTGATCCTTCTAGACATGGGGATGGATGCCTGACCTCCTCAGTCCTGAGACCAGCAGTCTGCATCCAGGCACTGGTCAGGGATCACTCCCTGACAAGGCCTGGGTATAGCCTCTGCTGCACTCCTGAGTCAATAAATAGGTAATAAATACACATAAATAGAGGGCATCCTCTGTGGGGATGCCTGGAATATCTGGCCTGGAAGGAGCCCAGTGTACCATGGTGGGGCCATGGCAGATGTCATCAATGTGAAGACCTGGGAAGAACACAGGTGCAACCAACAGGCACTCGGATGAACTCAGTGTGGAAGGTGAAGGATCCTGGTGTAGGGTCCGCTGTACCGTCTTGGGAGCAGGGCTGTCGCCGCAGTACCAGCAGGCTCTGCAGCAGCTGCACAGAGTTCAGGGCGGCTGTCTCTCGGCCTGTCTTGGCATTGATGCAGCCACGACACAGGCATTCTGCCACTGCCAACTTCTGTGGGTAGCGGTTCTTGTCTGTGTCAATGCTGTGGGGACAGAAGCAGTATGGATACTCACCCTGGTCCTATCTAGAACTAATCGGAGCTTTCACAAGCAGCATAGTGAGTACAGCATCCCACCCTGCCCGCCCCCCGGGAGCTCCACCCTCTTGGGGCTACATCACTTGCTCCGGAATGGGCAATCTGAGAGTTCAGGATTTGAACGCTACAGACAGAAAGGTGCAGGCACCAAGAAGGCTGGCATTCAGTTGGTGCTCAATAAATGATGTTGCCTACATTTAACCCATGGCCTCTGAAAACACAGAAGCAGAGGCTTTAATGGNGGGCCCTGGTCTCACTAGGCTCAAGCTACAGCTTTTCAGGGGAAAGTGTTTTTACAGGGTAGAGAGTGAGCATGCCCATTGAACAGGCGAGGACCTAAGGCTCCAGAGTAGGAATACAGCCACCCTACCACCACCCCACCAGTGGGGACCCCATCAACCTTACCGATATCTCCATGGTGAGATGGAGCGCTGGTGGGTGTCAGCTTCCAGCACATCCTCTGGCCGCAGCACAGGGCACTGTGTTCCAGCTAGAAGTCTTTCATACTGTCTCCTGTGGCTCGTGGCCTCCAAAGTGGACACCAGGGCCACAGGGAGGGCCTGCTCCCATCTGGCACTTCGAGTAAGCAGGTGTGGGGGAGCCTGGCCGTGAGACAGTTCCTCAGCAGAGTAGCACCTCAGGGTCCCGTGGCTTCTGGGTTTCCCCTGGAATGGGAGATCTTGGTGGGTCATCCCAATAGGCAACCAGGCTAGAAGCAGGAGACGCTGGGGAACAGGCAGGTGTATGGTTAGAGGTAGCCCAGAGAACACCCCATTTCCTCCAAAGCTTGCCTGTTCTCACTGAAAAGATGGGGTTTAGACTTCCTTCTGTAGGTGGGGAAATAGGCTTAGCCTAAGGGCATCCCAGTGTACCCAGGCTCAGAAGCCCCCAATATCCACCCTTCTGGGATAGGCTGTCATTATGAGGCTGGGAAAGGTGCCAGGCTCACCATCACAGTGGCAATGACAGTGGCCATGGCAGCAGACATGGAGCAGNCTCACACCTGGCGATGGTCCCAGTGCTGCACCTGGTGGAGACTGGCTGTGTGCTTCTTTATACCTGGGACCACACCTGGGGAAAATCCGACACTGCTTCCTCCTCTGGGTCTGTCCCTTTGCATCAGAGTTGTCCTCCAGGTAGGTCCTGAGAACAGCCGCCGCTGGGCCCTGCCCTGCCACGCCCACCCCCATCACAGACACTTAGGAGCCCCTTTGAGGCAACCTCTCTACCCAAAGGGACCCTCCCAGTGGAATGCCATGAAAAGTCAGGGACTCTACCTGGTGGGACACTCTGGGATGAGATACTAGGGTTTCAGCCAAGCTGCTCTCAGCAGCTTGCCACTTTGATTTGTGTCAGTTTTGCTATTTGAGCTCACTGACCCTGTGGTTGGTACTGGGGTTCAATCTCTGGACCTGTGGACGGACACTGAGGTTGGGCTTCTTGCCTAAGGTGGTCATCATGTACCCCGGAGTAGTCAGGAGAGATGGTAGCTAGGGATACCCTTAGGTTTTAGCGAGAATCATATAGGTTTTTAATTATTTTAAAATAATTATTTAATTATTTAAAAACTTTTAAGTGGATGTGTGTTTTGTCTGCATGTGTGCCTGGTGCCCAGGGAGGCCAGAAGAGGGCCTTGGATCTCCTGGAACTGGAGTTACGGCTGGTTGTAAGCCATCATGTAGGTGCTGGGAACAGAACCTGGGTCTTCTGCAAGATCAGCCAGTGCTTTTAACCGCTGAGTCTTCTTTCCAGCCCCTCTCCTACAGTTTTATCCAAGGTAAAAATCCTGAGGTGGGGAAGGTAAGCCTACTGGAAATGAGTGCAGTTATTGAAGGAGGCTTGTTTGAGCCTGGAGCCACCTGGTGTCCCCTCCCCCACTGAACCCCACATAGCACCGCTGGCTAGGGTGGGCTGGGTACTGTGGGTGCTTTTATCTGAAAAGAGGGCAAGCGGGAGCCAGCTCCTGGGATGTTTTGAACGCCTAAGGTTTGGATGTCATTCTGGGAAGGGAAGCCTCTACCCTGAGGCCCCTTGGGGTTCTGGCTACTTCCAAAGCAGAAGGGCCTGTCTGTCCTGGTTTTTGTGAGAGTCTAGAATGTCCAGCTGTGGGCAGGGCGAGGGAGTGTAGCCACAGATCCTTCTTCAGCCTCCACACTTAGAAGCATCATCAACCTGAGGGTTGTGGTATGGCATCTGCTGGCTCAGTCTCAGAGCTGGGGCAGCACATCAGAGTGCCCTGTGAGTGACATCCCAAAGGGATGAAGGAACAGCTCTGCTCACCAACTTGAAGGGCCACCATGATGGGAGTATCATGCTGCCGGATGCCTGGGGTCAGTTGAGTCATTGGAGGCTGACTGTTGCTGTCACCAGATTCACTGAGCATCAGGCTGCTGGCCTGTTCCCAGGGCCTCTCAGAATCTGGTGTGGACAGTCCCAGCCCATCCCCTCACATAGAACAATGGCAGAAGGGGGTTGAGACTGGCTAAGTGCCCCAAGAAGCTCCTTCTGAAATCTCCTCAAGGAGCCTGAAGGGCTGAGATGTTTGTGCAGAGTCCAGCCATGGTCACTCTCTTGCCGTGCCTGCTGACCTCCTGTTTCTCCCTGGCACATACATATGCCCACCAACATGTAGGTAAACACCCACACATCAGCTGTAGCTGCAGGGCTCCAGGTCCTTGGAGAAGATCNTGGTGGTCATGGGTGGGGTTTCCCAGGACACGATTTTTCTGCCTAACCAATGGGCACCCTGACATGATTCCCACGGCCTTTCTGCATTGTGAGTCTCTGAATCACAAGACACAGGCAGGAAGAGAGCTGCGTCAGTAGATTCCAGCCTCTGCTTGGGTTGAGTCTCTCTGTATACAATCTGCCTACCAGCACGAGAGAGAGAGAGAGAGAGAGAGAGAGAGAGAGAGAGAGAGATTCTAGACCAACTATCTGCCCTTCTAGTGCTACCTCTCCCAGAGAGGAGCCCAGAGGGGCCACGTGACTCCTCAAGGAACAGTCTCTCTGTCAAAGCAATATCCAGGTAGGAGGGAGTCCACTGTAGCCCTCACCTTCTATCTCTGTTCCATCTTGTACCTCAGGCCCAGGAGAAGACAGGAACATGAACAGTGGCTTTGGAGACATGTTCAACTAAGGCTCTGTTTACACTCTTCAAGCTTCAGCTTATCCCACTTCCCAGGCAGGGAAACTGAGGCTCAGGCTGGCAGCAATTTACCTCAGGCTATACAGCAAATGTGTTGGCAGAGCTGGGATCAGCCTGCTCAGTGTCTGGTGTCCTTAAGTACAGTCCCTATCTGCTTCTGTTTCCACCTTTGCTTTACTGGCACCGAGGGATCCTGAAGACAGTGGGAGGACATTGGGGTGACTGGGTAGAGCCCAGAGGCCCATGTGCCTGCCAGGTACTAGCCTGGGACTTCATGGGGCCTGAGTTGGCCCAGCAGTTGCTCTCAATGATAAGCTGTTCTACCTCCTTTGCCAGGTCCTAAGGCTGTGATCTGTGGACCTTGCTATGACCATTTTTCCAAATGGAACTCAGAAAAGTTGACCGGGCCCTCTGCCTTGGCATACAGTAGCTCCTTGCTGGTCCTGTGTCCCCACACTTGTGGCTGGCAGCTGTCTTGCGCCTAGCTAATCCCATGCACAGATTCAATCCATTCTGCTCAGCCCTTGAAATACAGGACACTCCTGGGCCAGGGTGGCACCAGCACACTGGCCTCTGAGCTCTCTCGTTCCATGGNAGTACTGAGATGGCAGCAGGACAGCTAGTCTAGCTTGGTCCCAGACTATGTCCTGGAACCTTTGGTCTCAGTGCCCACCTGTCTTCCCACTTAAAGTCTGTTTTGAGCTTCATTTTAACCACTGGTGGCTGGGTGGGCAGTCTGAGGGATCTGAATGTAGCTCTCCTGGCAGACACTGCCTAGGGCTGTATGAGGATATAGAATGGGGTGTGGGGGCCAGAACACATCAAGTGCTGGAGGCAGAAGGTAGGTAGCCTTGCACCTGACACTCATTTGTAAGTCCCAGGTTAGGCAAGACTGGAAAAGCACCCAGAAGGAAGGATGCTGAGCACCTGGCCCTGGCTGGGCAGGCCTGCCTGCCCACATCATGCTTCAGTGACCTCTGCACAGATCCTGCCCTGGCTGTCTGGGTTAAACAAGAGCAGGTGGCCNAGACATCTCAGGTTTCTCTGAGGGGTCACAGATGGGGGTTNCTGTTGGTCCATTTAGAGTTGCTAGGTGAGGCTGCATCTCTCCTGGACCCGGGGTCCAGTCAATAGCAGACTATTCCTCTGACCCAGTAGCAAGGCTATTGGGAATGTTTATCCTGGACTATCCCAGGTGAAGGTAAGAGCTCGGGGTTACTGAGATAGCTTAGCTGGTAGNGAGCTTGCCTTGCCAAGATGAAGGATCAAAGTTCCATCCTCAGAATCCATGTAAAACGCTGCTTGTGCTGAGGAGGTAGAGAGAGGCAGATCCTAAGGACTTAGGAGGCAGCTAGTCCAGTCCTACTGGTTAGCTCCAGGCCAGTGAGACCCTGTCTCAAAAGAGGTGGAAGAAATGACTGAGAAAGACACCTGAGGTTGTCCTCTGGCCTCCTTGGGACTTGGGGGCATGGTACTTCCTGGAAGGTGGTGATAGAACAGTAAGGTGGGGCCACCACAAGATAGGAACATTTGCCAGGGAAGACATCGTGGTCTTGGCCTCTCTGGAGCTGTCTGTACTGGGTAGGCTTATTAAAGTGTTCTCATGGAGAGTAGTAAATACCATGGAGGACACGGAGTATACCCATCTTGACTAGGCTTTGCATANCCTGGACCTGAATACATGCCTGGATCAGGGCCAGGTGATATGTTCAAATCAGGAGTGACAAGTGGCTTTTATAGCTGGGGTCAGCCTAGCCAGGGCTTACTTCATGGAGGTAGCTACCAACTCACTCCAAGAGAAGTCAGCCACAAGAGCTGGGCTTATCTTCCTTCAACCACAGGATGGGAAATATGGCGTTTAACACTCCAGCACTCCAGGGACTGAAGATTCAAGCAGTCTGTGCCTGCTGGCTCCTGGTGAGTGACAGACATCATCTGCTCCTGGGCTGGGGTCTCTGCTGGAGTGCTTGGTCCATTTTGAGCTAAAGCATGGGTGCCCAGTGGAGAGGCAGCCCAGGCCCATGCAGACATCACCAGGACCAGAAACTGCTTATCAAAATATTTTATTTTAGGAGATCGCTCAAAAAAGACCCTCCACATTGGACAGACACCCCAACAATACCCTTGGCCTTATTTTTTGTCTTTTCTGTTTTTTCCTTTTTAATCAACTAAAACAATTTGATGCTTAAAATAAAAGACAGGAAATGTTTCCCAATCAGACTTTAGGCAAGAATATATATTTCTGATCCGGGGGAGGGGAGGGATGGTGCTGCCTGTAGTCCAGGAAATATTCTGCTTTCTCGTTCCCAGAAAGGAGACTCTGCTGGAAACAAGCGGCCCAGGAGGCCACCTGGGAGAAATGAGGACGGAGGCAGAAGAGTGTGAGCCCAGCCCCTGTGTGCCTGAAGCTCTTAGGTTATACAGAGCTGGTGCTCCCTGTCTCAGTGCTGACCTGTCCCGTCTGTCTGTCCGTGGAGACTCTATTCTGGAAGGAGCTGGTTCAGTCTGGTGGGGAGGTTGGGATTCAGCGTCATCTTCATCTTGTGTGTGGCTTCTTTTCCAGCTGAGAAACTTTTTTTTTCTTTTTTAATTTTTAAAAAGAATCACAGCCAAAATAAGACATTAACTGGAAAATCCAAAATGGCTGCGCTTACCCTATTTTTTTTATAAAAACATTTAAGAGTCTCTACTCCAGGGAGTGAGCTGGGCCCACTACACTTTCCCAGGGATCTTGGCCCGTTTGCGAGCAATGGCATCCTCAACAGCCTTGAGCTGTTTAAGGAGTTCCTCCCGCCGTGACAACGTGCTGGCTTTCCCTGACTTGGTGCCTGCAGCAGCAGTGTCGGTGGCTTTGCCGGGCACACTGGTGACCTTGCTCGAGCTCTTAGACTGGGGTGACAGTGGACGCTTCCTGTAGGATTGAAAAAATGTGAGGGAGTAGATGAGAAAGAGCCTGCCCAGGGGTGAGCACCCAGGGCTCCCCACTTCCTCTATAGGGAGATGAGGAGGGTCTGGGCTAGCCCACAGCCTCTCCTAGTCACCCCACTATATGGCCACCCTGAGACTCAGTGGCCCTTGTCTAGGGCTCTTTAACAAGGTGGACTGAGCAGCATGCTCAGGTTGAGCCCAAGGGCTCTTAAGAGGAGTGGGTTGGGCTCTGTCTGTCTGTTGTTGTTCCCACAGCCCCCCGTGTCTCCCACATTGCTACAGCCTATCGCCTGTCCTGGATGAGCCCACAGCCNCCCCCCCCCAACATTGCTACAGCTATCGCCTGTCCTGGACGAGCAGGGACTCACCTGTCCGCTGGGGCAGCAGGGACTTTAGCGTTTTGGCTTCTCTGCCTCTCTGGCTTTGGGGAGCCCATTCTTCCCCCTGATTTCCGGTCCCGAGAACCTGGCCAACAGGGGAGAGAGTGACANCACTGTTCTGTACTTGGGGCCACCAGAGGACAAAATGTCAAGGTGGCCAAGTGTGGTGTGCTATAATCCTAGCACTGGGAAGTAGAGGAAGGAGGATCAGGAGCTGTCCTTGGTTACACAGTGAGTTTAAGGTCAGCCTGGGCTACCACAAGGCCCACTCAAAAAGTCAAAGTGTCAGGATGGCTGGTACACTTCTTTTATAAAAAAACAGGGAAAGCCCAGGAGAGCAGACAAGGCAAGTACTGCCTCAGAAAGCAGAGCTCATGAAGCTGTGATACAGGCCTGGAGCTGTGCCTAGCCGTTGTTTTATTTTTTTGGCGGGGTTGAGGGTGCTTGTTTCTCTCTGCAGCCCTGGCTGTCCTGCAACTCACTCTGTAGACCAGGCTGGCCTCCAACTCACAGAGATCCACCTGCCTCTGCTTTCGACTGTTGGGATTGAAGGCGTGCGCCTATACTACTGGGTCCTGTTTCATGGAGAACATTTTCTTTCTTTTCCTTAATTATTTTTATTCCATGTGCGTTGGTGTTTTGCCTACATGTGTCTGTGTGAGGCTGTTGGATTCTAGAATTACAGACAGTTGTGAGCTGCCACNTGGGTGCTGGGAATTGAACCTGGAGCCTCTGGAAGAGCAGTCAGCGCTCTTAACGCTGAACCATTATCTCTAGTCTCCCGGAGTATACTTTCTANCGAGACCCTTCTTCTTCAGCACAAAGGTCTGCCAATGTAAAGAGCAGCAGAACGTGACAGTTCACAACTGGAAGCAAACTCACGAGTGGAGCACTCTATTCTACCAGTGGGAGATTGGCCCAGGCTTGGGCCAGGCAGTAGGGAGTGGAAGGCAGGGCCTAAGCATGAATCAAGGTAGGTGACCCAGGCTCTGACTCTGGGGAAAGAAGTCCTTTCAGGGTTCAAAGCCTTAGGGTTATGAGCCCTGGAACCCCAGCTTGCAGCAGCCAGCCTCCTTCGTACCCACTTCGGGGAGGAAACATGGCTTTTTGCTCTTCCCATCAAAGATGGGATCCCCCATCTTTCCTGCTGGNCCTGAGATAGAGTGTCCTGGGAGATCTGGGGGGCAGGGGGTTTCCAAGGTTAAACAATGACGCAGAGACACTGTGCCCGTCTCACATCCGAAGGTGTGCNGAGGCACAATTTCATCCGTCTGGAGTGAGGGCTTCTCTGACTTTGGATGTTGGGTATGCAGGCTCATTTTTATGTCAACTTCAAACAAACTAGAGTCATCTGAGAAGAGGGAACTTCAACTGAGAAAATGCCTAAGATCTGGCTGTAGGGCATTTACTTAATAAGTAACTGATGGAGGAGGGCCCAGCCCATTGTAGGTGGTGTTACTCCTGGGCTGGTGGTCCTGGGTGCTATAAGCAAGCAAGTTGAGTAAACCAGTAAGCAGCACCCTCCACGGTTCCTTCCATGATGAACAGCAATTGTGTAAGCCAAATAAACCTTTTCCTCCCCAAGCTGTTTTTGGTCATGGTGTTCCTCACAGCAATAGAGACCCCACTGACTTTGGTGTTAGAACCTGCTCAGAAAGAGCCAACGCACTTGCATTCATTTCCTTGTTGCCCTTGACTTTTGTTTTAATGCTGTCTCATGCAGCCCAGGATGGCTTGGAACTGTCCAGACAAGGATGACTTTAAACTTCTAATCCTTCTGTCTATACCTCTCAAGTGCTGAGATTATAGATGTACACACCACACCATTTATGTGGTGCTGGGGATCAAATCCAGGGCTTTTGTGCAAGCACTCTACAAACTGAGCCACATACCTCCCCCACCTTTACTCCCGCTCTTGTTTGTACTGGAAGGGTTGAGTTCATCATTAAAAAACTGTGCATGTCACCATACAGAGCCCTANTATCAGNAACTTTTTATGGTGCTGGGTCAAACAGAGGGTCTTGTGCTCTACCACTGAGCTACATCCTTCCCATACTATTATTAAAAATAAAGGCATCAAACTTTCTCATCATGCACAGTGGTATATACCTATAATCCCAGCACTTTGGAGGCTGAGGCAGGAGGATCATGAGTTGGAGATAAACCTGGGCTACAGAGCAAGATAATGTTTAAAAGCGAAATGAAACCCCAGCTGCAATCTCTAACGCTATAGTATGCTTGACAGAACACACGCAGTGGAATTCTCAGGGTCCTCCATAGTTNTCAGAACAGATGCAGTGTCAAGGCCCTGCAGGTGGGCCTTCTGGCTTATTTGTGGCACCTACAGTATGCCTCAGGCCCTGGACCTNGGAGGCTCACCTCGGTCTGGGGACAAATTGGCCTTCTTGGCTGGAGGGCTCTGCCGGTCTTTGTCTGATGGCTCATAGCGCTTCCGGCTTCCTTTATCAGCCGCCTGAAACAGCACAGTACTGTGAGGGTGGCAGGGCCTGAGTCGGCATTAGGCAAGGAAATGGGTGGTGGTGTATCTGTTATCACCGGTGAATGGTTCTTTGCTCCCATGGCCCTCTCTTTTTGGCCCTGCTTCCCCCCACCCCGCATAAAGCAGTTCTGTTGCCCTTGTGACCATGTGATGGGGTCCTTTGTGCTGCATAGGGAAGTGCCTTGCAGGACCCCAACATGTCAGGCCTTGGCCCTTCTAGACATGTGTGGAGCCTTGAAGGCAGAACCCAGGCTTGCCTGCCTGTTGTCTCACGGCNGCAGGTACAGGCACGTGAACTGTAACTCTGAGGTGCTAACCTTTGGACTGTGCTGATGCCTGTTTGAGGTCACCTGGGCCTCTCTCAGCTCAGGGACAGGGTGGAATCCCTAGCACCCAGGTCCAGGTGCAGCAATACTGGCCTGTCCCCTTGATCTCACCTTATTCAACAGTGTCAGCTTTATCTCCTTGTGGGCAACAAAGGAGCCCTGCTGGGGCTGCCCAGGGGCTGCCTGCTGAGGTGCCGCTGCCTGCTGGGAGGACTTCCCACCTGCTGGAGCTTTGGAGGACTTGGGTGGCTGTGTGGACGGATCCCGTTTCCGCTTTTCCTCTCTTACTCCATCTTCTTTCTTAGATTTCCCTGTCAACGACAAACCCTCAGTCATGGGTTCCTATGCACATGGACAGTGAAACACAGTCTCTGTTAAAGTTCACCCCTGAGCCTACACCCCCAGGGCAAGGGCCCTACCTACCTCTCTCCTTCTTGGTCTGGGCAGGGGTGGGGGATCGAGAGCTGGCAGAGGACACAGGACTGGCCAGGTCTGCATACATGTCCTCTGAGTCCACACTGTGCACTGAGCTGCTACTTGAGGTGGCGCTGGACACTGAGGAGACGCTGCTCACACTCAGAGACCTAGACACACAAACATAGCAGTGCCCCTCGGCCCCATGCTGACTGCAAGATGGCAGTGTGGGGGCTGTCTCTATGGCTCATCTTTACCCAATTTCCATGTTTATGTAATGCACATCAACAGAGTAAGAGATCTCGGGGGACTTTCAGAGATACTATACAATGAAGGGACAGCTATGTCATGAGCTGAGGTCTCTACTTCACTAACCTGGGTGACACTGTGCTGGAAGGGAAATGTGACTAAGCCCTATCCAATGGTGATAAGGACACACTTTTAAATTAGTTGATGATGCACAACAGCTACAACCCATAATCCTAGTAACTGGGGAGGCCAAGGCAGATCTCTGTAATTTCAGGATAGCCAGGGCTTGATAGTGAGACCCTATCTTAAAACNCCAAAAGCAGCACAAAAGGGGTGATGACAGCTGGCAGGTGTGCTGGAGCCCCTATAGCCCCAGATTCCTGGGAAAACTGATTAAGCCCAGGAATTCAAGCTCATCTGGCAAACACAGGGAGTCTCCCAACCCAAAACCAAAACCAAACCCCTGGAGCTCAATAGTAGAGCACTTGAGCAAAATGCAAGGCTCCGGGTTTCACCTTAAGGACCACCACCAAAAAAATTTTGGATGATAGTAAACAAGTAGTGACAGTTTCACTGTTAGGGACAGTGAACATAGGGCAGAGACTGGTGGTGGGGGATGGAGTGGGATGGAGAGAGTAGATGGTGATTTAGTTTCGGCACAGTGCAGGGTCATGACATGCCTATCACAAACACCAATCAGCTCTTCCTGAGGTCATCAGGGCCAGAATAAAGGAACAGAGGCAGGGAGAAGACAGAAGAGCCAAGCATTTCCTAGCTTTAAAAACAAACAGGGCTGGAGAGATGGCTCAGCGGTTAAGAGCACTGGCTGTTCTTCCAGAGGAGCCAGGTAAATTCCTAGCATGCACATGGCAGCTCACAACTGTCTGTAACTCCAGTTCCAGGGTACCTGACACCCTCATACAGATATACATGCAGGCAAAACACCAATGTACATAAATAAAAATTAAAAACCAAACAAAAAACCCATAGGTCTTTGAAACAGTCCAGACTGCTTAAACTTTGGACAAGTGCTCAAAGCTCTGATGCCTGAGGATGAAGGGAAAATTGGGAAACAAGATTCCAAGAACATGAGTTTGACTCCATCTTCTAAATGCTCTCTAGTCTTCTTAAGGGCTCCTCCCAATCCCAACTGTCTAGGGATCAGAAGGTCCAGAGAACACTCAGTCTATCCTAGGGAAGGTGTGGACAGAGAACGTGTGATTGGCCTNACTTTGTCCCTAAGGTTAGATGCTCTTGTNTGAAGGGAGGCTATATTCACTCTGAGCTGGTCGGTGAGGGAAAAAAGGTAGGACCAAACAACTGACCTGGATCGAGAACTGGAACCACTGTAGCTGCTGCCACTGCCGCTACCACTGCCGCTGAGCGTCCGCCTGCAACACAAGCACATAATTCACCTCAGAGGCAGCCCTTACTGGGGCAGAGCCATCCTGCACACCAGGCTGGTCATGGGCCTAAGACGTGTTCCAGGTTGGGCCTCTGCTCCCTGATGCTTCCCTGATGACACACCCACCTCCTAGGCTCTAGTTTTCATCAGCATCTATCCCCTGGCAGCATCAAGGACAAGAAAAACTGTACCAGGATTACCATAAGCTCACCTCCTTGGAGGAGTCCTGGTTTGCCGCTCCTTCCTCCTGGCTTCTCGGAGATCTCCCGGTTTGGCAGGCTCAGGGGTAGGAACAGTAGTTTTGGTGGCCTGTGGTGGGGCTGGGGGTGGGGCTGGCTTCTTTACTGACTTCTCCCTGTGAGGCAGAGGCAGGGTCACGGCAAGATAGGGCTAGGGTCCCTGCTCAATGCACCCACATCTAAGGGCTCTGCAGTTCAGACATGGCACATGACTGCCAAGGTCCATGCCACAGGGACCCAAGTCTAGGTGCTGAGCCCATGCCTCCGCCCACCTCCTGGGAGCCTTCTCTGCTGCCCTTTGGAGGCTGCTTCACCTCCAGTCCAAGCATGGGATGGGAAAAGACAGTGGAAGAGGCTGGAAGCCTTGGAGACCCCACCAAGGTGGAGCACCATAGCGACCTGAGGGGGCTCAGGACTCACCCTGCTTTTCCGGGAGGCGGGGCCGGCTCCCCCTTGGTTCTGACTGGAGGTCTGTGTGGGGAAGGTGTGGGAGACGGGGATGGGGACGAGGAGAAGGACCGGGACCTGGGGAACAAAGAGAGTGTGAGGAGGAAGTCTGGTGCTTGGTAGATTCCCTCACTGGCTGGAGCTGGCACATCTTCTAGGAAATAGTCCTGATCCACAGAGAACTTAGGCTCAAGCTCGGCTGCTTCATCATCTTTTAAAACACACACCCAGGTGGAAACANGAAAGGGCAGNGTGCAGCCTCAGGAAGGAGTAGGTGCTCGTGTGCAGAAGTGGGTGTTTGTATACAGGAGAGGGCACACAGTTCTGCCTTAGCCAGGGGCCAAATGGATGAATATGGCTCTGGCTAAGTGTGGGATCTGAGACACCTAGTAGCTGGGAGGTGGCAGAACTGATTAGAGTACCAAGCACTTGGTCGGCAGGCAGGCAAAGGCACAATCACAGAGGTCCCCAAGCAGTGACAGCATCACATAAGCAGGGAGTGTATAGCTGGGAGGAGATAATGAGCAGATGATTTCCCANACAAGTATCGAGTGTCAGCAGGGTAGACAAAGAGCCCGGTAAAGGGGGCTGGGTCCAGGCAGAGTTTCCAGGATGGAGTTCTGACAGTGAGATCACACTTTCGTCAAGAGGATGAAAGGGATTGGGTTGGTGCATGTTGCCTGCTCAAAACCATCAGACAGGATGCTCATTACTTCTAGCTGGGTGGTGCAAGCAGTGGGTAAGGTTCCTGCAGTTCTTCATGCTCCCATGTTCAATGGCAGGTGCCCAGGAAACCTAGCATTCACTCTTGTAGCCTTGCATTTGCTGCCTCACCTCTTGGGCAACTACTATGGGAGAACCTGAAAAAGTGCAACCCAAGGGACCCTCTAAGACACACTGGTCTGGTAGTAGTTTACCAGACTCCTCTCCGCTCTTCAGCCTACCTTCCTGAGTGCAGCCTTGGGAGGAGCTGTTACAGATGAACTTCAGAAAGGATACCTGCAGAGCCCCAAGGCAGGGACTCCATTCCAGGTCTCCTTACTCACTTCAAAAGAGGATACCCAGACCTTGCAGGTCTCTAGGATAGTGCCAAGGGAGGCTAAGCTACTGAGAAAGGCACACCTACTATGAGAAATAGCTAAGAAGTTTATGGTCAATGGTGAGAATATGATGAAGCTTCTGAGCAATTGATGGGATGGCGGAGCATCCCCACTGGCATCTCCCTGTAATGTCACCTCACACTTCCTGGGCTGACCTGCAAGACCCTCCCATATCCTGCCTGCTATGGGACCCACTCAACTCTCTGCCTCCTGTGCTGGATTTACCAGGAAGGATCAAACACACCTGCAAAGCCAGGCGGTGGGGGCACACGNCTTTAATCCCAGCACTCAGGAGACAGAGGCAGGCGGATCTCTGTGAGTTTGAGGCCAGCCTGGACTACAGAGTGAGTTCCAGGAAAGGCACAAAGCTACACAGAGAAACCCTGTCTCGAAAAACCAAAAACCAAAAACAAAAAACAAAAAAAACAAAACAACAACAACAAAAAAAACCCCTGCAAAGTGAAACCTGGAATCCTTTCCCTCTCTATCCTGTTCCAGTTGCCTCCCTGACCCAAGTGCCCCAACCTCAGGGCATGGGACAGGCACAGAACATTTTTTCCTGCTACCTTCTGCTACATTGTCAGCTGCTTGCTCAGAGCAAAGATCACATATACAACTTTTTCTCCAGAGTCCAAAATTTCCAAAGGNCCATTGTATTCTCTACCTCTCCAGTCTCATATTTTATACATATTTATCTCTGCCCTGCCCCCCACCCTCCGACACTTGCAGAAGGAACCTGCCAATGTTTGTGCTCTGGGGCTTGGGCCAGCACACCTATGGATGGCCTACACACACCTGCAGAGAAAGGCTACATTTTTTTTTTATCCTGGTTGCTTGCTCTTCTACAAGGGTCTCAATATCCATGAAAATAGGTCCCCATGCAATTTACTCCACACCCCACAAAAGCATTAGTGAGCATCATCAGATGAGACAGTCTCAGCAACCTCTCAGAACTGCTTTCTAATCATCACACCTAAAGTAACACCAGTTGGATGTGGTGGCACACTTCTTTACTCTTAGCACTTGGGAGGCANAGACAGGTGGGAGTTTGAGGCCAGCTTGGTCTAATACACGGCAAGTTCCAGACCAGCTAAGGCTACACAGTGAGACCCTGTCTTCCAAAAGAGAATAAATCTCAAAATCTCAACATAAATAAATAAATAAGTGAGACCATATGCCAGGAAGGGGTAACATTGTAAGGGACACCAGATTACACTAAAGGAAGACAGAACATTTTATTCCCACAAAGATACCTAGTGATAATCCCAAAGCAGAGGGTTGCATGTCTTTATGTGCACCAATTAATGACTAGGACTAAGATACTTGAACCCCACACACCCTACCAGCTTTACTGAATGCCATGCCAAAGTTTTGACCCTTCTCAAGAGTTTACGGTGATGACAGTGCTGGGAGGGTCCACAATGCAGCATCAGCTCAGTTCAGGGCTGGACCACTGAGCACTCCCCTACCCCTCAAGCCAGCGTGACTTCCACTGATGGAGAGACCAAGCCATCAGGTTTCCATGGGGGCAGGTCAAGCTGGATGCAGTGTTATGTGCTGGTGGAACTTTGTGTAAAGCTATGGAAGTACCTATTTTCAATGGGGAAAATTCACCAAAAGCTTGCTTGATCCTCCTAGGGCTTTCAAGGATGATGGAAGCACTGCATACTCAACACCTGGACTCAACAGAGACACCTTATAGATGCAGGTCCTACATCCAGTACCTGCAGTGTATGCTGACTGGCATCCCAATCCAAACTGCTTCTCAGTATACAGTTTACCAAAACCACTTTCGGAAGCAGGCACCCAGAAACCCTGCCATGTTTTACAGGGAGAAACAGGACCACTTGATCTGTCCAGAATGCCTGACCCCACTGTACCTACTAGGAGCTCAGCAGGCTGGGACATACCTGGACCGGCTTCCTGAGAACGAGCTGTGTCTGGAAGAGCGGCTGGAATAGGAGCTGTAGGATGAAGATCGGGACCGGGACCGGGACGAGCCAGAGCCAGAGTAGGATGAAGACCGTGAAGATGACCTGTGGGCCAATGGACAGAGTAGAGGCAGTGAAAAGATGACCTTCACTACTACCCACTGGGATGTGCTAAGCCACTGTTCTTTTAGTGCAGTGAGACAACATGACTACACACAGAGACAGGAGCACATTCACAAACAGCAACACAGTGAGGCAGAGATGAGTATGAGATAACCTACAGACACACTGCAACACTACCACCCTACAGTGGAATGCTGTAGAGACCAAGACTTGGGGGAGGGGCTGGGTGTACCCACAATTACTGGGTAACCCAGAGACTAGTTTGAGTGTCGGACATGGCCATAGTGTGAGTTTTCAAGCTGACCCTACTGTTCACATGGCTGTGTTCCTGTATCTGTCCACATACACATACCTCTGGTTCCTGTTAGCACCTCAAGTTCCTCCTAGACTCCATTTGGAACTCCTTCCTCAGACAGGGAGACACAGCTCTTATCACCCACCACTCACTTCCTCATGCATTCACACTNGAGTTCAGAGCCACTAAGGCAAATTCTCTGAGAAGCTGGATGGGAGCGTGCAGTTCCTTTGTCAGCAACCTAGCACTTTTTCCACAGGATCTGAGAGGCCTTTCCCCTACCTGNGTGAATGTATGACTCTGGTAGCCAGTCAGAGTGGTGTCTACACCATTCTGGGTCACCCATTCTTCTTACTTTTGTATGTTCTGGGGGATATGAAGTCTTACCAAAATTCTTGGTATCAGTCCCACTTAATAGCCCATTGACCTGTCCTTGGGCAGTGACCACAAACATGGAAAACTGGCAGCCAGTGGTTATCAATAAGACACTTGTCTTTACAGGTCCCCTCTGTACCTGGAGGAATTGGAAGCAGAAGCTGATGAGGCAGAGGTTTTGCGACGCCTTCGTGCCCGGCTTGGGGAGACAGACACACCAAGTTTCTTCTTGGGAGACTTGGATCGGCGCCAAGGGTCCTTCCATTCATCGGCTCGCTTCACCTGTGGCCCCACAGAGGTGGTCTCCTTCTTTGGTGGCTCAGCTTGACGGCTGAAATCACAGAGGGGTTCTCAATGCTCAGGCTGCCACCCTTCCCCAGCAATGCTGCTTCAAGAAAGAGACTGGAAAGCCAGCGCATTCAGTGACAGTTTATTTTGGGGATACCTGAAGAAGAAACGACACAGCACACCTTCTAATCTCAGTTAGTTCCCTCCAGGAATGGTCTTAACCTCAGTGCCATTTTTACCCCCTGGGAGCATCCCCATTTTCTCTTAAGTCTAATAGTAAGTACTTTTAGGGGGTGCTATTACTTATTTCTATCTTTCTGACTATAGTGTCAGACAGGGATGGAGTCCACCTGGCTCAAACATGCTTATTTCTAGTGTTGGCACACAGTAGGTATGCAATATTCATGAAACTCAAGCAACAAAAATCACTGTTTTCAAATTCCTGTTAACTAAATAAGTTACCAAGACCATGCCTTGAGCATTTTCTTTACATTTAAAGAGTCTGGTTCAACTGCAGCCAGGGAACTTCTTGATTAATGCATGGAAAGAATGAGTAAGTATCCCAGGCCCTCTTCCCAAACAGCACTGGCCTCAAGTGCTCAGAGAGGCTAAAAAAAAGGGCATCAAGGAAGGCTGCACTACCACCATGGAAATAAAAACCCTGCCTATTTATACTTCCAGAACTACTACTTAGTCACCAGCCAGTGGCAGGTACCAGTACCATTATCTGCTGAGGGGTCCAGGTAAGAGCAATACCCAGTGCTGAAGCCTATCCCACAAGACATGTGAAATCTAGATTGTACCACTGTTATCTCAGCCCTAACCCCAAAAGCTAATGCCCCAGGTATATCTGGTGCTGCCTATAAAGAAACGCAGGAAGGAAGTGAGAACCTAACAACCTGACATAGCAGTTCCCTGTCATTGGCCACTGTGTCAATTTTTATACTTCCTAGATGTTCTCATTCTAAAAACTAAGATGAGGGGCTGGAGAGAATGTCAGCATTTAAGAACATTGGCTGCTCTTCCAGAGGACCTGGGTTATATTCCCAGCACTAGTGGCTCACAACTGTCTGTAACTCCAGTTCTAAGGTATAAGACACACTCTTCTGGCTGCTATGGCCACTGCACACATGTAGTGCACAGACATACATGCAGGCAAAATACCATACACATAAAATAAAATACCATTATAAAACAAAACAAAAGAAAAAATCCAAACTAAGAGGAAACAGACACCAGGGTCACTAGCCTCTCCACTGGTCATCTGCCCAGTGCAGCCTTTCCACACAGGAAGGAAATGGGAGGAAGACCCTGATAAGCATGGCATTCCCTCTTCTTTAGACGCAACCAACTGAGTATTCAAATCCTCTCTGCAGGAAGTCCTTTACTACCTGTAGAGACAGACACTGGGTCTCACTGAGAACAGGTAGGTACCTTCAGCAGGTGAAGGACAGTGTTGTGGATGGGCCTCCATCTTCTCATCCCTGTAGTGTGAGCANCTGAACCTAGGCATTAGTGGTACCATCCTCATCTGAGTGGCTGGCTCAAGGCTCTCTAAGGAGGAGGGCTGTCCACCATGTCCATATGTGAGAGGGTGACAATAGCAGGCTGAGTTTTCTTGCTATAGACACCCAACTTTAGATATTATTATTCCAATGACTCTGTGAAGCACATGATCTGGTATGTGTTTTATAGCAATGATGTAAAACTTCTTTTAAAAGGTATTTAAGTGGTCAGAGATGTAGTTTAGTGGTAGAGTGCTTCCCTAGCATGTGTGTACCATGAGTTCAATCACCAAAAAAGAAAATAAAGATATCGGAAGTTTAAAAAGCCAAAGTATGCAAGTAAGTAATAGGTGGTAATCTGGACAAGTATGGGGAAGGATGGGGGTGGGATGTAGGCTTTTGATCCTCAGTCAGGGCTACAAATAATCAAGGTCAAATGAGAGGCTATGTGGATGAAACCATGGGAAATGCTAATNGCTTTAGACAGAGGCATCCAACGTAAGTCCCATATTTAGTGGTAGGTCTTTGGGAGGAATGACTAGATGAACCATCATTAAAGAATTCATTACCAAATTCACCCAAGAAAGATGTTCATGTAACATTTAGAGGAAAAAGCNGCAATACTAACATGCCCACCACTGACAACAAGTTTGGAGACAGAGAACATGTATGACTACCAAGCTATGCATCAAGGTAGTCAAGCTTTTGAGCCAATAGGCTAACACCACCCAGCTGGCACATGAGTTGTGCTCTGAGTGGCGAGGGCCCACACCTGGAGTCTGCAGGAATGACATAGGCTGTACNTTTGCTTTCCAAGACACCCTGAGAAAACCATGTTGCGCCCTCCTTTTAGTGGGGTATAACCACCCAGATATCCCATCAGACCTAGAAAGCAGGGCAGAACACAAAACCACAGGAGGCTACACTTCTCCACAGGTGCCCCCAAAGCCCACTCACTGTGTGTGGCCTGTTTCAGGGCTACAGTATGCACCAAAGGGAGGAAGGCTGGTCAGGAACTACAGAGGAAGCTGCTGGGCAAGGACAAACTTGCCATTTACAGATATTTCTAAAGAGGAAAAAAAAAATAACGGCACAGGTGATCTCTGACCTTGACCTTCTGTGCAGCTGCAGCACCCTCTTATCTCCCTGCAGCACAATCGCATATTCAAGGCTACCAGAGCCTCTGCAGGGCAAGGGTCAGCTGTGCTGCCCTAGTCAATGCTGAGGCTGGCAGGACATGGGCCAAGAGTGGCACAAGGAAGTCAACTGCCGATGAGCAAAGTAGCCACCCCACGTGTCTGGGAACTCCAACCTGGACAGCTGCCAAGTCTGGGGTCAAAGAATAAAGAGCAATAGATGGAAAGTCACTTCTAAAATTAGGAGGATTAAACATCTAATAAAGACAGGAAGAGGGAACTCACAGCATGTGGGTTCTTCCCTTCATTTTTCCCTCCTACCTCAATCTGCCAACACCCAAGGAGCATGCACTTTGGCTTATCTCCCAGGAAACTGTACAGATTTCCCCAGGGCTGTCCCATCTGGTCACATTGCATACACTGTGCCCTCATCTCAGTGGGTGGTACCCACTGCATCTCTTCATGCCCACATATCACGTGAGTAGCTAATGTTTTCCACCACACATGGATAACTTCTACTGGCTAAAAAGACTCTGAGCTCAATAATTCCTTCTTCCCCCTGGAAGGTCCCCAGGAGTGGAAGTCCTAGGTATTCTCCACCCTGGTTTACTATTACTTCTTATGGTATGGCCCTCTTCCCAAAGTTGACACTTGCTGTCTGGTCCTCTTTTCTAGCCCCACATAAATAACANCAGACACCAGGGATGTAAGTATTTCTTACTGACATTTCTCCACCCTGTGTCCTAAAGACAAAAAAGGCCAACACATGCCAGATGAATGAGACATCAACAAAACCCAGAGCAGGTAGGGCATGGTGGCACATGCCTTTAATCCTAGCACTCTGGAGGCAGAGGCAGGCAGATCAAGGCCAGCCTGGTTTACATACCTAGTTCCAGAACAGCCAGAGCCACACAGTGAAACACTACAAAAATACAAGAGCAAAATCCTGTCTGTGTGCTTCACTTAGCTCGAATTACTGATCAACTGACCAAACCAGAAGGCCCAAGTCCAGTCCTGAACTACAAGTGCTGGACTGGAGCAAGGCTTTCCCACAATCTACCACTTCGACTCAGAATCTGAAAATGTATTTGACTATACTCATAAACCCGTGAACCCCAAGACACAGAACTGGTAACAAATGACAGCAAAGGTAATCCAGTCCCACCCAGACCATGTGTTCTGGGATGGGTAGAAAGAATAACAAAAGTAGCTGAGCACAGTGGCACATGCTTGGAATCCCACAACTTGTGAAACTGAGATAGGAAGGATCATAAGTTCAAGACTGAGCTCCACAGATAAAAAACAAAAATAAAAAGTCATTTGTATTGTTTCAAGCGGTTGGCAAGCCTACCTAAAATGCATTTGGACATTTACAATGTTATCCACACTACCTTTGACTCTTCATCTCACTTTCCCACTCCCCACCCCTGCTGCCTTGCAGAGAAGGCAGAAGGGGAAGATCCACCCCGATGTGATAGCACCATGGGCTGAGGGTCCAGGAAAAATGGAGAAAGTGGCTTGTTTGAAAAATGGTCTGTCAGGTCCTCAAACAGTTACTAAATGACTCAGTAGCTCCTCCCACAGATAACCAAAAAGGAAAAAAACCANAAAAGTGCACACAAATGTTCACACTTACAACTGTCAAAAAGTGCCAACAACCCAATGTCCACCAACAGACAGTCAGGAAAAGCAACTGTGGCACAGCCATAGTGCTTTCTGCAAATACAATTTAAGCAAAAAAAATCAGACACANAGCCTACCTACAGTGAATGGCTCTACACCCACACACACCACGTCCTAAACAGGCAGGCTGGTTCAGGGAAGCAAAGAGCTGTTGCCTCAAGAGCTTAGAAGAGGCCACAGGGTAAGATGAGCTGATAGATGGGAACTGGGATGGTCTACCTTGGTGGCTGTGGGGACCGGGGCTTCGGCTTCTCCTTGTCCTTCTCCCGGTCTTTGTCCCTGTCCCGGTCTCGGTGCTGCCGGTCCTTCTCATCTCGCTTGGCTCGCTCTCTCTCCCACTCCTCTTTCCTCCTCTGCCGCTCCTTGTCCCGCTCCCGCTCCCGCTCTCGCTCACGCTCCCTCTGCCTTCGCTCACGCTCTCGGTCGCGCTCCCGTTCCCGCTCCCGTTCTCGTTGTCTGTTCTCTCGCTCTCGTTCCCTCTCCCGTTCCTGGGTTAAAAAGCCAAATACAGATGCCAAATTACATGCTATTTGATAGAAGTGCAGAGAAACAGGGAGCAGGTAAGAGGATACTCTCAGGAGGCCACTTTATTCCCAAGTATCTCCTTAAAACAACTTAGCTGTGTCTGACAGCAAAGGCCTGCAACTATGAGACGAAGGCAGGAGGATCTCAAATTCAAGGCAAGCTTGGGTCAAGTGAGAGCCAATCTGAAAGCTACAGACCTAGTATGTCCAAAGGTTTGATTCCCAGTACCACAAGATACACAGACACATATACACAAGAAAATACATGTTAAAAAACAGGAATGCATACAACTTAAGAGTGAAGTTACCCCAACCAAATAAATCCAGAACTTTGTCAACACCAGCCTGGTATGAACTCTGTACCACAGGCCCTCCCACAGGTGACCAGCTCATTCTTAGGATGGAAGTCTCAATGGCTGTCCATGTGCTTCATGAACAATGTATTGAAGGAAGTGTGTGCACCCCTACTGCACTCCCCGACTGCTGACTTGTTTTCCTGCTTTAATAGTCAACATTAAAACCTAAGCAGTTCAGGCACAGCCCAGCTGACACGCTCTGGGCCTTTGGAGACCTTAGGAGACACAATGCATACTCCTGTGCCATTCCTACCATCTGTGTCACTAGACACAACAGAGAACAAGTACCTGTACCCTGTATCCTACCTCCAAAAAGAAGCTGTAAGGTTGTGGTTCTGGGATAGGTGTGAGTCTGTACAGCTCACCACCTAGGGCTCCTGGGGCTGCCACAATTCAGGGCTGGTATATGAGTCACAGCACATAACTGCTCAAGGGCTCCTAATAAGCCTTTCCTAGAGCAGACTTTCCAAGCAGGCTGACAGTGAAGCTGGAACGGGCAGTCTGGCACACACAGATCTTTATACACACTAGGTTCTTGGGAGTCTTCACCAGACCAGTATGGCAAGGCCAGCCAGAGNCACATCTTTAACCAGCAGGCTAGATGGGCAAGAATGGTNCTACACGTGAAGACATTACTCAGGAGATTTCCAAGAGCGACACACTCACAAAGGTGATAGTCTCCTGAAAACTGACATTGATACCTTACAAGCAAATCTTAGAAAACCATGGCAAAAACAATGATTCCAAGAAAGGCCACCAGATATCGGACTATCACAAACATAGCCAGTGGCTCCCTACATGACCAATGTGGGCTCAAATTCAGGACTGTGGCTCAATACATTTTGTTAACTGAATAAGCTCACAGGAAATATACCACAGGAAGGGTTATACTGCCAGGTAAGGAAGTACACACCANTGCTTTTATGGCTGAGGCAGGAGGACTATGAATTTGAGGCTAGCCTAAGGTACATAGTTAGACCCCATCTAAGGGAAGAGGAGAGTTTTAACACGTGGATCATACTTACGCGATAGTTATGATACGGCTCTGCTTCTGTATACTGCACCCTGAAATTCTCGTACTGTCCACCACGCCAAAAACGCTCTATCTCATAGTCATAATAAGGATCTGCATAAGGCTCAAGTCTGAAAAAAGAGCCAAAAAGAAGGAAATCGTATCATTTAAGAATGCTACAGCAAAAATTCTACATAAAAGTCAAGCTAACAGAATCTAACCCCACGTGATGAAAATAATACATCATGACCAAGTAGTGTAACCAAAGCTAAGAACACAAGGCTGTCAGCATTAGGACACCCACCATCAATGTACATATCAGTCAATCTGGGGAAGAAAGCCCTGGACCTATCCACAGGTGAAGACAAAAACAAACCTTCTGTATCCATTTCTGGAGAAAACACTCAACAAAATAGGAATTTGTATTTTCTCAATGAGACAAAAACATATTCTTAAAAGCACTTTAAGGACTGTCAGGATGGCTTAGATGGTGAAACATTTGCTGCACAAGCCTGATGATTTTCAAGTTTGGTNCAAGGAAACCACAAACATTAATTCCATAAAGCTGTCTTCTGACCCCCACACATGTTATGGCACTCTTGCCCATACACCGTACATCATTGCACATATACACACAAAATGAAAACAACAACAGCAGCAGCACCTTTAAAACCAATGCTGGAGAGAAGCATTGAGGGATTCCCTGAGCATCAGGGTACTGTGGGACCTGTGACCACCTGCCAGCGTGTACAGGTGTACAGGTGATGGCCAAGATTGGCAAGATGAGCCCAGAGAGGTGAAAACACAGAGAAACTGTCTCCATTTGCCATCCTGTGACACTACACCTTAACAGTCCACAACAGAGCTAATTCACACAACCATCCAACCACTCACCTCAATAAGCCTAACATGGAAACCTATGTCCTCACATACAGCTCACCAGCTAATGAGGAGACAGTATGCATAGAACCCACTTACAACAGCAGAGGGAAAGTGTTTGGGAATGACACATATTCAACCAGAAATGCAGATCTCACTCCAGAAAGTCACAAAGAGGCAACTANGTGAGAAGACATGACAGGGTCCTCCTCATCACCATGCTGGTCCATCCTGCATTGGGACATAAGCATATCCCAGGTAAAAACCAACGAGCACATTCATGGGCTAGATGGTGATGCTGACAGCCTGGTTTACATGAGAAAGAGACACAAGCCCAGCCAAGGAAACTCCACAACAGAGAAGACACCCTNGAAGCACGAAAACACCTGAAAAAGCTCCACAATTCTATGTGCTTCATTTAGTGCAGGAGGAAAGCAGGCCCAAGGACACACACTAAGGTGATATCNCTCAATGTCCCACTGAACAATGTGGATACCTGACTACTCNCACTTCAAAATCCTGCCACTATACTGGTGAGAAAGTTTACAAACTAGGGAAAGTATGCAATTAACTAAAAGTAGAATAATTGTAACAATGTAACTAAAGTCACCAAAATTTATAAGCTGCTTACTTTTAGAATTCTCATTCAGTATTTCTGAACTTGGTTAGCCAAACCACAGACTGCAAAGCTATGCCATACACCAAAATTTACCTCTTCACCCTCCTAGNGGATTCCCATCTGGGCACGCATGGACTCAGCACTTGCCCTACTCAACGTAGTCCTCAGCACCACATAACTCCTCTATTGAGGGGTTTTTGTTCCTTTTTTGAGATAGGGTTTCTCTATGTAGCCCTCGTTGTTCTGGAACTCTCTCTGTAGACCAGGCTGGCCTCAAACTTAAGAGATCCACCTGCCTCTGCNTCCCTGGTGCTGGGATTAAAGGTGTGCGCCACCACTCCCAGTTCTGTTGAGATTTTTAAAAGACCAGCATTAAATGTTTGAGGAGGGGACCGTAGAGGTAGCTCAGTGGTTAAGAGCACTTGCTGCCTTTTCAGAGGACATGCGTTTGGTTCTCAGTTCTCATGTTGGGCAGCTTACAACAGCCTGTAACTCGAGCTCTAAACCCAATGCCCTCTTTTGGCCCCATGGATACACACACATACACATGAATCTTTAAAAAAAAAAAAAAAAAAAAAAAAAACCAAAAACCTAATTCCCCAAGTAACTGAGGAAGAGGTGAGGAGACAAGGGCATAGACTGAGCCTGTAGGAACTTTGGGAGTATACCCTAGAGATAGCCAGCATGGAACTTAAACATCTTCTCCACTGAAGACAAGTATGGTGGAGATAGTGCCCTAGGGACCTGAGTGTGGCTACTCCTGACAGGGCATGAATGGGCCAGGGCAAGCAGAGGATTCCTTACGTTGTGTCTCTGACATCTCTTGGGACCCTAGAATTCCAATCTCGGAAGACTTCGTTTTCCTTGTCAAATTCCCGGTCGTCTTCACCAATGGTTACTGTGAATCTTTTTTCTTCAAAGTCAGGCTCCTGCTCTTTCCGAATGGTTGCTTTTTTTAAAACCTAGCACCAAAAGAAGATAGACATCAGTGTGAAATAAAGACCACCACAGCCACTGAGAGGAACACAGGGAACCCGAGACCTGCAGCAAAGCACAACACCAGTGTCAAAGGGTGTGGGCAAACATAGGNCTCCAAGTCTTCTCTTGCAGGCCTCAGAGGAGGCTGGTCTAAACAGGTCTGCTGTGACTTATTTGCACAAGTGAGCATCTGGGACTAGCACAGGGACCCCAGAAGGCATGTAAGCAAGGCCATTATTTCAATCTCCCTGAAGAGAGAACAACTTGGGCACTGAGAAAACAAGGCTGGGTATTAACAGACACTGGTACAAGATGGGTATTGGGAGCCACAGTGGGCAGCAAAGGGAGGCCTGAGAGAACTAGTAAGAGCAGATTCTGGGTCTCAAGGGGACAGTGAGCAGGTCCTACAGAATGGCAGGGGTTGTCTCACTGCCTAGGGTAATGGTCAGAGACAATTCATCTTTTGGGCTGCCCATGACACCTAAAAAATGTTAAGTCTGTGTCCAGGGAGGGTCTCTGGCCTACTGAGATTTGCCTGTGACTGGGCCTGCCATGCAGAGATGGCTAAATATTNTTTCTCCTTCTCTATTAAAGGAAGCCCAGAAATGTTCTCATAGCTTCTGAGGCTTCACTGAGTTTCCATACTCTCTCTGGATCAAAGCTATGCCAGTTCTGCCAGGCCCACTAGAGGGGCCACCACTGTGCTTTTCCTCCCAGAGTGCATTGAACTCTTACCTCCTTTGCGTGTCTGAGTCCTCGTTCCCAGGCACTCTCTGTTGGGGGTTCTGGAGGGGGTGGAGGCAAAATTTCATCAACTACTGGCCCACCCTATTAAAAAATAAGAAGAGAAATATTGAGGAAGTACTTAAAAAACCTATTAAGAAATGGGGCAAAACATTTAAAAGGTAAGTCANCCAGCCACATACAACTGGCTCTCCTGCCCAACCACCCACGTGCCCTGGAACATCCAAGGCTACCTCAACACAAGCACAAGAAGCCCTGAAAGGTGCTCCTTGACTCTCAGGTACAAGATGCCTTTTCTATAAGGAACACGTTTGTCTTCAGCTCAAGATTCAGACAGAACTCAGGTATCCCATCTGGTGGCAACTAAAGAGGAGCTCACGCACCCAAGGGTTGGCAGGCATCAATGGGTGAGGTCCAAGAGGCGGGGCACCGTTGGGTGGAAAAGGTTCAGCTTTGGTGATGAGAGAGTAGTTCCCCTTGTCATTCACTCCAGGGTGTATAAACCTACAGTTCATTCCCCAGGTGCAGTTCCCTAGGGAAACAAAAGTCCAGTGAGAAAAGACGCCAAGAGCCCAACTGTTGGAGGACAGCAGCTGGGGTGCTTACTGACAAGTTGGGAAGCACCCATCAACCTATTCCTGCTCCCACAGGTCACTGGGCCTCTGCCCAGAGAGCCTCAGGCCAATAACAACCCAGCCTACCTCTCCTGCTGTGTACACAGGTGTCCCACAGTCCTACAGAAGTGAGCAGGGCAGGTCTGGGCCAATGGGTCAGCCAGGTACTTCCGTAAGATACCACTCCCTTGATGAGAGTCGCTGCTTGGACTCCCAGGGCCTATTCACAGTCACTTTGCAGGTTCTATATCCATGTATTCACCACCCACAGATAAAAAATATTCTTTGTGTTACACTGAACATGTGGAGACACTGTAGAGACAATTTTTGTGTCTCTAGTCCTTAAACAATACAGTATAAAAAGGACTTATTTACACTGTGTCCAGGATTGTAAGTCACCTAAGGAGGGCTTAAATTACAGGAGGGTATGTGTTACACCATCTTGTAATAGGGACTTGGATATCCTCAGATTTGGCATCCATGNACATTCTGGATCCAATCTCCCATGGATACCACAGGACAACTGGGCATATCAACTATCTGAGCACTGATTAAAGCAGAAGCCAGAGAGTCTCTAGAGCTAAGGGCAGAGGCAACACTAGGGCCTCTAGGGAGCATTAGCAGGTGCCTGGACGTTGATTTTGACTATGCTGAGGTAAAAACCAATGGGAGGCACAAATATGACCAGATCTCTGTTGATTCTGTCCCACGGTAGCCCTCTCCAAACCACTTCAGAATTATTTCTGGTCCTTAAAAAATGTGTGAATAAGAGGGGCCTGGAGATGGCTCAGTGGTTAAGAGCACCGGCTGCTCTTCCAAAGGATTTGGTTCAAGTCCCAGCACCCACATGGCAGGTCACAACTGTCTATAACCCCAGTTCCAGAGGCTCTGGCACCTTCACAGAAACACGGCAGAATGCCAATGCAGGTAAAATAAAAATAAACCAATCATTTAAAACAAACAAAAATATGTGACAAATTAAGCTACTTAATTTATCAAATCAACCAACATACAATTGAGCTTTTACACTTTGCTCATAAATAATCAGCCAAACCCCAGCACTACTGAAGGGAGCTACTCAATTTTTCAGTATAAAACGCTCAGTGTCTCAGACGTACAAAGCATCACAAGAATAAGTCCTATGAACACACTACTAGAAGCACCTAAGATTTAAACACACTTCCTAGCTTAATACATATATTCTTTTTTTTTTAAAGATTTTTATTTATTATGTATACAGTATTCTGTCTCCATGTATACCTGCAGGCCAGAAGAGGGAACCAGATTTCATTACAGATGGTTGTGAGCCACCATAATACATATATTCTTAAATAATTAAAGACTATATTCAATTTGAAACAGATATTCCAGTTGAACATTTTTGCTGACAAATCATGTTTTCCTTTATGTAGTTAAGTAGAAATAATCACTTAGTACTTAGAAAAAAGGCAAGTTTCATCTTTAAATACTATGACTACTGAAGCCTAAGTTAAAACCAACTCAACACAAAGTAAGAACATATTGATATTAAGCACAAAATATACTCAATATTGTTTCCCTNCGAACACAAAAATGATAATTTTTTTCATTCCTCAAAGTATTTAAGGATTCACATGTAAGTTAAATGAGGTTGGAAGCCTCACTGTACAAGGATCTGGACCTTTGAGCCCTGGAACTTTAGGGAATGACTAACGCAGCCAGGCATTTGAAGACAGATGCAAACACCATCCACTTCTTCATGATCAACTCTACATCATGCACTTCTCAACCTTGCTTATGTAATTAAAATGTACCAAAAGAGGGGCTGGAGAGATGGCTCAGTGGTTAAGAGCACTGGCTGCTCTTCCAGAGGTCCTGAGTTCAATGCCCAGTAATTACATGGTGGCTCACAACCATCTGTATTGAGATCTGGCGCCCTCTCCTAGCCTGCAGGGACACATGCAGGCAGGACACCATATACATAATAAATAAATCTTTAAAAGTAACAAAGGCCCCAGGCAGTGGGATCGGGATCCATCCCTGGTGCAGGGGCTGACTTTTTGGAGCCCAGCGCCTGTGGCGGGACACTTGGCGCAGTCTCAGTGCAGGGAGGAGGGTCTTGTCCTGCCTTGGCTGAGAGTGCCAG